>CM023449.1:20644887-20984887 GCA_013339765.2 Haemaphysalis longicornis
ACGTTTTGTTCAGCCTTTAAGGAGGGCGTGATGACCGGCGTACCGGTGACCGCACGATCATCTACTTTTAGTGGTTACGCAGAAACTCTAGGACGCAGTTCACAGGGAAGGTGTTAATCTTGTGAAATTCCCGTCTGCTTTCTGTACACGAGCTTCTACGGGAGGTAAATGGACGGCCCCATGGATGGCCCCACGCTAGGCTGAAACTCTACACCTTACGAGTTTAATTCGGCTAATTACCCAGGAAATATGCTCAATCGCCAATTATGGACGACGTGTTTGTTTCGTGCACTTCTTGGGCTGCGCCTGCAGCTTCTCTAGTCGTCTTTCGTCACAGAATGGAAAGGAACCGAAGTTCTTATATACATGCATACACGGGGGTGGCGGTGGCAGGGGAACAAACGCAAGGTTGCCCATCACGTGCAACAGCTTCCAATACAAAACTACATCTTGCTGACCGCGTCATCCCCTAATCCGAGTTTGGTCTGAATCACTTCGGCCTGAGTCATTTGGCTTGAGTCAGTAACCATTCGACAGACGCGTTCGTTCGTTCCCCAAAATGTGTCCGGTGAACTTTTTCCTTGCTTTAAGCTCCGACCACCATCCTTTACATTTTACCACGCGAATAACTTTCGTCTATGCACGACCGCCACAGTGCAGCTGTTCGCAAGAATCGTTTATCGCTACCCGCCAGGTGCGTTGCAGTGGAGCGCTACAGTGAAAGGTCAGACCGAACGAAGCATACAGGGCTCATTATAGCGTTCCTTCGTTAGTGACAATCTGGACACAACTGCACTCCCTCCCGTGGATCAGGATCATTCACCGAGGAGTAGCCGGTCTGCACCTGCTCGTAACAGCACTGTGAGTAGCCGCGGTATACCCAGCAGTAGCGCCTGTTTCTTGCAACCGTCGAAGCCAGTGCTGGAAAGGATAGAGATGAACTGCAGTGAGTGAGAGAGAGAGATAAAACATTTATTGAGCTGTGAAGGTAGGAGTGAATGCTCAGTTCAGGAAGCCATGTGTTGACAACGCCGTCGTAGCCCGCGGTCACAAGGAGTGCTTGGTCCTCCAGATTACCGCTGGTACACAGTAGCTCCCACTGCTCAGGGGAAAGGGGAAGGGGTGGTAAGTCGGGGTTTTCCTTGCAGTCCGCAATGATACGGTGGAGCGTGCGTTAGCATCCGGCTGCATACTGTGTCGGGAACAATAAATGCATTCTTACGGGGTGTACGAAAGTGCGTGAATTTGTCTCAGCGCATTTTCTTCAGTTTTGCTAAGTGGCGTGTGAGGGCTTGTGAGTGTCTGTATTGCAGCGCTGTAATATTTGACAATTTCTTGGTAGGCTAGGCGAGTTGTTGGAGCTTCCGGGAACTCCGTAGGACAGATCTCGAGCCTGTTGATGGGCGAAATCGTTACCCGTCAATGAGGAGTGGGCAGGGGTCCACACGATCTTGACATGGTGTTGTGGGTGATGTCTCTGAAGCTCTCGTAGCGCTGTGGGAGCCGGCAAGCTGCTTGGGAGTCTGTTATTACAGTCATTGTAGTGCATTTGATGATGGCTATGGCGATGGCCAGTTCTTCTGCTTCCCTCGCGGAGGACGTCCGGAGTGACGCGCAGGTTATCAGAGCATGTTTATTTGTTGCAACAGCCACCATGGTCCGGTTGTCGTCGTACCACGTCGGAACGGCTGCCATAAATTCGTTCAGGCGCTTGGCGTCGGGCTTTCCGTCGGCCTTGATGAAGGTCCGGATGCAGGGTTTTTGGAAGAGGCCGAATTGAAATGTGCTCGCGCCAGACGTCTGGTATTGATACCAGATTAGTCTGTCCAGCTTGTGTTTGCGCCAGACGAAGTCGTTGACTCGAGAGGTGTCCTTCAATAAGTTCTTGCATGGTATTGTGAAGAAGCCCGATTTGAAGTAGTTTTGTTGTGGTCGTGCTTACAGGTAAACCGAGTGCCTGCTTGATGGCTTTGCGTATGAGGCGGTTGATTTTGTCGACGTCTGCTTTGGCCAAATCGAGGTAGGGTGCGACGTAGGTCAGTCGAGATATAACAAATGCTAAAACTAAGCGCATTGTGTCCTGCTCTTTCATGCCTCGATGCCTGTTGGTGATACGGCGAATCATTTGGGTAACTTCATCTGTGACTTTAGAGAAATTGCGGATTGTATCGTCATTCTTGGTATTAGCTTGGATAGTGAGCCCGAGAAGTTTGAGTGAAGCGCTCGGGGTGAATCGTGTAGCCATCTAGAGTTACCGAAATATCTTCAGTTAGTTGATTTGATCGTCTTTTTCTGATTATTATCAGTTCGGACTTCTGGGGCGAGCACTGTAGGCCGCTTGCGTGGGCATAATCGCTGACTGTTTCTACTGCGAGTTGTAGTGTTTCCTGAACCCCACCACTGAGTCCGTGCCTGTCCAAAGGGTATATCATCTGCGTATAAGGCATGTCGTAGGTTGGGTATCTCCTCTAGCTTCTCTGGCAGACCCAGGAAGGCGATGTTGAAGGGAAGAGGGGATAACACCGACCCTTGAGGTGTGCCCCTGCTGCCAAGTTTGATTGGTTTTGATTTGATGCCGCCGAGTTTGAGGATTGCCCGTAGGCCCGTGAGAAAGTCGGCAGTGTAGCCGTATGCCCATTTTCCACAGCCAATTTGGTTGAGGTTGCCGATAATCGCTGCATGCGTCACGTCATTGAACGCCCCCTTTAGGTCTAGTGCGAGGATGGCCCGTGGGGAGTGAGACGCGGCAGGCAATTTCTTCCTTTATTGGTAGGATGACGTCTTGGGTGCTCAGGTTTGGTGAAAGCCGAACGAAGTGTCCGGAATTTGGTTGGTATCTTCGAGGTGTTGCTGTAGTATTTTGAGTATAATTCGTTCTAATATCTTCTCAACACGTGAGGTCAGGGAAATAGGTCGTAGGTTTTCGATGTGTGGTGATCTGCCTGGTTTTGGAATGAAGCGGACCTCCGCCGCCTCTTACTGGTAAGGTACCCTGCCGGTTCACTAAAACTCGTTGAGGCGTGTGAGCAGGGTTGCCAGTGCATCATCCCCAAGGCTGGCTAGCATCGTGTACGTTATCTGATCCGGGCCAGGAGCGCTGTGTTTCTTACGCTCCTCCAATGCTGCTTTGAGTTCATACGACTGAATGTCACGGTCGAGGTGCTCGTTGGAATTTCCTGTGTAGGGAGGGAGAGGTGCGAGGACTTCCGCTTATAAATACTTGTTTGTAGGTCCTGGATGAGTTGCTCCGATGTGCCGGCATATGCGTGAAGGGTACGGGTCATGTTCCTGTTTGACTCCCCTTTGCTTTTGATGGGGTCAATGAGGTGGCGGAGCAAGTGCCATGCCTTGCGGGTGGTTAATGTCCCTTGCAAACTGTCACGGTTGCCTGCAGTGACTTCTGTTCGTACGCTGAGAAAGACAAGTATGGTAGCGGTTACGCAAGAAACGTATTCTTTGAGCGCACCGATGGCCTATAGCTTTTCCGCGATGTTGATCTGTCGTCGGAAGCGACAGCTGTCTTCCGGACCGGGCACTGACGTGGCTGCAGCACACCGCAGATTGTCGGAAACCATGAGACTGTCACTGGGCGCTCGTTATCGCCGGCCAGAAAAGCTCGCGGCGGACCTTCGATATCGGCTCCCTCGGGGTTCATTATCTTCGCCCTCACCGGCCGCGATTATTTCCGCGCTAGTTGTTTGCCGTGCTCGCTTTATTGCGTTCGACGGCCGCGAAGCCTGGAACAGGGGCACCGCGTCGCGAAGAAGATTGGTTTCGGGTCGTAAACGGCTTCCCTGGCTATTCGGACGCAAGGGCGCTTTGTGCGGACCTTCGGTGCCGGCGTGTTTAATGCAGAGGGCCGACTGGCACGCTCCGACTTGGAACGCAGCCGACACGGTGAGCACTTCGCTTCATGCCGCTCGCTTGTTTAGCCGAGGACAGTGACCTTCGCATGGATGTGGTATTGTAAGCCGTGCTGCCGCATGCGCGTGCTAACGATAACACGGTTACTAGCTTTTATAACAAGCTGAACACCGTAATGGTAACAAGATAGCTGTAACACCTCGACTATGAGAGACACTATGTTGACTGGCGTATAGAATGTACCGCTTAGACGAGCGCATGGTCACTGATGTGGCAATAAGTGACCGCCGAAGTTGCTCCGTGGTGGCTGGGATTCGAACCTGGGACCACGGACGCATGCAGCGGGGTTTTACGTCACAAATTTCATAATGTTGGGCGGTTTACGCGCCAACGTTATACCTTGGGTATATGAGGCCCACGTTGGTGAAAGGCTTACGGGTCAATTGAATTTGATCTCGACACAGGGACGTTTTTCGCCCCCCAACAGAAGAACGGCCGCCGCGGCTGGAACGGAACCAGTTTAGGCTTGTGCTGTTGAGCAGCTCAGGTACTTTGCGTCGCTTGTCCCCTTGAGTCTTTCGGGGGGCGAGATAGGCCTCTTTCGAGCAATCGACGTGCGGCCGCTATTAAATTCCCAGAGCACAACCCTGAGCAACGTAGGGCGAAATGTGGCGGATGTTTAACGCTGCATGTGAACTCTTATTTAGCCAGGCCCGGCATCTTTACACACTTTCCGTCGCCTGCCCTGGCTTGCTCGTTTATTTTGTCTCTGTTGCGACGTTGAAGCGAACGTGCAGCATCATTGTCGCGAGAGGGTTTGATGGGTGACCAGGATCGCACAAAAGTAGCCATCGCAAGGAGCGTCGGAAACGGGAGCACTTAAGGATCTCTTCCGGGTTACGTCATGACGCCGGGCAACGAACGAGCCAGGCTCCAGAGTTGCAGAGTGCCTCCACACCTAGATGTATCAATTGTATATCGGTATCTTAAAAGCTGTGAGGAGTGGCCCCGGCGACATGGCGTGCACCTGAGGGGACGTTGGAAGCAGCTGGCATTCCTTGTTTTCGTGACATCTGGACCCCCCCCCCCCCCCCTTTTTTTTTATACATTTAGTGCGTTATGCCTCAACGTGACGAAGGAAGATGTGTTAAGGAAACGTGCAACGCAAAATGAATAACTCGAGTGCGTGTAGCAGAAGCACGTGACAAAATCGAGGGAAGACAACGCAGTGATCATCATCACAACCGCCATGATTGCCATCATCATAATCATCATCATCACCAACAGCAGCAACAAAGATCTACGACGTACCCATGCGTTCTCTTGAGATGGCGAGGTTCTATTTCCCTTGTGGGCACGCGTATAGGCGTCTCCATGTGGCCCTCAATTTAAGCGCTCGGAACGGCTATTTCTGTACACCGTGGTTTTCAACCATTGCAGGTCCGTTTTGGATGTTATTTATTTCAATTCGGGTGATTTTGTATGCTTTAGGTACGTTTATGCTGTGATATAACCCCATTAAGCAAGCTCAGGTGACGGCTCGCTGTAGTGACTTGGAAACGCATACACGCCGGAGACACACTGAGCCAGCAGTTCGGATTATTATACTTCAACCTTTTCATCGTCACCCTTTTCATTCAGCCACATGAGGCGTTTCAACCAATGATTTATTGACTGATTGATCGATTTATACCACATTGATGGCGTCTGTCATCCTACCAAAGAAGCTAATGTCTTATACCCTCGAAATTTTTTTCACTGCTCTTAGCGGGAGATCAAAATAAAGTTGGCCGGTTACAGGATCTGGTGTGAAAAAAAAAAAAAGTGTGAAGGTTGCGATACTTTATAATGCGAAATTTAAGCGCAGCTGTTTCGACTTTGCAAATATGTTGAGGCAAAGAATTTTAGACTGCGTGGGCGGCGACGCTAAGATTCTACGTTGGCGGCGCGAACGGCAGAGTCTTCTCGGCGACGGCGCATGGCCGCTTCTTCGGCGACGCGCACATCGGAATTCTGGCGTCGGCGGCGCTGAGCCTCCGCTCGGGCGGCTCGCTTAGCTGCAGCGTCAGGCGAAGTACGAATTCCTTCTTCTCAGGAAGTGACTGCGTCATGGGCGAACGCACGACGGCGCGCGCTGCTCTGGCGTGATCTCGTAGCGGGTCGCCACCGCGGAGCACGCCTCTCCCAGCACCCACGGCACTTTCGATTTACCCGCCGCGGTGGCTCAGTAGCTGCTGAGCACGAGGGCGCGCATTCGATTTCCGGCCGCGGCGGCCGCTTTTCTGATGGAGGCGAAAGGCAAAAACGCCCGTGTGTACGAGATTTCGGCGCACGTTAAAGATCCCCAGGTGGTCAAAATTAATCCGGAGCCCTCCACTACGGCGCGCCTCATCGCCTGCGTTGCGTCGGCGCGTTAAACCCTACAATCAATCAACTTCAATTTCCTGCTCACACTTTCATTATACTCTCCTCCCCCGCTTTCCTCTACGCTCTCTCCTCGGTTTCCCTCTCGTTCTGTCGGTTACATCGACAGAGGACGAAGAGGAACGCCGCGAAACCATGGAAGCTGCCGCATAAGACCTGTGCTCCAAAAGAAAACTCGAGAGTATGTTCGAGAACGAGGACTGGACTGTTCTCAGAAATCCGAGTTGCTCATCTCGGGCCCCGTCGAATCCCAAAATCTGCGTCTACTCCAACAACCAGAAGATCCAGTCGTAAACTTGACTGATTGATTGTAGGGTGTAACGCGCCGACGAAACGCAGGCGATCAGGCGCGCCGTAGTGGAAGGCTCCGGATTAATTTTGACAACCTGGGGATCTTTAACGTGCACCGAAATCTCGTGCAAACGGGCGTTTTTGCTTTCCGCATCCATCAGAAAAGCGGCCGCCGCGGCCGGGAATCCCAGTCGTAAACAGCATAGGAATCCTCGGCCTGTGACTGCAATCTAATGGTCACAACAAAGAGACAATTCTGTTTGAGAAGAGCACTCAGCTCACCATGCGACTAATCTCCAGAGTGACAAACAAGAATAAAGTATGAAGAAAGACACGCTCATGAGACCCGTACAAATCTTCGGAATTAGTAAAGTTGCCTACTGCGTTCCTTTCTTGCAACTTAAAAATTACGCGAAAGTAAAAATTAATGGTTTAATTAAGATGGTTTGTAAGCAAGCAATAGGATTACCAGTTACCACGCCCAACAACGCTTCGAAGCACTAGGCATCCACAACTCGATTGGAGAACTAATCAAAGCGTAACAAACAGCCCAATTGGAACGCCTGTCTAAAAGAAAAACCGGGGGAGACGCATTCTGCAGTCACTAGGAACCCGAAGCGGAAGTTCCCTCCCAAATGAAGTTGACCTCCCACACGAATGGCGAAAATACATTCGCATCCCGCCACTACCAAGAAACATGCACCCAGAGCTGAACGTGGAAAGAAGACAAGCTGGAGCACGAGCCCTTGCTTGACAAACGTTTCCGATACCATTGTGAGCCATGGGAGATTGTCTACCTTGGCGCTGCCGACTACTACGACGGCGCCACCACAGCCACCATCATGCCCACACCAGACAGCACAGGAAGGACCAAGAACAAGCACACATTATTAGATCACACAAAGGCAGGCTACTGACATACAGGGATATAAATCGCTACAGGTTAGTAAGATGCAAATATCCACCGGCCCACTACACCCTTACCAGGAAAGAGGCAGTCACGTGGCGACGGTTGCAGACAAGCACTTTTCCAAGTCCTGTTCCCCTCAACCGTTGCTGCCCAGACCTTTACTCAAACCTCTGCCATTTGCGCAATAGCAGAGCAGTCCTACAGCACATGATAAGTTCCTGCCATGAGCTCCAAAAAATGCGACCGCCTATAATAGCGAGTCCGATATGAATACACTTTAAAGATACAGCTCCGTACCGGAGGCACAAGTCACAGCAGTCCGGATTGCCGAAACCGCTGCGAGGATTCAAGGATGGAATTCTGGCCGACGGCTGAGGGAGGGAGGCTGTACAAGTCCCTCCCTCCTCCTCTCTCCTCTCCCTCTCCCTCTCCTCTCTCTCTCTCTCTCTCTCTCTCTCTCTCTCTCTCTCTCTCTCTCTCTCTCTCTCTCTCTCTCTCTCTCTCTCTCTCTCTCTCTCTCTCCGCACAAACACTTACACGGGCCGAGTGGGGTATTGGCCACAAATCAATCAAAACTCTGGGCCGGCTCGCGAATGCTCTGTGGCTGTCTCAGTCAGATGGGTCATTTTCGCGTTTTATGCATTCGACGACTTTCTCGGGAAAAGTCCAGTTGTAATCCTGTCATTATCACGATGCATGGTGGACTCTGAAGTAGAGCTGTAGATGCGGTGTATGTCTGAAGGGGAAAGGGGGGGGGGGGGTGGGGGCTGTATAGCGTGCGGTGTGTGCGTGTGTGTGCGTGCGTGTGTGTGTGTGTGCGTGTGTGTGGTGTGTGTGTGTGGTGTGTGCGTGTGTGTGTGTGTGTGCGTGTGTGTGTCATCGTGTGAGTACGTTCTGCGTGCACTTGAAGCACGTGCCTCGTTAAGACAATGTAACGATAACGTGTTGCGCGTTGTTGACTCCTGGTGTACAGCGACCGCCCGTTGTCAGCAAAAAAGCCCTTGAAGAACAGTGCAAGCCAGGGCCTTGCCACTTCGAAGCTATGCGTGTTCTTCCTTTTATTCTTTTCTAAGTCGGCGATTGCAAAAGCCTCTTTGCGTTGCCTTGCACTTTACCAAGCAATCTAGTGCGGGTAAACTGGAGACTTTAAACCAGGACTTGCATGGTGTTTAGCTAGAATGCAGTGAAGGCGAAATGACCAAAACAGTCAACTGTTTCGACTCTATATCGTCCGCGCCTTGAAAGCATGAAGAACGTAGTCAACAAGCGTATCCAGCGCTTAGCATAGGGGGTCGCAATGAGTTCAACCAAATCTTACTGCTCTATGAGCCCGTAAGATAACTTGAACGATTTTTGAACGATAACTGGAAACGTGCTTGAACGATTTTTCTGTCGTCCTCGGTCTGGGCCTTGTTTGCGCGTTTGAGGGACGTCCCTCGTGCTATACGGAAAAAACATGGCTGCAGGTAGGCGACCCGTAACTGGTAGGAATTTCTGTTTGGAAAGAAATAAATGCCCCACTACTCGAAAATACGGAGAAACACGGTTGCAGGTATAGGTGACTCGTAACTGGCAGAAATTTTTTGGGGAAAAATAAATGTCTCACTACTCGAAAAGCGGGCATCGGGATGACAAAAAAAAGATTCCGAAAATGGGCGACGGCACAAATATTAAAAAAAAGTGTGAATTCGGGTCTGGGATTCGTACCCCGTACATACGGAATGCAGCTCGATCGCGGATCACTTCCAACATAGACCACCCTATATTAAATGTACTTCGCCGAGGGTGGTAGCCGGACTTTTTTAGGTCTGTTTAGGGGGATTCCTAACCAGAAGAGAGCGCTCTAAAGCGCTGTTTTTTTCTGCTTGCACTATCCTTCCCGCCGATTTGCTGACATCAGTTATGACGACACACTGGCAAGCCTGCAAGAGTAAATTACATAGAGTTTCTTACTATACACACTAGAGAGGAATCTGGCGTTAGCGTCTATGTGGCTCATATGAAAGCCGTCTGTGTTGTTATGGGCCGCCATTATATAGCGCGCTCGCCTTGGTTTTGTCATTGGCTTGGATAGAAACGTTTTAGTGGTCGTATATGCGAACACAGTGCCACAAAAATGCAAAGAATAGTGTGTTTATCATATAAGTGTAAAATAAAACAGGCTGGTTTTAAAGCTAATGAAAAAGGAAGTAAAGCGTACTGCCGGAACGGTTTTGCCGAATATTGTGCAGGCCAAGCTGGCAGTTAGCCAACAATGTTAATATTAGGGGGGAAACTCATTAGATAATCTTGGTTTATTAATTTTACCATTGTTTCAAATAATATATTGTTTGAAGAGCTTGGAAATGTTTTTGAGCGTGCCTATGAAAACGTTGCCTTCGGGGTAAACCGGTGCACCGACCGTCAGCTACAGTTTAACAAAACTTGTTGCTGAGCGAGTTGGTTCATGCTTGAAGCAAAAGGAAAACGTGGCGTTAAACAGTCGCGGATAGGACGGACACAGGAGCCCGTATCTGTCGTATCTTGTCTTCGTCGAAGTACGTTTGGTTCTTTTTTTTCCGTCAGCTACAACTTTCGCGGCAGCATATTACCCCCTCAGTGATACGTTCTTTCACTCCGGCATGACCAACGTTAGGTACGATCACGCACTGCCTGCTCTTTCACCGAACACGCAGTTGCCACGGCTCACTGATAACACAAAACAGTGTCGATTTCTGCTACCTCCTAATTCGTAGACGTGTTAATGCATAGCGAACAAAGCAAATCCAAAAACCGCGCTTAAGAAACCAATTGCCATGCCAAGCCCAAGCCAGAAGCGGTGGTCTTCCCTTACTCCCCCACGACGACATGGATTCCCAGGTGCGGTTTCCTCTTACTAAGAAACGCAATGGTAAATTAAGCGGGTTGCTGGCGTATTTAATCTATTACCTGCGCGTGCCACCATCATCTTCCTCATCAACAACAAAATCAACGGGAAACCTAAGCCCGCCTTATGCCGTAGTGAATGCGAAAGAAGCATCAGTGTATTTTGAGGGCTCCTGCATGTTCAGAGCCGAGAGAAGCGGAGTAGGCCGCAGCGCAGGTAGGGAGGGCGGCATTGCGCAGCTTGATCGGGCTCGAAGGTGACTGCTGCGCCGTTGTGTGAAGCAGTGGCAGAAGTTTGCTTCATTTCTGACCATCAACCATTTCCCAGGCCACTGCACACCCCATTACCTAATGAAGATTTATAATGCGGACATTTCTGAGCGTGCTTTACGGAGCCACACGTAGTGTGGCAGCCAATGGAATTGTCTCTCGCGTTTCGTGGGCGCTGGTTTTTTTTCAAGCACCTAATGCTTTAGCATTATTGTTAATGCTATTCGTAAAATTATTGAAAACAAAGATTCCGAAGTCACTGCATGAAAGCACATTCCAAATTGCTGTGACGTCACTTCGGAGCAGAGATTGGTTGGCGGCTGCGTACGGTGGACGTGGTGGAGAGACATTAATGAGCCCAAAAATTGGGAAAGGGAAGAGAAAGAAGGGTAGTCTATGTCGGTTCTTCCCTGTCAGCTGACGGCTAGGAGTTCGGGCGCTTTAGCGGCGTATTCGGCCAGTTCGACGGGAGTCTTTTGGACCTTTGGATCAGATTTGAGCAAACATGCAGGAATCGAATTGCTATTGTGTCCTAAAGAAGATTTTTTGCATTGGAAAGACTGAGCAAAATATTCTACTGTACAAGCCGCCATGCCAGGCTGCCACCGTCCGTGCTGCGGGTGCGCCGCGCGGTGTTTGAGGCGGGTCAGTTTGTAATGGGGGGTGGTGTTCTTGCATGTCAACAGCCGACGCCTGTGCTCGGTATAGAACAGGAGCTCAATTTTATCGCAGCAATCCCGGATAGCGAATCTTGTGACTGCTTCATGAGCATGTTCGCATCCAGTGTAAGTAGCGAATTCGTTAGGCTTGAGGCTAGACGCGATCGAACTCAAAATTTTGAAGGGCTGCTGTCTTAGAGTCACTGATAACTCTTAGTGGTGTGGAGGTAAGCGTCGTCATCAAGAAGGGGGGGGGGGGGACGGGAAGCTGCAGCATTTCTGTGGTGATCCACTAGTGTTAGTGAGCATCCCGCAGCATCCGCATAGATGACGTGGTGTTCCTTGACTATAGGCGTCGGTTTAGGAGGTTACTCTAAATTTCTGCGGTTAACCTTTTACTCAGGGTGAATGTTCTTAGGTAGTGGGGAAGTATGGATATGCGCTAGCTGCGATTCACTGGTGGTTACTTTGTCTTCGTATTTGGAGAGGGAAGGGATGGGGAGAGTTCACAAATGTGACAACTGGGGGGACGCTACTGGGCAGTCTTTGCTACTGTGCAAGTCGTTGCGCTTCAATAAGTTCTCCAAGGGTGTTGCAGCGAGCATCCCTATCACAGCGAAGTGCTCTGTGAAGGTGCAGACTGGAATGCCAAGGGCCTGTTTGTAGGCTTTTCGTATGATGCAGTTCGGGTTATCTTGTTCGCTATTCTTGAAGGGTAGGAAGGTCGCCACATATGCGATGTTTCTGATAACAACGACGTGTATCAGGCGCAGGAGGTCGGCCGTGATGCTTGTGTGCGATGCAGGCCGTTATTTCTGCACTTGTTCGTAGTGCCCGGACTCTTCTCGCATTTGAGCTGTCAGCTTGAATGCGAAGGCCCAATACCCGAATGCGCTATACGGGACGGACGGGTTTGTTGGGGGTAAGTCTCGCTTCCCTTGGCCTCGGAAGGGTTATTGGCAGAGAAGTATTTATGAATTTATGACATCTGCTGGTAGTACGCCTAGCCCTTAGGAGTGACGTAGTCGTAAACGATGTTGATAGCACATTGAAGTATGCCCTGGAAATCTCTATCGCCGCCTTCTGCATTCCACAAGGTGATGTCATCGGCATGTAAACTTCGAATAAAGGTCACTTGTGGTAATTTGATCATCGTGACGTTGAACAGGAAGGGAGAAAGGACAGAGCCTTGTGGTATACCTCGGCAGCCCGTATAAATGATGTCTGATTCGGTCACCCCAAAGTAATGTGTGCGGTTGAATTCGCGAGAAATTATTTGCAGCACATGTCCCCACGCCAGAAAGATTAGCGAGTATGGCACCGTGATGGACGTGGTAAAAGGCTTTCGTAAGATCCAGCGTACAGAATAAACTGCGTGTCATGGGGTGAGGAGGCTATTTTTCAAATATTTGGTGTTGGAGACAGAGCATGACATATAGTGAGTTGAGAGTTGGGAACGAAAACCGACCATTGTATGTGGGCAGAGTTGTTGGGTTTCCATGCAGTGGTTCAGGCGGGCAAGACCCCATTTTCGAACAGCTTACGCGGCATGATGTTAAGGAGGTTGGCCGTTTCCCGGGTTTGGGTGTCATGGTTATCTTAGCTATTTTCCATACTGGTGGGAGTTTCCCACTTCCCCAGAAATTAACCTAGCAGGTGAGGGTGTTCGGCGAGCTATCGTCGAGCTTTCTTAGTAGATTTGTTATAGTGGAGTACAAGTTAAGCACAGCATCAGAGCATGTAGTGTACCACTCCGCCGCAGAGAGTACCCGCGACTTTAAAGCGCGCTACCTTTAGAAAAAAATTGCGCTAATGCGCAACACCATCTGCTTTTCTCATTTAGTTAGACATACACTCCCCTACACTCTTACACTCACAAGAATTTATTTTCGTCTATTTTAACTATGTGCGTCACCAAATACTTGCAGTAACGATCTGTTCGCACCATGCGGCGGTACAGGCTGTTGTGGTGATACACCGCAAGCGAAACTTGCTTTGTCGTTCGAGTTGCGCCTGAGTATAGTAAGGCCACCAGGGCCTGGCGGGGTTGAACCTACAGGTTTTTCATGGCCGGCCTGGCTTCACCCATGGTTATAGTATGGTTCTGTATCGTTAATGTGCACACATAGGTCTTGAGGGGCACGTAATAACTCCTGATCGGTCCCCTCGCATGTGTGGCGAATAGGGCGTTGCGCTGGGTGGTCTTCCCACCGTCAGGTTCGATACGGATGCGGAGGAGGTGGTTCCAGGTGTGGGCAGCGCCCATCTGAGCATCCAGGCGATTAGTGTTTGCCAGGAGAGGTTAATGGTGTGGGTCACAGGTTTTGTGGGGAGTTACATTCCCGTGTAATTAAAAAGAGCTGGCGCTGTTCGGGTCCTGCAGAAGGGGTGGAATTTGTTGGGGCTGCTGTAAACAGTCACAACAAAGACTCTACAAATCTGCTGATTCTTATCGGAAAAATTTCGATCAGCTCGTTGTCGGGTTTGTAGATGCCTGTTTTTTTTTTTTTTTTTTTGGAGGATAAGTGGCTTTTTTTTTTTTTTTGGTGGGCGGGGTAGCTCGTCTTCGGTTACGTGTGGACGTGGAGGGTGTGTTGTTACAGGGAAGATATCCGATGAGCTTAGCGGAACCATATGATACCTGACTAGCAATATCATCCGGGTCGTTGGAAATGAGGGTATACACATGCTGAAGGAGGTTCTTTGCGATATGGTTGAAGCGCTTAGGAGGTTCCTCCAGTTTTACTTCCATTACCGAATATAGTACGCTTTTTGCTTGCAATTGTTCTCGTGCGTGATGCGCGCTTAAGAATTCAGGCCCAAATTGCGGGGCCTGAATTCTGGGGCTATCGGTAATTAACAGTGAGGCCTGCTGGAGGCAATGTTTTTTTTTTTTTTTTTTTTTTTGCCCGATCGCGGAAGCCGGTCTAGGGAGCGAGTGGGACGCCTCTAGGGCAAAGAGGCGTGCGTTTGTGGGTGCGCGTGTGCGTGCGAGTGCGCACGATCGTGTGTTAATTGCTTGGCAAGCGTTTCTACTTATGAAGAAAGCATCGGTGTTTTGCTCCCCGATGGCACGCAAGGCAAAGCGCTGGGGCCCCTCGAACACTATGATCACGGAGTTAGTTTTCCCCGTTCGGCACACTTGTAATGTCGTGGGCTTTTTCGGATAAACGAGGCTGCGGAAGATGTGCGCGTGTCATAGTGGGTTGTATTGCTTATGACCGCTGGGGTGTTCTCTTCTGCCGCACATTACAGGTGAAAGAAGTATAAGCAAACATGATGAACTGCCCAACGCAGCCAGAAATAGGACGAGGACGAATTCAGTTTAGTGCAAGTTGCCACGTCAACGCAAACCATCGTGTTGGCTATTTATTTGCCAGCGGCGATTGCTACCGTTTAGTTAAAGGGGCACTGACACAAAAATTTTGCATCTTGTTTTTTTTGTTGCAATAAGTAGCTAGTGACCTACTTATAACCTGTAGAAACCTCATTTGCTTCAGCGTGCGACGGTTGTTTAATTAGAGGCATTTTCAATGCGGCCAGTCGCAGTTTCGGTTTCAGCGAGTGCCGCGAAACGATGGATTTTGTGGATTTTGTGTGCACAAAGCTGACCACGTGACCGTCGGAGGGATATCACAGAGCAGAGCCACCGTAGCACTGTCGAATCCGCATCGACGGCAGTTTCTGCGAGTGCCCCCACGTACTGATCCGTGAGGGCGCTTAATTAAAAAGGCGACCGTGGATGTGACACAGGCGCTGCGAGTGCAAATGCTACCGCGGCTAAAGAACGACGCGCGACGCTCTGAGACGGTGGGTGGCAAGAACGCGTGCTGGGAGCCCCAGCCGCCCGATCTGCCTACAGGTCCGCCTACCGATGTGGTTCGGCTTAGCACTGCGGCGGATATTCGAGTGCCGCTCTCGTAGCGGTGCAGATGACAATTTTTAATGCAACCGCCATCGCAATCATCAACTCCTTTCTCATGTAAGCCACCATGGTCGGGACTTTGGGACAATTTCGTGCAGCGGTAACAAGCTATCACTCGAGCTACCTGCGCGGCCGGCCTGGGCCACTTCGCGGCTGTGGCCGCCGCCTGCACAGCGACCGGGCGGCTAGCTCAGGTGGGGCTTTTCGTGCCTCCGGCGCGTTTTTCGTATCGAATGGTAATAAGCAGTTATAGAAACAGAGTGCCTGGAATCGCTGTAGAACTTTGGTCGCAGCCAGCTGCCCGATTAGCTGACGAAATCACGGCGCCTCCGCCGCCAACGATCGGGTCGTTCGTTCTCGAGAGCAGAAACTCCGCCCTCCGGCCACTCCGGCCCTCCGATTGGAGCGGCGAGCCGAAAAACGCCGGCAATGCGGAAGCGGCAAACACAAACTCGTGACGTGTTTGGATGTTGTTTATTTACACTCGGATGTCGATTGCGCGTGGTCCTCTGCTGGCTGCTCGGTTGCGTTTCGCACACTTTAAAATTGATTTTAAATATGTTCTAGGCTGTATTCGCCGCTGATATTTTGCAGATGATGTATATGTGTTCTCACCAATCTATCTCCGAAGTTATCTCGCCTTCGAAATTTTGTGTCAGTGCCCCTTTAAGTAAGGGTCATTTTTGCACCGTAATAGTTTCTCGTAGACGTCCGGTATGTATACGCAGGCTAGTGCCTATCTGAAATTCACTGGAGTACCAGGTAAACTCCGTAACGAATACGCCGCTCGGCGTTGAATCTCCTTCAAAGAACACGAAGCAACCTTTTCCGTTAGAAAAAAAAATCAGACGTGGTCATAACGGCTGCGTTTTTTAAGGATATATGAATTACGCATGCATGCCTGCAAGCGAAAAGTACATTATTTCCTTGTTGGTCGATTTATCCGTGTTTATCCGTAAAAAATTGTCCTTACGGGGTCGAAATCCTGAAGGGTAAGGATGTCGATGAGAGAGCGAAGAGTACACAATCGTGTGAACAGGGAGCTTGCGTTGTCCTTGCTGGCCGTGTTAAGAGGGATCTTGATGACTCTTCTCATAAGTAACTACGTGCGTGTGTCATGAATTCCGCCGCCTTTGCTCATTTTATTATTTATATCGCCATGAAAAGTTAGCCACGTCGCTGGTCCGGTTACACAGTCGGGCATTGTGGGGCCCTGGTCAGACCCGCATGCAGTGTTCAAACAAGGCGTTCAAGGCAGTGCTGGTGTTCTTGAAAAGCAGCGGTTTGGCAGCTGCGTTGTAGCCCAAGCCCGTTGTGTGATCCATTCAACATGTACTCTACATGGTATGGGCATTTTTTGTAGCGTGAGCTACACTGGCCGAGGTTGAGCAGTTTCGCGTGGCTCCTGGAGAGCTCTGCTGCGCATGCGCATGGAGCAGTGACGTCTCGCGGCGCACAGCTGGCGCGCCGGAGCCGCCTGTCTCTCTCTCAAATTGCATGTATACATAGGCAAGATTGAACTCCATCGCGTAAGTCACGGGGGCTGAGGTGATTGAATGCTTCGGTTGAAAGCAAGCGGAAATCGGCTCTTCAAACCACCCCTCCCCTTTTTTTCCCCTGACGACCATATGTTGTGTGTGTGTGCGTGTGTGTGGAGTTGCAGATAGCATACTCCTAAATTGGCCCAGGTTTGACAGACTGGGGGCGTGATAGCGGCGTGAGCACTAATTTCTCGCAATCTTTATTGGAGAGAAAGATAGGAAGCGAACGTATATATATTTTAGTGGGTGTTGTCGGAACTTGTGGCGTGTAGTGCTGCCTCGCTTATTTGTCTGCCGCCTGTTGCTTTCGCGTTTGTATCTATGTATCCCGCGATCGCGCTGACGGCCACATCTGTTGGCAATTAAGCCAAAAAGTATCTCTACGAAATTTTGTGTAGTTAGCCATAAAGCGTGGTGACGTCAGTATGCACTTAAAATATTTGTAGTAGCGCACCGTGCACGGGTGCCAACGGGAATGCTAGTTTTTTATCGTTAGTAATTTCGCGCATCACATATTCAGGTCAGGAGTTAAATACCATTGTAATTGGTAAAAGAAGACAGTCTGCTAGTAAAGTTAGCTTGTCAGCATTTAACTTAATAATTTAGGATATCAGCATTTGTCTATGTCACGGCTGTCATATCTTTGTGCCTGTCCAACGAAAAAAAAAGATGCTTCAGACTTCAGTCAGCGCTAATTTCCGTCGTTTCGTGGTATCCGCCAACCAGTCGTCAGTACCCAGTTATACTGTAGCCGCATCGTCTGGGCCTTGTAACGTCCACACGGATACGAGCTGTTTCTCGCCTAAAAGAGCTGCGGGATACAAGCGCGGAAAAAAGCACAATCAGAACTGCGATCGCCTCTTCCCCTTCAATTTTCTTACGCTTATTTCCTTTTCTATTCCCGCAATATGTCCGCAGCAGTCCATTACCCGGCAGGAAGTGATATTGCGAACAGCATGGGACTCAGTGACCGTCCTTGGGGCACTCCATGCTGCCCTTCTTGGGCGCAGTCGCTGTCCCGCAAAGCCCACAATTCCCGGTCGCTCCACTACTCCTAAAATTGTTATCTTTAAACTACTTTGTGATAACGAATGTGGTTAAGTATCTTTTTTTACTGCCCCCTTCTCGACCAGACTGACGGCCCCGGCAGAGTGGTCTTCACACCGACGCTCGAAATGAGTCTGCGCGCAAACGGCGAGTCTTCCTCCGAGGTCCCTGGTTCCCCTCCTGCCGCTGGTGATGGCGGAGGGGACCGGTCTTTCTCGACAAGTGTACCACACGGGGACGGTCAGGGACCCTTAATGGAACCCAGCGAGGACTCCGGGATCCTGGCAACTACGCGAATCGACGACATCGGCTCGGCCGAAGCCCGGCCTTCCCTGGGCCGCCGTGTGCTCGACGCCGTGCTCGTGGCAAGACTGGAGATCTTTCTGGCGTTGTTCGTGCTCTCTCGGTTCATGGCGATGACTCCCATACAGGTACGTCTGTTAGCAGGGTCTAGGTTGCACGAAAAATGGATATGGGGTTTCTGTACCCGCACAATGCGTCAAATACCGGAAACCTTGTCGTTTTCGTCGTTTTATTTTTTAATGTATGATTTTGTGCACGCATATGTATGTATAATAGCCGAGCAGCCCTTGAAGCAGGCGGTAATGGGCATATGTAGCGTCGGTTTGTTCTAACGTAAGTTTATAGTGAGCGACCTTCCATAGGTGCATACTTGCCGTCTACAGAATAGCCATTTTCATAATAGCCGAGTTTTTGTTAAACGTTAAGTCGAAATAAGCGAGGCCTGAACTGTTTGCTGGGCATACACGGCTGCTTTATTTTTTTATTTTACCTCACAATTTATTTATGTATGCGGGAAACGAGGAGCTCCGGGGCTCCATGAAGAAGAGCTGCGTGTGGAGATTGAGATTTTTTAAGAGCAAGCAAGCGCACGCCCGGACGTGAACAAGTCCGTCGCGACGACTGATGAAACAAAACGATTTGTTCATAGTCACTTGTCCCTTTTCTTCAAGTTTTCCCACTCGTCGTGTGTGGGTGAATGGACCTCTCGTTACAGGACCTGCTTCTCCAAAAAGTCTGCCTCAACCGGCTCGAGTACAACGCCAGCATCTGCTCCCACTTGGACGACCACGAGAGCATCAAGAACAAGGCCGAAAAGATCGCCAGCATGACGAGCATGCTGCGCACCGTGATCTCTTTCGCACCGTCCGCAGTCATCGCCATCTTCATCGGTCCCTGGTGCGACAAGTACGGCTACAGGACGCCGCTCATCACCTCCATGATCGGCTTCTTGATGAGCACGGCCCTGACCCTGATGACGGTGTACCACATGGCGATGCCTCTGTACGTCAACATCCTGTCCGTCATACCGGACGGCTTCAGCGGGGGCTTCATCGCCGTCTTCACTGCCATCTACAGTCAGGCGACCATCACCACGGACGAAAAGATGAGGAGGGCCCGGTTCTTCGCGCTGAACCTCGCCATGTCGCTCTGCTCGCCGCTGGCCAGCTACACCGGCGGACAGCTGTACGGCCACTACGGCTGGAAGATGGTGCTGTACGTGTCGTTCATCATAGCGACTGTGAGTCTCCTGTGGGCGTCGTTCGTCATCAAGGATATCGTGAAGCCCGAGCACGCCAACGACGGACTGGCCCTCAAGATTCGCAACCTGTTCCAGCTGAAGAATCTCGCGGAGGGCTTCAAGAGCTCGATGAAGCCCAGGCCTAACAGAGGGAGGACCCAGCTCTGGTGTCTCTTTGGGGCCATCTGCTGCGTCGTGTTCGACCTGGCATGTGAGTGTCACGTCGCCCCTGTACACCTGCAGGGGTGTCTTTATTCCGTCCCAACATTGAGTGCTTTGCTAAACAGCGAACAACTTCAATTTTCTCAAAGGGGATCGACACTTCAGATTTAGGACATGTCCGTTAAAGGATGATTACCCTGAGTTTAAAAATGGCATTGCATGGCTGTTTTTGCTGATGACCACTGGTCAAACAGTCTTACGAACGCTGATTCCGAAAGCTTCCTGTCACTACGTAATGTAAAAGTGCGAGATATAAATCCTTCACGAGGGGCCTGCAAGAAAATGTTTGCTTCTTGCGCGAATGAACACTGTATAAGGAGGGTAGGAAGGACGGACATGAATGTCCTGCAGCGGTAAAATGAAATGATAGAAACAAATCGAAACCGACAGGAAATGAAGTTCTTTTTTATACAGCTGTAACCACTGACAAGGCGAAACAAGATTTTTTCCGGCCCTATCGGGCTAAAAACGAAGCGATTGGCTTATAACCAATCGTTTCGGTTCCGGCTAATTGATTCGTTCATTGAGCTCATTAGCTTATGTTAGAACGATATCCTTTAATGCATCTTCGGGAAAAAAGTAGGATACATGCCTCGAAATTTTCTGTTGGGGAAGTAGTGCGATAATTTCTAACGTTGTGATCAATAGCGACATTTCCTCTAGCTTGGCCCACGGTCTCTTCTGCCCGGAGACGTCGTTGCTAGTGCGTCCGTGAATCGCCAGGCGG
The DNA here is from genome assembly GCA_013339765.2 of Haemaphysalis longicornis. Lineage (NCBI taxonomy): Eukaryota > Metazoa > Arthropoda > Arachnida > Ixodida > Ixodidae > Haemaphysalis > Haemaphysalis longicornis. The sequence goes on from CM023449.1 coordinate 20,665,176, forward strand.
GTTTTCCAGTGAGTTTTACAGCGGTCAGTGCCTGTATAGACCCTACGGCGGTGGTCTCCAGAGAAGTGGTGACGTTACGAGTGCGTCTGTGGACCACCCGGGCTTTCCAGTAGGTCCCAGCAGCGTTAGTTTTCAACAGGCGAGCTGGTGAAGAGAGAGGGAAGCCCTTTAGCGACGGATGCGCTCTAACAAATCCGAAGCATCTAGGGGCAGAACCAGGCGCACGGCGCGTCCTAAAGGCAGTTTCCCCGGTAAAACAAACACACACACACACTGAAAAAAAAACGAATAAGCGTGTACCTGGAAATTATGATTTCGAGACGATGCATTTCCAAGTTAATGTTCGCGCCCTGTACAGCAAATACCTACCACCGCATGATGTCCGAATATGGTATCGCATTCGTCGGTGTCCCTTGCGGCGCATCGGGAGTAAACACGGAGGTCACGCGCATTCGAGGCGTGCGACACGCTACAATGGGAATATTCACTCTCCCAGACACTGTCACACATAGGATGAGGGTATAGGATAGACTTTATGAGGATATATGTTAGAAAGAGAGAAGACCAGCGCGGACGAAGAAATTTTGACACTGTGTGCTTCATGTTGTTCGATGTAGAGCATCAAAATCTACACATAAAGCTGCGCAAGAGCGTTCGTGGCATCATTTGCATGGTATCAGGCGGGTACGCATCCGCATTTCATTTGTAACTACCCCCGCTTGTTCCCCACCCCCCTGTTCTGCAGCTCTGGGCATCGGCTACTACTTCGCCCGCAAAATGTACTCGTGGACGGTGTCGCACTACACCATGGTGTCCTCGATGTCGTCCATCATCAGCGTGGCCATGAGCGTGCCCATCATCTACCTCTTCGTGCGCGTCTTCAAGATCTCCGACCCGGCTATGGCCCTCATTGGGGCGTGCTTCGCGGCAGCTCAGATGTTCACCCTGGGACTCTCCTTCAAGGAGTGGATCTACTACCTGCGTAAGTGTGGCGTCGTGGCCGCCATTTTATGTATTGTAACGTGAGCTACACTGGCCGAGGTTGAGCAGTTTCGCGTGGCTCCTGGAGAGCCGCGCTGCGCATGCGCGAGGAGCAGTGACGTCTCACCGCGCACAGCTGGCGCGCCGAAGCCGCCGCGATTGGACCGGATCGGTTTGGAAATCGTTTAGCAGCAGTAAGCATGATAATCAGCTAATCCTAGACAATCAGAAAACCTAAGAATAACCAGCTGAACCTTAGCTCACGCTACGTATATCCTGGCATAGCCGAGCTAAGCCACTGCTAATTTTTCTTCCTTAAACCGAGTGCCTTGTGCTGGGTGCCTTTGTAACGAACCAGAAAAGGCGTACCCTGAAGAGCGGCATTGCACTATACACTGCGGTCGATCACTTGCGGTTCATGTCGTGCAGTCATACTAAACCATGCCTCGCCAAAGAACGCCATGATCACTGCGATTAACGCCTCCTCATGCTGACTTCTGGTCGTAGGCAAGGGACTCCTGCGCCTCCTGAACTTCCTAATGGCCCGAAATAGCGTTATATAGTTATGGGACCGAAGCAGACGAGAACATTCTTTTGCGTCCTCCTCGACAATATGGTTTGTCACGTGCTGCAGTCACTAGAGCTCTTGTTACACGGTAGCGATATCTGTACACGAGGCTCATAGCGGGATTGGATAAATGCGAGGAAAGTCGTGTAGAAGAAGAATAGCTGAGTCGTAAAAGAATATGTAGCCTTAGAGGGTAACACACCAGGTGTCGTAGGTGAAGACCTCAGAGAAGAGCGGATATAGAAGATCCCTTGTGGCTGGCGTTTTCGCGCGTTCGAATACAATTTTCGGTGGAGCGACTGGAATGGCAAGGAATTGTGACCATTGTAACATAAATTATACAATTCGCCTAGAACTTTTAGTGTGAACATCGGGTGAGAACACGAGTAGCCAGACTTTGACTCCGTCCGTCGTCTTCGTCGCGTTCTTTCGTCGTGGATGGTTGTAATCTGGAGGTTATAGGTGACGTGGACCTTCAGTATCGCTGTGAAATCATGCGATAGCTAACCGACGCTTCCAGACGACCGGCGTCGGTGCGCGTGGCTGACCGTGGGGCAAATGTTTTGTCGTATGTATACAACATTTGCGGACTGTTCTGGTAATTTATTCTTGCAATATATATATATATATATATATATATATATATATATATATATATATATATATATATATATATATCACAAAGTTAAAATTATTTTGTAACTGTAACTGATTCGACGGGCCAAACCGACAGTTACAAAATAATTTTAACTTTTGTGATATATATATATATATATATATATATATATATATATATATATCACAAAAGTTAAAATTACTTTGTAACTGTCGGTTTGGCCCGTCGAATCGCAGACCGTCGCAGACAATCGAAGACGGTAATGTTCACCTAAGCCTCCAACTACAAAAAATAAAAACAGAAAACCCAAAGAAATGCGCCTTACTTTACTGTTATGGCGTGTTTTTACTCCCTATCTCTGTTTCGTCAATTTTGCTGCGCTTTACGTATTTTCACATTCGGCAAAGCGTTACAAGCCAAGCCAAGCTAACTGCGAAGGAAAGCGAGAAAGTGGGAGAAGGTAGGATGAGCCGGTTGGAATTTCGGCCGGGAGAGGGGGTAATACGCAGTTATTCCCTGATCGCTAAGCAAGCTGTCTCGGGCTGATCGGGCTACATGCAAGGCGACGGGTCTTGTCCCTGCTGGAACAGTGAGTTCTCGAGCTGCTTCGTTGCCTGCCCCCAGCCCTGTAATGGGTAGGAGTCCAAATAAGCTCCATAAAGTCGGTAACGGGATTTCGAACAAGAATGTGGAGCGCCTGAGGATAGGTGGCATAAGTTTTGAATAGCTGTTTCCGAATCAGAGGTGATGCTTTTGTGGGTTGGCCGCTGCGTTGGTGCTAGGGTTGATTGCCGCTTCTGCCACCGTTGCCGGCTGACGGGTGTGCATTGTGAGCGAGGTGAGGGGTGCGGCCGCCACAGCGAACGCGCCGTAGTATCTGTAGTCGGCCGCGTCTACGTAAAGCGTGCTCGGCTTAACAGGATATTTCTCGGTCAAGGCCCCTGCTCGCTGTTCCGCGCGTATGTGGTTGTGCACTGGGTGCATATTGCGTGGAAGAGGGCGAATGAGGAGGCGTGCATGAGTGCTTGGGGGAATGGGTACTTTCGGAACAGTTGTTAGCGGAGTTCGCATCGTATACCTATGCATGATCTGTCGACCAGTGGGTGTTGTCGATGCACGTTTAAGCTGATTGAGTTGTGGACCACGACCAATACTTCTGCAGTGTTGTAGATGCCCAGTTTGTTTCAGTCTGGCAGTGCAAGCGCTGTGGGGTAACTGCAACGTCGTGTTGTATACCCGTCGAACGAGAGTTTCTTTCAATGCGTAGCATTCCTTACCGAGTACCGCACAGCCAGGACCGTGTAACGCCCTGCATTTCCACGAAAACGCGGATATCGCGGAAGTTCAACCTGTAATCGCTATAATGGCGTAAATGGAGATAACTGGGCGAACGAAATTTTGAAAAACTAAAAAAATAAGAATAAAGAAAACTACGAAAAAGGGTGAAACGTGTAACGTCCTTCGTTTCCACAATAATGCAGATTTCGCGAAAGTTCCACGTGTAGCCATTATAATAGGGTAAATGGAGATAATTGGTTGAACAAAATTTTGAAAAACCTAAAAAATAACAAAAATATGAAAAGATGCGGAAAATGGCAAACCGTACAACAACCTGCATTTCCACAATAATGCAGATTTCCCGAAAGTTCTAAATGTAATTGATGTAATAACGTAAATGGATATAATTGGGCGAACAAAATTTTGAAAAACCAAAAAATAAGAACAATATTAAGCGATTACGGAAAATGGCAGTCCGTATAACGCCCTGCATTTCCACAATAATGCAGATTTAGCGAATGTTCCACTTCGAGTCGTTATAATAGCGTAAGTGGAGATAATTGGTCAGACAGGATTTAAAAAAAGAAAAAAAAAGACTTTAGAAACTCACTCAAGACAAGCGGCATAAGAATGCTACGCATTAGCAGATAATTCTCCGGATTTCTGCAGAATTTTCTTTGCCCACTCCGCTTGGGGGGGATTGAGGTATGAGAGAGTACGTGATGCGACTTCTTTAAAATGTCTGAATGAGGTGGATTCTATCTGCTTCTTTAAGCGTCGAATTCCCGCGTCGCCCCATCCCTGTGCTACGCATCGACATTAGGGAAAGCGAGTTATAAACCGGGAATTACGGGAAGCGTCACGAAAGAGGCTTCACGAAAAAGTCGTCGCGAATTTCTTGCGACACTGTCAGAGGTAGGTTCCGTGGATCCGAAAGTCGCCTCCTGAAAACTGAGGATATCAGGCGCCCGATATCGGGCACCCGATATCTTGCTTTACTGTGTCGTCGCACAACGGCGACACAGTTTCGCTGAACGCAACTTGTGGGCGTGTACCTCGAGTGGATAGTGTAATGTATCCGTAAGACAAGGAAAGTCGGGCTCCAATTTTATCTCTGTTCTTTTTTTCTTCTTACAATCGTGTGAAGGAGGAATGAACGTCGTTGTATCCACTGATAGTGGTCGAGTGGTTTTGGCGTCCCACCCGCGATAGTCAGTGCCGAGGACCAACTCCACGTGCCCCCACGGTCTCCACCCACAGACACGATTAAAAAGAAACAATAACGAAAAATGATTGTCGCACATTCGAAAACGCGCTGCGCATTCCTGCAGTTAGTAACTTGAAGGTCGCGGTAGCTTTGCAGTGGGTATCGTAAGTAACGATGACAAACCTTCCGTTTAGCATTTACACCCGCAAAGAGAGCAAGAACTTTCACAGCTGGGAAAATATTCAATCGGCCTGACAACTAACACATTTTCCCCCCTCCGCTCTCTCATCTCATGATTCTCATGCAAACGCGCCGCACTCCCCTCTTACCAGCTGTCACAGCTCAAAAAGTGACCCTTGTTTCCCGCTCGGTATCTCACTCCTCACACTTCCTAACCAATCCTGTTCTCACACTCTCTTTCCCTCTCGCCATCTCCTTGTCTCTTACTCCCTTTGTCTCCTTGGGACCTCGGCGCGATATATATTCCAAATTATTTATCGGTTTCAGTAACCTACCACATCCTCCCCTTGCTTTCCGAGGTTTTCTTGAGTAGACTGCCGGCCTTCAGTTCTATATTTCCCCAACGAACCCATCATTCCTAGGCGTTATTGTGCATATATATATATATATGCACAAAGTAGAAGTACGCTCTTCGGAGACTTTATTTCCAACGTTTCGACCTGAGACAGGTCTTCCTCAGGAATGAAAGCTTTGGGTAAAATCGTACGGACTCAGAGTGGGGGCGGCGCCCCGAAACACAAGCCACCTGGGAAACAAACACACAAACGACCACACACACGCATACAGAGCTTATTCTGCCATAGGCAGGCGAAAAATCCTTGTTACCGGTGACGCGCATGTAAACTCACTGCTCGTGGCGGCGTGCGCTTTGTAGTTTTTCCCTCTCGGAGACACCGGATGTTTTTGGGCCTTTCGCCACCCGTGAATTCGTCGCATTTCCTGTTATCCCCATACTCGCGTTCATGCAGTGTGTTCCTCCTTGCCTCTTTCTTGCCTCCTCCTTGCCACCTTGTTCCTCCCTCTTTCTTTCCTCCTTTTTTTTTTTTTTTGTGAGGCTCTTTTTTCGCCTGCCTATGGCAGAATAAGCTCTGTATGCTGTGTGTGGTCGTTTGTGTGTTTGTTTCCCATGTGGCTTGTGTTTCGGGGCGCCGCCCCCACTCTGAGTCCGTACGATTTTACCCAAAGCTTTCATTCCTGAGGAAGACCTGTCTCAGGTCGAAACGTTGGAAATAAAGTCTCCGAAGAGCGTACTTCTACTTTGTGCGTATTCCTGCAGCAACTAAGGACTCTACTTCACGACTATATATATATATATATATATATATATATATATATATATATCTGTGTTGTCTGACGTCACAGCATGGCTTGCGCTTATCAGTGTGGCCTCTTCCCCTAATGCACTCGGCAATCACTCACGGAGAGAAAATTTTCGCTGATGGCGGAAACAGCTTGGCCCTCCATTGTCAGGGTGGCCCCTTATCATGGTCGTGCTGTTTGTCTCCTTCGACAATGGTTGCACGTCACCGATCCGGAGTGCGTTCCCTATTTGTTCTCAAGCCGCAAGCTACTTCCGTGACGAGGTTCGCGTAGGTAGGCGGCGCACGAAATCACGCGGTGCGTCGGTGTCAAAAGCTAAAAGAACATCCGCTGAGCCTGTCAAGCTAGATGACGTTATAAGTGCGCAAGTTTACCGGGATGTGTGCGTCAGCCCTACGGCGATTTGAGGAAAGAATGCCTTTGAACGAAAAGGCGTAGGGTGCGTCCTGTTGCGTCCAGCAGCGTCACATAAGGGGCGGAGATAAAGCGAAGGTTGCAGTAGCCGCCGCATTGCGCTCCGCTTGACGTGGACAGCTCACTACCACGTGTGCCGCGTGATGCCGTGGTGAGGTGGCTGTAGCGATTGCGCGTTGGCTAGCGCACACTGAGCATCAGCGCAGGGAGGCGATATAGGTCGCTGAGAAGACAAGGCTCAATCGATGCTTGAATTCACCTTCCTTTACTTACGAACCCGCCGGTGTGGCTCAGTGGAAGGCCTTGTGCTGCAGGGCCCAAGGACACGGGTTCGATTCCCGGCCATGGCGGCCGCTTTTCTGATGGAGGGGAAAAGCAAAAACGCCCGTGTGTATGAGATTTCGGCGCACGTTAAAGATCCCCAGGTGGTCAAAATTAATCCGGAGCCCTCCACTACGTCGCGCTTCGTCGCCTGTAAAGCGTCGGCACGTTAAACTTTATCGCACGCCTCTGAAAGTTTTGGATGTGTTTAGGTTTTTAAGCACATATTCACATATGGTACGGGAAAGCGTTCATTCTTGGTGTGAGAGCAACGGCGGTTGTAGGTTTTAAAGCGAAGCTTTAGTGGCCTCACTGATGCCGTTGTACCCCAATACGCCCTGCAGGAAAGCCAGCTTTCTCTGACGATGATGATGAGTGATCGGGGGTGAAATGAAACAAAAAAATGGCTCCAATCCACGCTATGAAGGTGGTTGGACTGCGAAGCTGTTAAACGACACCCACAGCGATTACCCTGCGACGTCACGTGAATTCACTCACGTGGCTTTACAAAGAGTGAAACGCAGAGACTCTAGCCTTTCGCGGGGGCGGGGTCCCGAACTGCAAGCAGCGGCGGCAGAAAGAAAACAGAGAGCATCTGGCAAAGGGTGCGGAGGGAGACTGCACGCACGGCTATGTCTGTAATCCCTCTTACTGCCTCTCCCTCAGTCTGTTTTCATGCGTCGCCGCCAAAGAGCGCCATACCCCTCCCCAGACACCGTTCCGTTCAGCCGCTAATGCTAACCATGTTAACGCCGTTATACATTATGCCGTTTGCGCTTCACACGAGGGCTTTGAGTGAGCGCAGGTGATAGACCCACCGCTTTACTCGTTGAGTACACCGTCTGTCTCCCCGTGTCCTAGTGTGGGCGTAGCTTAGCCGGTGAGATGATGGACTGTCGGTCTGTTACTGTATTTCGGCCCAGGTTCGATTCCTGGTGGTGGCACAATTTTTTTTTTCATTTAGCCGTGGGAGTTTTCTGGTGACGTGGACACGAAAATTTCCTTGGCTGGTAATGGTACTACTGCTTGGCAGTAAAAAAACGCGGTTGATTCCTCCGTCATAGGAATCAGTAAAACATGAAAGTGAAATGGGCAGCGAAATCTGCAGCTGAGCATGATTTGCGGTCGGTGGCTGTCTTGTGGGTGTGCTTGGCGAGCGACGTCCTGCTGGCGGGCTGCTTCGGCAACGGTGTACTGGCGTCATTTCCGTGACAGGATATGACGTCAGTGAAATCTTGGGGTATCGCGGCATAAAACACTTTTTTGTGTTAAAATACAAAACCCGAAAATGAACAACCATAAGTATAACCAGAGTCCTTGAAGGACTCTGGTATAACGTACTCTTTCGTACTAAAGGTTGCTTTCCCGCAATAAGACCCTGTGTGCAGGGGTGCACCCTTTACAGGCCGCTTGCTTCGTGGTACTGGCGTCACTTCCGTGACGGATATGACGTGAGCGAAATATTCGTGTATCCGGGAATAAAACACTTTCGTGTTAAAAAAACGCTTCCCGCGGGCGGATCGCATTATGAAGCCGGCGTTTATCCAACTGCTTCATTTCGACACGGTCGAAGCGAACGCCAAACAGCAGGTGCCGATTCACGCCGTACACCTCAAACCCAAACGTTAGGTTTACGAAGTGCACACCTGAGAGTGGCTGTGTGTATTCTAGAAAAGTGGTGCGTACCTTCAGAGTAGCACATACTCGCAGTGTGGGAGCAGCCAACCAAAGAATCCATCACAACAAAGCTTCGCGTGCGACCATCGTTGTCGTTGGAAGGAGCGGAGCATGGGATTTTTTTAAGAGCCAATTCCAGCTAGCTGAACCAAAGGCGAGGCGAAATCGTTGCAGATTGTACTGACATATATAGTTTAAACAAAATCCGTGGTGATTTTATTTTCTAATGACCACGTATGCTCGCGGAGAATATGACATGATTTACAATTCAATCATACGTATGCGCGCAGCTGACACGCACGCGACGCGCGTGAACGTGCGTATGTACACTGATCTTTTCTTTCAATGCAACGGGGGCACCGGCCTATCGCTGTATTTTAAAATTTCACGTGTCACTCTTAGGCCACTCAATAATAGAAGCTCGAACAAGAAACGCTCTGTAACGCAATTATTCTTTTATTTTTTTATTACAGTTTGCTTATGCTTTGGATATACTGTATTAGGTTTACAAGAGCACAACTTCCACACTACCGACGGAATCTTCGCCCGTTCTTTTTTCTGCCGATATTACTTCTCCTTATTCCTGTAATGCCTGGACTTAATTGCTTACGAAAAAAAGAATGGCCCTAACAGAGTGGTTTGTTGACAGCCTACGTCATAAGGTGGTCTTCGCCGGCACTAGGGAGGTGGCTCAATACAAACTGCACCCATCTTGCCGCTACACCCTAATTGCCGCCAACATGCCGCCAACTGTCCTTTAACGCCTTTTGATACGCCGCGCACGGCGTTGTCGGAAACTGCAGGGAAGGCAAAGAGGAAAAAAAAAAAGCGTGAAACGGAGGCGCCATTGTTGTCGGAGGCGAATGAGGGTCGAAAAGACAAACTGCCGTAAGCGCCGCTTTTAAGATTCCCAAACGAACGCATTGCAAGAGGCTCGCTTTCTTCACAATATCTTATTGTTGTACTTTAACTTCACTCCTGGGAGCAAATCGACACAGGGTGTCGGAAAACTTCCTGCGAGGTTGATGCGGCCTCACGTTATTGGCTGAGTGCGCTAAAACGTCACCAAAAAAGACCCGCGCAGCCAATCACGTGAGACCACACGAGATATCAATCCCACCGAAAGTTTTCCGACACCCCGTAGGTTTTGCCCCCTGAACGTTATAACGGAGCGCTCATTTTCTACGGCCAACTCATACCGGTTTTCTAGCTGTAGCACCTGGGCATGGTTGCCGATTATTCGCTGGATTTTTCGTCAAGCTGCCGCTAACTCGCGACTGCTAATCAGCGAACTACTCCCGAGAGACGTCCCGGTTTTCGCTCCCCGGTATGACAAAGGACGTCTCTCACTACAACTAAGTCCCGCGACGTATGGTGCTCTTCATCTAAGCCTGCTTTAAAGTAGGAAAGATGCCATACACACGGATTACTTGCATGCACTGGTGATATTGCTGAGTAGGCCTCCTGTAGGACACTCGCCTACTTCGCCAGTGGTTGCTCTTGGCGTGTGCTGTGTTTCTTGTGTACAATGCATGGAATTAAAGCATGGTCATCATCATCATCATCGTCATCATAATTGTCATCTTCATTGTTATTACTGTTGGTATTGTTATTGACATTATTATTGACAGGTCAGTGGCATGTCTTCTGCAGACTGTGTGCTGGGGATCCCGACTTTCTTGGGCCAGGTTGGCGTGCGAACCCATCTCTCCAAGCTCGTGGAACCCGATGAAATCGGTGAGTGGTACGCAGCCTATGCCGGCCGCCAGCCAACCATTTTGTAAGAGCGGTCATTTTATTGCCTAAGCAGAAATTTTCGCCGTCCACACGTGAACACTGCGGAGCTAGAGAATGGAGAATGGTAGAGCGCATGTCGAGGGGAGACGTCAACCGAGTCGGCTGGGTTCGAAAAACTGCCAACGCGTTCGTCGTATACAGCGTCCAGACGCGTTACGTCAGCGCTTGTACGCGTTCTCAAATGGAGTGCGCCGGGAACGAGACCGAAGATCAAATGGCCACTTATGCTGTACTTGCGAATACAGTGGACATAAAAACAGTACCCTACACTGACGTCAAACCACACATCAGACAACACCTTCGTAAAACATGGCACGCAGGCTGAAGTGAACAGGCGAACAAATAATTACACGTAAAATTAAGCATTATCTCTTGAAGCATTGCAATAATAATTAAAAAAAAAACTATGGTTGATTGATTCCTCTGTCATAGGAATCGGTAAACACGAAAGAGAAATGTGCATCGAAATCTGCAGCCGAGCATGGTTTGCGGGTCGGCGGCTTTCTTGTGGGTGTGCTTGGCGAGCGACGTCCTGCGGACGGGTCGCATTCGGCAAAGGTGTACTGGCGTCATTCCTGTTACATGATATGACGGCAGTGAAATCTTAGGGCATCCCGGCATAAAACACTTTCGCGGTAAAATATAAAACCCGAAAACGAACAACCCAAAGTATAACATACTCTTTAGGACTAAAGGTTGCTTACACTGCGTGCAGAGGTGCACCCGTTTACAGGCCGCTTGCTTTGTTGTACTGGCGTCATTTCCGTGACGGATATGGCGTCAGGAAATATTTGTGTATCCCGGAATAAAGCACTGTCGTGTTAATAAAGCCACTCTTGGTTATGATACACAACCGAGTCACACAACCGATATAAAGAAACTGCATTAGCAAGGTTCCGGATATAGGTTACTCACATGTAACACACCTACACCTGCTCACTGGTTCTTCACGACCTTTGCGCTGCGGGCGTTGAGAACACCTATCGTCATCTACATTCTAATTCAATGTAAGCACTTGACACAACCGACACAGACATTTCACCGAACTCTACAGACAACCATTAATGTTCACTAGGCGCAAAAAGAAGGTAGAATAGACGTAGGTAAACATAAACAGGGCCCTGTTTATGTTTTGTCTCACTTTTTGCACCCAGTGAACATGAATTTAAACCAACTCGCCCAGCTATCTGTTTTCTACTGGCAACATATCCCACTCCACCCAGCGTTCTTCTTGTCTGGCGATCCCATGGTATCTTTTAAGCCGGGTTTTTAATTACTTGACCAATTAAATTTTTAGTTAATTTTGTCTTTTCGTTTACTTGCGCGCAGGCACGAGCAGTGACGCGAATGATTCTCTGCCGAGGGAGAGACTGTTATCGCTTAGCTAAAGGTTTTCTGCTGCTGACGCTCCCGTCGCGCTGAGCGGGCCGCCGGCACCGGACCTGATTAGGGTGATTCTCGCGACGGCCACTAGGTGGCGAGCACAAACATGGGATCGCCATTGGCTTGGATTGAAACGTTTCAGTCGCCGTATATTCGAACACGGTGCCACGAAAACATGGATAAAGGTGTACTCTTATATCAGTGGAAAATAAAACAGGATGTTTTAAAGCTAAGGAAAGAGGCAGTAAAGCGTATTTTTGCCGGAACGGTTGTGCCCAGGGGTTTCCCCAGGCATCGAATCAAGGGGGGGGGTGTCTCAATGGCTCTGGGGGGGGGGGGGGGGTGTTCATAAACTAGAAAAGCTGTTTTTTATCCCACTAGTTAAATAATAGACGTCTGTCAACCAAACGCTCATCCCCGTGACGTACGTTTTTCATTTTCTATATATAGATATACACCTGAGAGGCGGTGCTTTCTATTCAATCTAAGAAAAAAACAAATTTAGAGAAATTCATTTTGTACCATGAAAGGTCCGTATACACTTTTTTTTTTTTAATTTATCGCCAATTTTCAACGTATAAGGACATTTTCGAACTTGTTACCAGGGCCAGTGACGAAATTTGAGTTCTTGAAACAATGTTTAGGTAGTACACGAATTATGCAGCACTTATAAATCAGGCACCGATTGTACGCTCCCGATTTATTAAAACGCCAGGATTAGCTTCCGTAGCGCTTCGCCTCGCCAAATTGCCCATTTTAAATGTACATGCTGAAAGAGCTTCTGCAAAGATTACGGTTGTAAACAAAGAACGGCATCGAATCAATGAAGAAAGTAAATTATATGTGTGTTTACTGCACTTAGTTCAAGTCAAAGGCGGCCTCAGTCGAAGTAATTTTGGGTGAGTGCTTGTCGATATATGCTTTGCTCGTACCTCCTCACGGGCTTGTTCTTGCTCTGTACCAGTGGCCTCTGACGAATCGATATGTTATTTATTTGCAGTTCTTATAATTAAACTTGCACACGTCTTACTTGACGCGGCGTGAAATAAAGCAGTGCTAATCATCTAGGGTCCATAAAAACAAAAGCAATTGAAGACCAGGCACATGGTACTAGGCCAAATAAAGACGCTGAAACTTGCCACGAGCTGTCAAAAAAAGGGAAATAAATACGTGCAACGCTAACAGCAAGCTCGGGGGCGCGCTTTTGTTTATTTTGCCCGAGGCTACTGCCAAGAATAGCAGACGGGCAGCCCGCGCATGCGCAGATCGATACTGAAAGAGGTCCATACAAGGACTGACAAGAGTGAAATTTAGGGATTCAAGGGGGGGTGTCCAGAAAAACTTGGGGGGTCTACACACCCCCTAGGGGGGGGTGTAGGGAGATCACTGGTTGTGCCTACTATTAGGCCAAGCTGCTAGTTAGCAACAATGTTAATATTCAGGGGGAAACTCATTTGACTCTTATTTTATTTATATTTACCATTATTTCAAATAACATGTTGTTTGAACTGCTTGGAAATATTTTTGAGTGTGGTGAACCGGTGCACCGACCGTCAGCCATGTACAGTTTAACAAAACTTGTTGCTGAGTGAGTTGGTTCGTATTAGAAGAAAAAAAGAAAACGTGTCGTCAAACATTCGTGAACGAAAACAAGATAGCACGGATACTGGCGCCCGTATCTGTCGTATTTCGTCTTCGACGTTGTACGTTTGGTTTTTTTTTTTTTTTTTCGCCAGCTACAACTTTCACGGTGGCATATTACCCGCTCAGTCATACGTTCCTTCGACTCCGGCATGACCAACGTTAGGTACGATCACGCGCTGCCTGCTCTTTCACCGAACACGCATTTGCCACGGCTCACGGCTACCACAGAACAGGGAGCATTTCGCCTACCTCGTAGCTCGTAGACGTGCCAATGCATAGTGAAGAAAGCAAATGCTATAAACCGCTTAAGAATCCAACTGTCACGGCAAGCCCAAGCCAGAAGCGGTGGCCTTCCATTACTCCCCCACGACGACGTGTATTTCGAAGTGCAGCTTCCTCTCTAATAATCTATGAGGTGATCCTGTCGACCGTGCCATTTATATCGCCATCCAATAATAAAATCGCCGTTATCAAGACGAAGACGCTGAACGGTTTATACCAGACCGCGAAATCGGTCCCGACTAATGATACCGCTCGTGGATGCGGATAAGGAATTGAAAGCTGGTTCAGCGCGTGCACAGTAGCGCCGGCCAATGGACGTCTTTCCCCTAGCCATCTGCGCATGCGCGGGCTGCCGGTCCGCCACCCCTGGCAGGCGCCTAGGGAGCGGCGATGCTAGAAAGCAAAGCGCTGCCCGTTTTCATTTGCTCCTTTTCGACAACTCCATGTGAGTTCGCAGTGCACACAAAAGGCTTTCAAAGGAAAAGGGCAAAGCATTTTGAGGCTAACCACGCTGTGAGCACATGGCTGCCAGAGTAACGAAAATGAAAAAAAAAGTAAAGAAAAAGGGAGGCTTTGACCACTGCAGATGAATCACGGGAATGTGCGCCTGCTACCGTGATATTCATGTGAAAGGTGCGGGTGACGGATGGGTGCGGGAAGGACTGCAGTACCAGGATATTTTGTGCACGACTTTTCCAAAAGCCCGGCTCTTTTGGGGGGTGCCTTACTGCCATTTTTAGTTTGCTGTGGCGGCCGCTAGGAGGACCGGTACTTGAAAAAGGTCCCTTGTCACGAGCGCTGTAGCGGTTTAGTGGGCCGGAATGGTGGGATCTGTTCCGTCCGGGGGAAAAAAAAACTATTGGGGCAGGCGTGTGTTGCAGCGATGAAAAAATGTGGGAAGCACCGCAGGAATCGTAGAAGTATCATGGAGATGGCCAGTAGCAGGGCAACCAGACCGCGCCGTTCTCGTAGCCATAGCAGCGTACACTTGCACACGGTATCGAAAACGTTGTGACAAGTGTGACGGGATTGACATTGCTGCAAGCACACCAGTTCATGCACCCAGCCCTGTAACCACGGAGGAAAGAAAAGGTTAGGAGAGGCCCTGACGTCACGCTTGTGAGGCCACACCCGCGATGTCGATGATCCCACTGAGCCCCCTAGCGCCCACAGAAAATTTCGTGGTTGAAACCATAGAGTTTCACACAACAACAACTAGAGAGCAATCTGACGCTGCGATCGTCCGCCGCAATCAGCGTGATGGGTAGGTCTAGATTGGGATTGGCGCTCGATGGCTTCTGGATGTTACAATGGATTGAATCGTGCAGGCGGTTTCGTTTTCTTTTTGGATTTGCATGAATGCATTTGCTGATGTTGGAGAAGTGGTCAAAAATACGTTTCTTGTCGGACTGAATGCCGCACGCGCACTGACGCCGCCCTGAGTGAAAGGTTTTATATCCAGAGTTGCGAATTGGGCAGGTTATCAATTCATTGCCGGCACAGCGAGGCCGAAGACACAAATGACGGCGCTGTGTGCGGCGAAGTTGTCTCCGAATTAAGAGTTGCGGCGCTGCTCCTTCGGCAGAGCAATGTATTTTCGAAGCTGATGACGTTTGCGAATTGCTTGGAACACCCACACCTCTCATGCGAACGCCGGCTGCTACGGCGTAGACCAGAAGAATGTCACTAATTCAGGCTACAATAACTTCTCCAAAATGTAATCGGTTTCTTTTTTTGGGAGCAGAAAACTTTTGTTAATATTAAAAATTACAAGCGTCGGAACTTTTACGAACTGTTTGTGGAGAAGTCCGCGTCCCGCTGTAGTTGGCGGCAAATGACAAACGTACTCCGCGAACCTCCTCGACTCCACGTTTGCCTTCTATTTAAACGCACCAGTAGTATTAACTCTATAGACGCACAATTTTATTTCGCACAAAACCTGTTTTTGGTCACTTACTTTCTTGTTTGCCACGTAATATGTAAGCAGCGAACCGCGCAGTTTTTTTTTTTTTGGTCAAAATACACAATTTGCGCGTCCTGAGGCCCGTTTCGATCCTACGCAAACCGGTTACAGAACTACCCATCATTCCCAGCGAAGCGTAAGCGCCGTCTCGCTGTTCGCGTTGACACTAGCGCCAGTTTCACCTCTGGTAATTATTGTATGAAACCCTATGGTTGAAATGACATGCTGTTAAGCCGCTGAAGACGCACCTAGTAGCATTCTATAGCGGAGTCCGGTTTCAAAGTCTGCTCTAACTGGGTTTTGACTTTGCAGGCAAGATATTCGCCTTCCTGGCGTCGTTCGACGCCGTGATTCCCATCGTGGGTGAAATTCTGCTCACGTCTCTGTTCAACTGGTCCATCACTTTCCTGCCCGGCCTGCCTTACCTGGTCGCCGGTGTCATCACCTGCATCGCGGTAGGCCTCATTGGGTACGTAGAACGTCTGTGTTCTCCCTTAATCGCATTCTCACGTGAAATGCGTTTTTATACGCCATCTTATAGTGAACGCTTTCCCGTACGTAGATTGGAAATACGTTTTGGTCGCGTGACGCGGGAGGACGCAGCGATGATTAAGACAAGGTGCCGCGCGCCGAAATTTGTCGCGACACTTAAATCTGCTTACGTGCTTTGAAGGGGAAACACTGTCGTACTATTGCGACGAGTACGTGTTATATATACGTCGGCATGTAAACACAGAATACACGCTATTTTACCATCCTTAGTCCACCTTACAATTTTCTTTCCTGCTCGGCCGCGGTTGAGTGTCGAGGTAGCCGCTCCGGCGCTAACGCCAACAGCTTACCGGCCACTACCTCCACCAATCAAAACCCGACCAACAATCTCTATCTCTCTCTCTCTCTCTTCTCTCTCTCTCCTCTCTCTCCTCTCTCTCTCTCTCTCCTCTCCTCTCTCTCTCTCTCTCTCCTCTCTCTCTCTCTCTCTCTCTCTCTCTCTTCTTCTTCTTCTTCTTCTTCTTCTCGTTTTCCTCCATCCATATTAATTCACTTCACATTTAATTCACCTCAGTACATCTTAGTATGCCTTACTAATCGTTACTACCGATCCCTGATGAATAATTAATCCGTCTTGATCTACCTTAATCACACATCAATATTAATTACTTCGCTGCACTTGTCGATAGTAATTACTGTCACTAATCAATCATTATTTACCTTCTGTGATTATTAATCACCCCTTATACACGGCTGCCATACTGTGGTTCGCTTACGGCTTTTTTCGGATACGTCAACTTTGAACCATTCGTGTTCGACATCGGGGTCATTCGAGGTCACCTGTCTCCGCGTTCCTACAAATTAATCACAGTGGAAAAGCGGGGCGCGTTTGCGGAGGCTTTGCGGGTGAACAGAAAAGGGAGATGCCCCAATTTTCAAGTGTGGAGCACTTTAGGGGCCCGGCTTATCGCCGTGGCTCGCCCGGCGTCGGGATATCTTTTCCGTATCAACGCCAGAGTTTCGGTATCAGCGCCAGGTTTATACTGAAACTAGTCGAGAGAGGGCGCCACAGTCCCTTTGGCGAATCACTGCCCCGTGCCTGGCATCTTTCACGTTGACTGGAACTCCTCTACATAATTTTGTAGCGTGAGCTACACTGGCCGAAGTTGACCAGTTTCGCATGGCTCTTGGAGAGCCGTGCTGCTGCGCATGCGCGGGGAGCAGTGACCTCACACGGCGCACAGCTGGCGCGCCGGAGCCGCCGCCGCCGCGATTGGATTGGATTGGATTGGAAATCGTTTTAGCAGCAGTAAGCATGATAATCAGCTAATCCTAGACAACCAGGAAACCTAAGAATAACCAGCTGAACCTTAGTCCATGCTACGTATATCCTGGCATTGCAGCGCTAAGCCACTGCTAATATTTTATGGTTGTATAGTGCAATCCTGGCCAATATCAATCATCTACACAGTGTTGTCTATTCTGATCACCTTTGACCTCAACAGAACGCGTCTTATTTTTTCAGATACGTCACAAAGCTGCACCGGGAGAGCATTCCGTACGAAGACATGTCCAAAGCAGAGCCTTCTCCAGGGTGCATCAACGACTGAGTCCAGATTAGGCTACAGTTGGAAGAAAGGAAGTCCTGGAGGGCGTACTTGGTTCCGGGATTCCCGCCATTTCCAATGGCTCCAGGAGCACTGTAAAGACATCCCAGCGGGCGGTCGCCGCTTTCGGTGGACATTTCTTTCTGTGCCATTTGTGTTATGCGTGAGAAGCGCTGATTTTAGAACGGAAAGCTCCAGAAGCAACTTAGTTCCTGTCACGCCAGGTTAATGCAGCGCCTCGGCTTGCTATCAGTTCTTATAAGCCCTGGTACCACTTCAAGAAGACCTGTTTTCATCTACAGCAAAACCCCGCTAACTCGGATTTCACGGGACCGGAGAGAATGTCCGAATTAACCCGAGTGTTAGAATTAACGGGGCGGAAACTACAGTATCCGTATTGCAACGGCAAAACACCTGCGCATGATAATAGTACTCCCAACAGTGACGTAAGTAGTAGCAGTACGCGGGCCATGACTCGATTGGTTGGCCGTTCTTTGTTTGTTTCTTTGGGTGCCATGCAGGCAGTTCGCGTGCCCTGATCGCAAGTTTTTTCACCTCATGGAAGTTAACTTCCTGCAATCACGGTTTCGCCGTTGAAAAAACTGCCTAATAGTGGGGCTACTGTGCTTGCCCCATCGGATTGACCTGAGGAGGGATTCAGGGCAACCGTACCAGTACAACGACTACGTGCATCTCCGCAGTTCTTGCGATCGGTGTTTCTCCGTAGAAGTGAGGTTTCCAGTTTTGTGGGGGTTGTTTCGAAGGTGTGCCTCCTCTTAACAGTCCTGCAGTAGGCGCGGACTTAGTGTTCTTTTCTACGTACGGTAGTGCGCGGAAAGAGACAATCGACGCTGAAGAAACAGGATCGGGGACCTGAGCGCGTTATCAGTCGGCTTCCGCCCTCAGAGACAGCGCTTACGTGCCCAGAGTTTTCTGAGGGAAACTACAAATTCCGCCACCTCCGGAAGGCTGAGTAAAAGGGACCCTGCAACACTTCTTTCAACTCTTTTGTAAATACTAAATGCTTTGAGAACGTAGTCAACAGACACATTCAGTACTTAGGAATAGGGGTCACAAAGTGCATCAGCCAAAAATGGCGGCTGTACATCCATCAGATAACTTGGAAACATGCTCAAAAGCTTTTCCTCTCTTTCCCGAGTCTTGGCGTTCTTTGAGCGGTCGAATTACGTCATTACAGCAATGTAGTGACTTTTGGACGCTTCCTTTTTGTCGCATCAGTAAACGCAATCGATAGACACTTTAGAAAAAAGCCACAAAGCAAAGAAGAAACGGAAGGCGGATCTGCTACGACGAGCAAATCACGCAGTGTCGCTCCGTGCTGGCAATAGCTATGGCTTTCGCAGTGCTTTCATACGCGAAGGAAAGAGGGGAAGCGTTTATATGAAGTGTTGCAAAGTCCCTTTGATGGACAGTGTACCCTCGTAGTAAGTAAGCCCTCATGACACAAATTGGCTTTGTTATAAGCGATACTTCGTTAAAAGCGCAGATTATTTTCTCTCTGTGCACCGCAGCGGGGAATATAGAACACTTCGAATGAAGTGAGACTTCGAATACAGGTATTTAGTTTTTACGAGTGTTTAACCTTCGATATACGTAGCTAATTTCCCGAGTTTGTTGGCGTAGCTTCCACCCAATTGCGTTTCCACAAGCATTCCGGAGGGCTCTGTGCCGCTTTATTATACGTGAACCGGTGCGATTTATAGGCGCTCTAGGCGCGTTCTTTTCTTACTAAGTTCTGCTCCTTCACGACGTGAAGTTCGAAGAACTGATATTTTTGGTAAAACATCTATCATAGAGGCTAGAGCGACAAAGTTCAGTGAGGAGAAATTCATTTATGTGCATTTAGGGCGGTAAAATTTGCTCAGTGAGACAGGAAGCAGCGTTTCACTCGTTCTGATTTTAACGGTTCCTTGATATAGCACATTCTGTAAAAACAATAAGCACGGCGGGCCCCATGACACCGATGCCCTACACCCTTAAAACCACCAGGAAGCTAAAAAAAACGTCTGTGTAAGGCACCCTGAATTTAGCATTTCTGGCACGCCGGTTCGTACACAACACAATCTCTTTCCCTTTCACATTTCTATCTCCCCCTCTCCCCCACCCCCTCCCTCGCCCTCTTTCCCCCTATATTTCTCGTGAATGACAAGGGTGTCGTGCTAAGCTTTTTGTAAAGCGTAAACTTTACGCACAAACTGTACAAATTCCTCTTCACTGTCACTCACGACAATGTCCCGGTTTCAAAAAGCTGCATGTTCTGATAGGTCGCACATTTTTTAGTCGTCAGACGAGATCTCCGAAGGTCACTTTACCCAAATGCGGTTCCTTGAGACTGCTGCGCGCATGTAGCGCAACAGAACAGAGTAGAGTCAATTTTGTGAGAGTTGCATAGTTTTTGTGTGTTCACGCTCCGTTGTCACGTTTCTTTCCAAGACGTGAGGATTACATCAGCTTTTGTACGAAGCTCAACAAAATTGCGCTCCGCGCTGTAGATATCTTCTGCCAGCTACGTGGTAGGAGGAGGGTAGGCAGATAAGACTATAGTACAAAGCAATTATACGTAATTAGGAATAGGAGAAGTGCTTGCGAATAACACAGTAGTTTAGTAGATAGGTAGCGGTTATATAGAGCTCATTCGCAATGACAAGAAAATAATTTTTGAATTCTTGAAGAAGCACCTCTCTTCCTCTATCGTTACTTACTTCACGCGCAAGAGAAGCGAGAGGAATCGAGAAGAGGCTGTTGGAGGCGTCCAGCACACTTGCTTTCTTTTGCGGATGACAATTTGGCCGTGTCAGTGTTCAGGGGCGGTATTCTCGTGTTTTGTACGCTTTGTTTCCGTTTTTAAAGCGTCCGTCTTGATAAAGCCCTGATTGGCTAAAAGCAAACACCCGGATGTGACGCCACGCAAGCACGGCGGAGCTATGAGCCGCGGCTTGTCGGAGCAGACGATTTGGAGCAGACGATTTTTCGTCGCCTTGTTGTTGGTTCGATGGCGGAACAATAAACACATAAAATATAGTTTAAAATAGGCTTAGTCGTTTAAAATGTGTTTACAAAAACAGTTGCGGAAAAGTGAATCAAAAGGGGCCCGCCTACAACTGGAAGTACGTTACAATAAAACGGGCGCAAAACGGACGTTTTTCAAAACGTACGTTTTCAAAACGGACTAAGACTAACAGGAGAACACCGCCCCAGGCCACACAAATCGCGTTCCATTTGAAAAGTCAACGCGGGAGAAGAGAAAGCCTGAACGTTGAGTTACCTCGTACACGGGCTGATCGCAAACCTTGCGTCTGCACGCGCTTATGGCTGAAAGCGTTTCCCCAAAAGTTTATTGGGAAGTTCGTTTGTACCTTGGCTCTGTTTTGTACATACGTTGTGTGAAAACAAGTTTGTCTTGCCTTGTTGCCGCGTTCGTGCTGAATCTCTGTCGCCTTGTTTGACGGTGCCTGAACGCCTAAAACCTGCACAGTTCCGGCGTTATGCATCAACCGTATTGTTTGCCTATTCTTGCCATATTGTTATGTATCCCAGTATCGTACAAAGCACAGCGTGTATATTTTTGTGCTTCAAGGTCCCGAAACTACCTCCGATGCGTGTATTTTTTGTTAGTGTTCAGACTATTTAAGTTGATGGTGTATTTAGTGTTGAATTTACACTTTTTTTTTTCGTTCGTACAAATAGTCGTTCACATTTCTGACTTCCTACAGCGATAACACAGTCTCAGATTTGTTATTGCTCGTGTTATTGCACTGCAGGCAGCTGGAAACACCAATAAACACTTTCGGTATGGAAGAGAGACTTTCGATCTGTTTGTGTAGCCTCGTTCGTGCTGCGCAAACGTTACCGCTGCGTACAAAGGCGTACAAAGGCCTTACTTTGTACAATTGTTTCTTAGAATCGTGAGCCGGCTCTCCGCACTCCATGCGGCCTCTCCAGCCTTCTCAAGGATCCCACCTTTTTCGGGTTGAATTGTCAGCCCTTAAGACGTCCCAAGCTACAAACACCGCACCTTCTACTCCCTCAACCGCCCCCCCCACCTACGTAGAGTCTTTCTGCCACAATAAAGGCTACCTCCAGGAGCGGTGTATATGGGACGGAAAGCGAGAAAATGCGGTATGCAGCTTGCGTTCCCGCAGAACCTGCAATTACACGTTAACATCCTCTAAAGGTGGCGTCAAAGTTCAGGAAATGCTTTCGAAGAAGCCTACCTTATCGTTCTCGCATACCCTCCCAAGCTGGCTTCTTGACGAACTTTAATGCACTGCGGTGCAGCCCTGAGCGCTCAAGACGCGCCTCGCTCGAGAACTTGCTCAACTTATTTCCAAGCACTGGACTACCAGCATCTGGCTTGGTTTAATCGGTCAAGGTACCTTATTAACACAATTAAAATGAATGAATGAATGAATGAATGAATGAATGAATGAATGAATGAATGAATGAATGAATGAATTTAGAAATAGGCCTGAGGCCCCGGGGTTTTTTTGGGAGACGAGGGAAGGGGTGTCGAAAGACTCAAGCAAGGTCTCACGTACCCTATTAAACACAACGTCTTGTCCATTTGCAGGCCCTAAAAATCTACGATCGAAAGCTTAACCTTCCAGGACCTGGAAAAGGTTAAGAGCCGATTTAGCGAAAAACCGTGTTTCTCCTGTGTCCTCCAAGTGATGTTGCTATTTAAAATCACTATAGTTGGTTTTATGTTTTTAATACGTCTTGTACCCAAGCTAACTGTATTGTAAGCAGCTACAGACTAGGAGGCAGTGAAGGGCAAAAAATAAAGTACAAAAGGAAGGTTTCGTGTGGCTATACTTTGCTTGTACAGTTTTTTTAAAAGGAAGTTTAACCTTTACGGGAGCAAAGATTGTGCAGATATTTAAAATATACTGCATGATTACGTTTATTTCTGCGGTATACAGTTAGTTCGAGTTTAGTTAGTTACAGTTAGTTACATATTTGCTGTATCGCGCTGAATAATGTGTTTTGTCGTTTTAATTCGGTATAACAAGGGGATTTTGTAAAAATACAGCGGAATGTTAGTTAAACAGGCAGCTGATGCACCTTAAAAAAAACATGTATTAGTGTTAAGCTGGACATCACATTTCTGGGATTCACGATGGCAAACAGTACCGCCTCGAAAAATCTACTCGATTCTGCATATCTGTTTTGCAGTGCGAATAAGTCGTCCTGCTAGTTTATTTGCACACGCAGGTGTGACATCTCCCGCTCCCATTCTATTTTTGACTCAGCGCGCCCCGTATTCAAGGCTTTGATTTGTGAGCTGATATACGAGGCTAGTACACGTTCCGTTTGCGTTTTATTTTGCACTCTTGCATTTTTGGCTGGCTTTCTAGTTTGTCCTTAGTAAAGGCATTTTCCGAACTGCGTCGGAGCGTCTATGATTGTAATGACGGAGGAAGAGGAGGGAAGGGGGTGCTTTTTTCAAGAACGAGGTTTGGTTGGTTGAGAACAACGAAGCAATCGCGAACAATTTTTGCTTGGTAAGGCGGATTTCTTAGACGTTCTATAATTGGGCATGCCGAAAATACTTCCTCGGGCGCGTATCTATTAACTGCAGGGAATGCTACGCATAGGAAACGTGCTAGCGCGGATGTCATTTGTATGCTCTGGCGTCAGGCCTGACAATACCGAGGACTACTGATTTTAGTCCATAGTGTTTCCATGGCCTGGCGGTAAAAACCTGGGTTCCTGGGCTTTTGGCGCGGGAAACATCAGAGGACACTGAATTTTTCAATTTTTTTCTTTGTGCTTCACTTTACCGACAAATTTATTTTCTGTAATGAAGTGTATTTGCATTATTTATTTGACTATGCAGTTTTAATGCCTCTAAGGTCACGTTAAATATAGATATCAGACGACCAGATGAGCACGAATCGAGTGTAGACTCAGACGGCTACCGCACCTGTTAAAAGTAGTAGTGGACCATTCCCTAACGCTTCAGAAAGTTCGCTCAAAATCTTCGATTACAGTAAAAAAATTCATGGTTGATCACTTCCCTACAATATTCGTTCTCGTAGCCGATTTACTGGCGAAAACTTCTTTCTGTCTTTAAAGGCCCAACCACATGCACGCGTAAAATCGACGTACTCGCGCAACGACGTACGCCTGCGGCGACATACGCCGCTGCCTTTACGCCGGCCGACGACGTCGGAGAGGGCGAGTAACCACATATCGCCGCAACGCGCGCGTAAACCAATGCGCCGCGCAGTGTAGCTCGACTACTTCGGACTCAGCTTTGTGGCGACCAGTTCAACTGGTTCAACTACATTTTAACTCAAATAAAGCAAATAATGCCTAGTCTCACAAATATACGTATATTTAATACAGAAACAACTAAAACAGTTCTCGGGACATTAAAAAACGTTAAGGATTAGTATGCATACTTGGCAGGCACAAAACCAACGAATCCCTTCCGCTACATTTGGCGTAAAACTGCCTTGCTCCCATAGTTGCTCGTTGCTTCGCGTGTTTTGTCCGGTTGTTTGGTCACCGTATTTTACAAATTACTTCGTTTTATCGCATAATAAATAGTAAAGTTAGCTTATTTATCAATTCACTGTCTTGTTATGCGACCTGACTGCCGATAACATCACCGCCAGAGGTGTACGTCAACACCGTACGCCCGAAAGTTTGCGTCGATATCTGGCGCGCTCTGACTTGGGCGTAACAAGCGCGTACCAATGCATTCGGCGTACGCCGGAGTACGCCGGTTCCTTACGCGCTTACGCCGGTTTACGTCGTTGCGCGAGTACGCCGGTTTTACGCGTGCATGTGGTTGGGCCTTTAGAGCAATTTGAAAATATCGGCGGTGGCAAGAACCTACGTTGCAAAAAAAAAAAAATAAAGGAATACGTGGAGCACAGTGAAATCATTCCAGGGGATAGAAGGTGCGCTTTTTTTGCTACAATGCATTGATTGATTGATTGATTGTAAGGTTTGACGCGCCAACGCAACGCAGGCGATGAGGCGCGCCGTAGTGGAGGGCTCCGGATTAATTTTGACCACCTGGAGATCTTTAACGTGCGCCGAAATCTCGTACACACGGGCGTTTTTGCTTTTCGCCTCCATCAGAAAAGCGGCCGCCGCGGCCGGGAATCGAACCCGCGACCTCGTGCTCAGCAGCGCAACGCCTTAGCCACTGAGCTACAATGCATTGAGAGTTTCTAGTGTGTTTAAAAAGCGGCTTTGGGTTGAAGCAAAGCGTCGTTTGTGAGCAATTCGGACACATTTTTTTACAGCTCTTGAAACCTTTCTCGAGACGACGCAGCTGCATACTTTGTTTCTATTCTACAAAATATGGGAGCCGGGAAGCGGATAGTTCCACCGCAGCAAGGACATGACACGAACTTCGATAGTTTTGCGAAATTGCTTATGTTCAGACGCTTATCGTACTGTGTGTCTACAGGCTTAGGTTCACTTCAAAGGATGTACAAATGGCATATATTTCAGGAAGTTTAATTGGAGTACTTTTTTTTTTGTTTTAAGCGAGAAAATAATTTTTATATTGAGCGCCCACCACGGCCTCGGACGACAGGCCGTAAGTCCGCTTCCCTGCAAGGACGGTTCCAGCGCGGCAGCGGAGAATGTTCCGTTGCTTTCCAACGATGTCGCCGACATAGTAAAAGTGATTCCACATGCATCTTCAGGCCTTCTGCGGTGGCTCAGACGAAGAGTGTAAGCTAATCTTTTGTAGTTTTTCACTCATTTCTTTGAATTACGTGCGTGTGGATAACTTGTTTGGGGAATACTCTTTTTGCAAACAAGCTACTTTACTGCACGCTTCTGAGAGACAGGCACGGGTAGCTATGCGTATTATAAGCAAGGACGGGGCTCTTGTTGTACCGCCAAGAAAAGCGGAAAATCAGAATCAAAAGTACCCCGATGAACCTTTCAGAAATAGATGCCTTTTGTACGCTCTCTTAAATGAGCTAAGCCGTTTTTTTTTATATGCGTAGCATTCTTTGCCGAGTATACGTATATACCCCACAGCCAGGAGCATGTAAAGCCCTGCATTTCCACAAAAATGCAGATTTCGCGAAAGTTCCAAATGTAATCGTTAGAATAACGTAAATGGGGATAATTGGTCGAACGAAATTTGTGAAAAGCTAAAAGTAATAGGAAAACTATAAAAAATTAAGGAAAATGTCAAAATGTGTACCTCATGCCATTTCCACTATAATGGAGATTTCGCGGCAAAAATTGGCTGGAAAAAAATCACACTCAAGACAGGTGGTATAAGAATGCTACGCATTAGTAAATAATCATCTGCATTTCTGCATTTTTTACATGGACCTCCATACACTGCTAGAGGCGCCTGAACACGTGCAATTTCGCAAAATCTTTAATAAAACCACCTGCTTGCCGAATCGCATATTTTTTCCCCGCACTTAACGACGTCAACAATATAAACAATGTATGCGGATGCATTGTACCCAGAAAGGCTTTAATAGCAGTAAAATGAAATCTGTAAGAATCGCTCACAAACGCAGCATTGCTTTACCCCAAAGGCCATTTTCAAACACACTACAAACTGTCAATGCATTGAAGCAAGGAAGCGCGCTTCTTTTTGTATCGCCTGAAAATATATACCTCTGCTCCGCATAATTATTTTATTTTTGCGAATGTTTTCGCAACGTAGGTTTTCTTCACCACCGCCATTTTGAAATTATTTCGGCGCCATGTGGAAGAACGTCCAGGGAGGCAAGGGAGGAGGGAAAGCAAATATATCTACACTATTTACAGATAACCATTCTGAGCAGCCATTTTCAAGCCTCGACTTCTCAAGCCATCTTCAAGCCTTCGTCTTCTTCGCTGCATGCGTCTGTTGAGCTCTCCGCCTGCTTTGCCCTCGTTTTATACAGAAAAAAAATCGCCAACAATTGGCTACGAGAACGAGTTGTGTAGGGAAGTGATAGAATATGAATTTTTCTAGCATAATCGGAGATAATCGAGCGTACTCTCTGGGACGTTTGGCGTGGAATGATCGTAGTGGCAGTGCTTTCGTTGCAGAAAAGGAGAACGCGCGCCTCGAGTCAAGGAAGTGGACGATCAGAAAACAAGGGATGACGATATATGCGAGCAAAAAGGTATTAGCTCCAGAGACAGTTCCTTACAGGTGCTGTGAAGATATATATATTTTTTTTATTTTGGGGGCTGAGGTGTCACGTAAGTATCACTTCAAGGCAGTGGCCCCCAAAGGACACCTCGAGCCTTTACGTCCTCTTTCTAGATCGTGAGAAATATTCATCAATAAACACTTGGCCAATGCAGCCTACCCTCCAGAACCCTTTCGCAGATGGCCCACACCCAAGACCACAATAGCACGCATGCAACTATCTGCCATCACACCTTCATCTGTTCAACTTATGCCTTATGGCGCCATTTCACCACACCGGACCATGGAATTTATTCCAGCATACATTCCCCTCAAATAGACCCTGACCCGCCGCAGAAAAAAATAAAGTGACATGCCACTTTGAGAAGGCTCGTTACACACTAACGCGTCGAGTGTTTCAAAAACACCTTGAATAAATGGTTTGGCTGCGCAAACCACAAAATATCGCGCGGAAGCGGCGTACATTACTGGTTATAAAGTGCTGTCCTATTCGCCGTCGCGGGCACATGAAACTCAGCGGCTATATATCACCTTGCTACACTCGGGTATAACTATAGAACGCCAACGAAAGTTGCCACTGCGCCTGATCACCAGGACCCGCTCTTCTTCCGCGGAGCGCAAAGAGTGCGTGACAGCGAGTGCTTTGAGCGTGACAGGAGTCGTTTCCGTAATTTCTCGCACTTATAATGCTTACAAATTACTGCAGACGATGTCACGTGTTATGTACCACCGCCTTTCAACGCGTTTTGACATCCGGGTCTGTCGCCCCGGCGGAGTGATACACTAAGTGAGCTGTTGCCGTTCTTAAAGGGGTCCTGAAATACCTTCCGCCGATGCATGGATCTACATGTAACCAAATAAGACAATGTATTAGCAATCTCCTCCCGCAAGAATTTTGTTAAAGCGATGAGTATTAGCTGAGAAATCGTAAATAAAAAACCGCGCATTATCGTCGCGCCGCGTTTCCTCCTCTTTTCAACTGTTGACGGCGCGCGAGCACTGCCTCCCATGATGCTGCGCTAGTCAGCGGTGACGTACTTCCGCATTACGCTCCTCCGACTGCCGTCTGCTACGGGCAAGTTTTGTTGACACCATGAATTCCGCACTCCGCTCAAGGATGGATAAGCGAACGAAAAATCTGGCCGCATGTGTGCGGTGGCCTGGCCTTGCCCTTTCGCGGTGTGCGTTGCTGCAGTGCAGCACGTGACTTTTAATCGGCGGCGAACTCGCAGCCGCTGGGGAGGATCTTGCGCTCGGTCCCTTTCATGCACCGCGCACTGTTTATCCAAAAAGCGCCGTATCAGATGTGGCCCCGCTGGTGCCGGGTCTTATTTTGCGGTGGTGGTAATTCCTGCCGGCGCCATGTGAAAAAGACATTTTAAGCCGATACAGAACCCGTGCACAAAACGCTTCAATCATGTGACCAGTTCAGCTTGGGGCGACGCGTGGTGGAGAGCGGCAACGTTGGCTAAACATGCTCCGGCGCGGCTCTGAGCTTTCTAGCGCTGGAGCGAGCGCCTTTCTTTGACGATCTCAAACATCGGTTGCCTTGGCAACAAGGCACAAACCGCCCCAGAGGTCAGTTACGGTTGCGTGATCCCGGTTCAGCTTGGGGCCCCACCTCGCGGCATATGGGCACTGCAGGCATACTACTCACTCTCATTTGGAAGTGCGAGATGCGTTTGGCATTACAGGAGGCGATGGTGTGTGTGTTGTGGACGCCTTTGTTTCGCGATGAAATGCGACGTTGTGCTTCTGCGGGTGGATAGTGCTTCCCATGGCCTGGATTATCTTTCTCGAGCGACGTACGACTCAACCTCGCATGGGGTATGTGCAGTGTGCGTGGCTAAAAGCCATCTCGGCTTGCGCGCCAGAGTTAAGTGACTTGCTGTTCGTCCCCGCAAACCGCGCGCGAGGTGAGTGCCGAATTTACGAGGGGCAGGAGGAGGCAGCCCATCGTCTGTCAATCGCGGTTCAGACTTGCAACGCATGTTGTGACGTTGTGTTCGTTCGAAACGCATCTCTGGATTGTTTTGAAGTGGAAAAAAATGTATCCGTCAAACCTGGGCATTCGGCTCAGGGCGTTCTCTGCGATTGCACGAAAGAAGTGCCACGGGGCTTCAACGCTTTCTTTATGGGACGTACTCCGGTAAGAGAATATCCATGTCGTGTTATGGCCGTGTTGCATTCAATACGAACGGTTAAGCGTTTGTTTACACTTGTTTCGTTTGTCGTAAAATGTCCAAGCACTCCGGCACTACGCTGGCAGATCAGCCGGCGAGTCGACGCTGAGCAGACGACTCATCTCTTTGCCGGAAGTGCGTGAAAAAGCCGCCCAATAGCAGGATGTCTAGCTCATGACGAACATCGGGGAATCGATGATGTAGACATGTGAAGATGGCGGCGTCCAAAAACACGAAGGAAAGGGTGAGAAAAAAGCGACAAACTTTGCAACAAAAGTGTGAGCTTTCCGCTGCGCGTAAAAGAGTAATACTTGGCCCAGATGACCTTGACGACCCAATCTAACGATTGCGCTACTTCATTTAGTGTGCTCAAAATGCCTTTCAGGGCCCCTTTAACTTGTACCCGAGGGTATACGTGCCAGAACGCCGGAGCTTACGTTTAATGTCACGCTTGGAGGCCCTACGACGTAAACCGGTACCCGAAACTTGACGTTCGTTGGGTACAACGAGTGCGTACCGCTTGTCGACGTTGGACCTCCGCGTGAACTTAGGCCTAACATCGGACGGTATGGTACCGTCGCATACCCGCACTGCCCCCTTCCTCTACTGCGTGTCAACCCGTGTGCAAGCTAGTTATATAATGAAAAATACGGGAAGCTCCACATATGGTCACGCCATTATCTCGGACAGGCCACTTGCGCTTGCATGTGACATTTCCTCACCCAAAAGTGGCCCAGTAGGTGCGCCGTCAATGCTTGGGCGACCGTGACTGGCTCACTTCACTCCCGATTGCTCTCGACTCCTGTTAAAAACCGCTGGCCTTTAAGTCCTTTCAGCGAGGAGAATTTGGTCTACCGTGACTTCCTCACTTCACTCACGATTGCTCTCGACCCTTGTTCAAAACCACTGGCTTTTAAGTCCTTTCAGCGAGGAGATTCTTGACATTAAATCAAGCAGCGCATCTGCGCAAGAACTGTGCGAATAATTCTTCAGCCGAAGCACTAAAATAAAATGACTCCTCTGCCTGGACGAGGGTGTGAATAATTCGGATAAGTAGTTTAGGGGCGGGTAAGTCATAGTCTATAAAATACTCTGAACGGCCCCAATTACCCCCCCCCCCCCTTCCCGCCCCCGCCCCCACCAGGAAAATGCTTATGTGTATCAGTCTCACCTCCCCTTGCCGCCAGGCTATTGTGATCTGGTTTCTCTCTGTCTTTCGGATCATCTCCGTAGTGGGCACGGCAAGTTGCGCCAAACTGACGATATTTTGTAATTTGGGCTGAACAGTGGGCCACTGTTTCCTGACACACGCTGCAAGGTTCTTACCCGCACCTTACATTCTCTTTGTGACTTAGACCCGATTTAAGTTTTCGTAACATCCAGGCTCTCATTTCGGAGCTGATCAGATTCGCAATGATCCCATACTGTCTTTTCGGCGGAAAGACACTTTCCGTACATGATTTGTGAAGGCGCTGTTAATAGCCCCTACATGGTTACTTGTTCTTCCGACTTAGTTTACGTTGCTTGCGTGGACATCTTCCCAACCCAATCTTAGCCCATGACAGCTGTCGGCGACTGTAGTCAAGACGACAGAGCAGCAATACACAACTGCCTAACAAAAATAAGGAGCCAACACCGCGACATTTGTGCCCAAGGCTCCTTCATTCGGCCACACCGCCCCTCCCCGGTAGTCGCTCGCGAAACTAGAGCTCGCCTTCAACTCCAAACCCGCCGACCGACTCTCGCAGTGGCGGCTACTTGCAGTTCCAACGGCTCCTACACGACCACAGCTTCCGGAACTTGAGTGAGTGCAGGAACGGTATGTTGAGGCGCTGCTTGCTTGAAACCGTCGACGTTGGCTGCAGGGAGACCCCATAGTTACGGCACTTGCTCATCGCCATGTAGATGTAAAAGAAGTGCTCTCGACTCATGCCAGCGATGGGGTTCACACCGGGCGTGGCCAAGAGGACGCTGACCAGCCTCTCGGACCAGAAGAGCGAGATCTCGTCGGCGTACGCCAAGTGCAGAGCACTGTCCCGTATTCCCGGCGTCAAGTAGGGACCGTAGCGGCTGGCAGCGCAGACCTCGTAGCTGGCGTAGCTGGCCAGCGTCGCGTTGTCCCAGTACATGCTGAGCTCGAAGATGGGAGCCAGGGCGTAGGCAAGCTTCCACGTCGCCGTTATGGCGTGCATGTAGAAGGCGTCCTGGGTGGCTGGCAACGACATGTTGAACATGGCCATGGGAATGTACAGCGTGTTGTCGGCGAACGAGTAGTGGGGCATGGTGTCGAAGACAGAGCCCTGCCAGTCTGGATCCGTGATGTACCGGTCCGACGGCCGCGGAGACAGCGCGGCGTGCGTGCGCCGACGCCACACGTGCGTGTACATCTGGAAGACGTCAGCGTTGCGGTTGGGAAGTAGTCGCTGGTTGTAGGCCTCCAGGAGCGTGTCGTTGAGAAGCCAGCGCGGCAGAAACGTCCTGTACTCCGTGAACATGAGTATCCGGAGCAGCTTCTTTTTGTCGTCGGTGGAGAACTTCCAAGGAACCACGGCCCGTGTGAGAACCGCTCTCTTGATGACGTTGAGGACGCTGTCCAGTCTCTCGGACCAGAAGAGCGAGATCTCGTCGGCGTACGCCAAGTGCAGAGCACTGTCCCGTATTCCCGGCGTCAAGTAGGGACCGTAGCGGCTGGCAGCGCAGACCTCGTAGCTGGCGTAGCTGGCCAGCGTCGCGTTGTCCCAGTACATGCTGAGCTCGAAGATGGGAGCCAGGGCGTAGGCAAGCTTCCACGTCGCCGTTATGGCGTGCATGTAGAAGGCGTCCTGGGTGGCTGGCAACGACATGTTGAACATGGCCATGGGAATGTACAGCGTGTTGTCGGCGAACGAGTAGTGGGGCATGGTGTCGAAGACAGAGCCCTGCCAGTCTGGATCCGTGATGTACCGGTCCGACGGCCGCGGAGACAGCGCGGCGTGCGTGCGCCGACGCCACACGTGCGTGTACATCTGGAAGACGTCAGCGTTGCGGTTGGGAAGTAGTCGCTGGTTGTAGGCCTCCAGGAGCGTGTCGTTGAGAAGCCAGCGCGGCAGAAACGTCCTGTACTCCGTGAACATGAGTATCCGGAGCAGCTTCTTTTTGTCGTCGGTGGAGAACTTCCAAGGAACCACGGCCCGTGTGAGAACCGCTCTCTTGATGACGTTGAGGACGCTGACCAGCCTCTCGGACCAGAAGAGCGAGATCTCGTCGGCGTACGCCAAGTGCAGAGCACTGTCCCGTATTCCCGGCGTCAAGTAGGGACCGTAGCGGCTGGCAGCGCAGACCTCGTAGCTGGCGTAGCTGGCCAGCGTCGCGTTGTCCCAGTACATGCTGAGCTCGAAGATGGGAGCCAGGGCGTAGGCAAGCTTCCACGTCGCCGTTATGGCGTGCATGTAGAAGGCGTCCTGGGTGGCTGGCAACGACATGTTGAACATGGCCATGGGAATGTACAGCGTGTTGTCGGCGAACGAGTAGTGGGGCATGGTGTCGAAGACAGAGCCCTGCCAGTCTGGATCCGTGATGTACCGGTCCGACGGCCGCGGAGACAGCGCGGCGTGCGTGCGCCGACGCCACACGTGCGCGTACATCTGGAAGACGTCAGCGTTGCGGTTGGGAAGTAGTCGCTGGTTGTAGGCCTCCAGGAGCGTGTCGTTGAGAAGCCAGCGCGGCAGAAACGTCCTGTACTCCGTGAACATGAGTATCCGGAGCAGCTTCTTTTTGTCGTCGGTGGAGAACTTCCAAGGAACCACGGCCCGTGTGAGAACCGCTCTCTTGATGACGTTGAGGACGCTGTCCAGTCTCTGCCAGTACGTGGGAGACTTCGTTGCGTACAGGTCGTAGAGATAAAACAGTGGCAACGCTTCCTCGGACAGCCGCAGACAGACTTCTGCTTTGAGCCAAACCATCTTGTCGACTCCGGTCAACTGATTCATGCGAGCCCTCACGATGTTGTTGGGAATCTCGAAGATGAATGGTGACAGGTGCACCAGGAGACGGAACCCGAGATAATTCAGCAAGTGCTCAGGTCTTAGGTAACGGAAGACAAAGTCGAGCGCCCTGGCCACGAGCGGGTTCCTCAGGAGGACCGTGACGTTTTCCGAGAGGTTTGTCTTTTCGGGCATCAGCCTCCTGATGTACAGTTCTAGGACGCCCAACTCGCCTATCGGTACGGTTTCATGCGAGAACGTGCAGAAACGTCGTTCCGAGTTTCTCCTCGTTGCGTGGGCGAGGATCAAGGAAACAAGCTGGATCTGTTCCTGAACCTTGTAGACATACTTGGAGGTGTGAGCAAAGTAGAAAAAGGACTCGGCGATGAGCTGCCGGTGCAGAACCAAGGCTCGGGCCTTCGCCTCAGCGCCAGAAAGGTCGTCTTTGCGCAGCAGCAGCGCCGGGTCGTCAACTTCAAAAGTCCGGTCCGTGGTCGTGCCGAACACCCGAACGTTCACCAGGGCTGTGAGGCCGAGGTTCAGCGCCAGCCTGGTCGCCGTGAGCAAGACGTTGCTGAACGTAACGTCCGGCGTGTTGTGCGGCGCCGTGTAGGGCCATCCGCCGAGGCCAAACTGGGCGAGCAGCTTGCGCGCCACACCCAGACTGCGACGCTCGCGCGAATCGGTCTTCATGCACTGCTCGAAGAGCACGTCGTTGGCCAGCTCAAACTCGTACTGGGAGCCGTTCGCGGTCACAGGCGGCTTCTCGGCCATCTCGCTGAGGGCGCGAGAGAGGAGCGTGTTGAGCACCCAGTCCGTTTTCTCTTCGTCCTGGGAGGTGGAGCCGCCGTGCGAGCGGGTCCACGCGCCGCATACGTACTCGTGGAAGTCGTCGCAGGGCCTCGCCGACCGGTTCAGCCAGCGATCGGCGATGGCCGCCTGACGGCGGCAGT
Organism: Haemaphysalis longicornis; assembly: GCA_013339765.2. Classification (NCBI taxonomy): domain Eukaryota; kingdom Metazoa; phylum Arthropoda; class Arachnida; order Ixodida; family Ixodidae; genus Haemaphysalis; species Haemaphysalis longicornis. Next base: position 20,699,005 of record CM023449.1, read on the forward strand.
AGTCGTACTGCTCGCACGGCAGCTCCGGCACGTGCTTCGCCGACGCCAGGGGGTCGTCGCTGTTGGCCGTGAGCCTGAGGCAGACGACCAGCACGACCAGGGCGATGCCGGCCGTCAGGAAGGCCAGGGCGAAGCAGACGAGTTGGCGACTGCGCGCCGCCGGCGGGGTGCGGAACGAGTTGGACTCGGCCCCCGCCAGAGAGCCGTACCGCCACAGGGAGAGGCGGCGTTCGCGCAGCTTGCGGTCGATGGAGGCGGTCGGATTCCACTGCAGGCTGCGCTTGAAGGAGAGGCGGCCGGTGAAGATGGAGTTCCCGGCGGCTGAGCGGATGACCGCGTCGCCGCCGTGCGTCACCGAGAAGCGCGACCAGCCTCCGTAGGCAGCCGTGGACGAGGCGCTCGACGTGGAGGCCGGGCTGTTGCGGTGGCGGCCCCTGAGCGAGGCTTCCGAAGCGGCCGTGTCCAGGTTCTCGTAGATGATCTCGGAGAAGAGCTGCTGCTTGGGAACCGGCTCCGGCGTGTCGCGCAACTCCAGGCCATGACTGCTGGACATTGGGCCCTCTTGGCTGGAACCGACGCAACCGTCTGCGGAGACAGTGCAGTGTTAAGGCTACAAGTAGCCGACTCTCTCTACAAACACGCCGAAGAGTGACTAAGTTGAGCCGACGTTCGGTTTGAAAGGGCTGCGAGCGCGAGTGTGTTGCCGTTGTCACCGATCACCACGGCTGCGAATTGGCCAGACTGAGCGGCTAGAGACACTGCTTTGAATTCTCATGTGCGTAGTGGAGAGGGGGTCGCGAGCTGGTTTGAATCTATTTCGGCCTTTGTTATATGGCTTCAATGCTGTAGGCATGACATCTTGTAGAGCTACGCACGAGAGCACGGTAGTGTCTATTATCCCGGCAACCGTGAGAATTACCGTCAGAAATTTCTCACTGCAGTCGTCTCTCATTGGCTAAGCACGCTACGCGGAGATTCTATGGGATAAATACTTCCTACAAAGCCGTGTCTACAGCTCTCCCTGAAGCGCTGTGGTATAGTACCTGATTTTAAACTAGAAGGCTCAAGTTTGAATCCTAAATTGCTATGTTTTTTTTTCTTTTAGCTTTCAAAATTGTTTGGTCATCGTGATTTTTCAAATACTTTTTTTTACTCTGGTTTTTACTATATCAAGAGATCGACGCACAGTACTTTTAGAATGGGTTGAATTACGTTTAATATAGATTGTGTTCTATTTCGTTGGACAGGGTTAGGTTAGGTTTGTTGCAGTTAGGCTGGATTTGGGTAGGTTATGACGCATCCGGTTAGGTTACGCTATGTTCGGTGAGGTGAAGCTATATTAGGTTACCTTGGGACGTAATATTATTCAGCAAATTTTAGGCCAGCCATCTTTTATGGAAACTGCCGTGAGAAGCTCCCGGAGGTAATTCGCACGGCTGCCGTGAGATTAGACACAGCCTATATGCAAATGCCTGCCTACCGAGCGACAAGCGTTACGGGCTTTGCTAGTAAGCTCGTATGTAGCCCTTAGCGGTTTCAGCTGTTGCGTTTATCATTAGTCGTGAATGAACACTTCTATTCTGCTTCGGGAGGTTCCTTGGCACTTTACCGATTTCCCCTCGACAGCAACATCCCTTCTCTTGTACGCTGCGTCCAATATCTCCATGAAGCTTATTTTGCCGTCAAGTGGAGGGACGGAAGGTGTGAAGCAGAGTTCGCAATCAACGAGTCAGACGCACAGACGTGCCGACACCTCGAGCCAAACACAAGCGCACGGAGATAACCACCTGAAACCTCTCAGTTTTACATATTAGTTGGCGAGCGACGCACGTGACACTTGCCGCTAGGTAGACAGGCACCTGCATATATACAGTTGCTTAGGCGCGTACCAATGCCCCAGAAGTTGTGCCAGGCGTACGGCCATTTCTGTCAGGCCTACACGACCTCGTGCGGGTAGCATTAAGGCACGTGCACACTAGCGGCGCCTTGCCGTGCCGCGCGCCACTCGCCGACGTCGGCAGCCTCTGGAAACCTGTTTTCGCCGAGAACGGCGCCTTTTTCTACCCGCAGAGCAAATGGATCCAAGGCCCATTTCTGCCGTGCCGCAGAGCGCAAAGGCCAATGAGCGATGAGAGTGGGACGACTTGTTCGCGCTTCCCCACCGCCGCATCCGCGAGCGCGACCGTCTCGGAAAGAATGCATTTCGCCTGAGAGCTACTCGCAAAAGCGGGGGAGTGCCCTTGCTCGACAGTGCTCCCGCAGTATGGGTGGACCACGTGACCACAGTGGCGGCGGGTTGGTGTGGCCCACTGATCTCCAGTGTCACTGTGTGGCCTTCACCGACAGCGCGGCGCCACGCCGCTGGCGGCCGTCGGCAAGGCGGAGCGGCAAGTTCGACGCTAGTGCGCACGTAGCTTTATTCATATTTAATAGAGCGTAACCTGTCACCCACATAACCTGACAATAACCAGAGTGCGGCTATTTCTCTGGCGGATCATGAGTGATTGGGATGTGCATTTAGCGGATCCGACAGTGAAGACGGCGTACGTGCATAGTCAAAAGAGAAAAATGTGAGTAAGCACTGCAGTTTCGTTCGGCTAGTTAAGGAAGCGGCGTTTCCTTCGTGAACGGGATCCACTGAATATGTGTGCAGTGTATGGGCACTCGGGTGGCGCGACAGGACCGGTCGGGCCAGCATCTGCAGATCAAGATGGCTGCGTGTGGCTTCCGCACACTAAAACACCGTCGTTTTCAGATAGCTGTAGCCGATAGGAGGACGTCGGGGCAGCAAGACTCACATTGTAGCCTGGATCCGGAGCCCTGGAGCTGTGGCTGGCAGCCCTCGCACGCCCGTCCCTTCTTCTTCGCCCTCTTCAACTCGTGCGCCCGCAGCGCGCGCTGCTGCAGCAGCGTGGAGGGCCTGGGAGCCTCGTGGCCCAGAAGATTTCGCTGGTGGTGGTTCTGTGGCTCGGCGCTTTGGGAATCGCGAACACGGGGGATTTCAGATAAAAGCTCTGTGCGGGAGGGTAAGTGTGGATTTCGTCTTGCCGTGGGCCGAGGCCTGTGCGCCCTCTGTTGAACCACTTCTTCACCGTGTTTTTTATTGGCGCAGTAATAGAGGGTCCAAATCTTTTAAAGCGAAGCTTAGTGTCCTCACCGATGTCGTTGTGCGCCAATACGCCCAGCAGGAAAGCCAACTTTCTCTGACGATGATGATGAATGATCGTGGGGGAAGTAAAAGAAAAAAAAAACGCTTCCAGTGGCCGCGGTCGAACCTCGCTCCCTCGCGTTATGAAGCCGGTGTCTAGCAGACTGCTCCATTCCGACATGGTCGAGGCGGTTCGGAAAACTCAGACGGCAACCAAAGAATCCCCCACTAGAACAATGGCGTTGCTCTGCGTGCAGTAGGGCTGTTAGCGACAAGATGTTAGGCTTACCTTGCCATTTCGAGGTTTAGCACGTTAGGCCTAACGTCACATCTTGGGGTTTAACACCTCAAACCGGCACCCACTAGAAGCAGCAGGTACCGGTTCGCGCCGTACACCCCAAACCCAAACGTTAGGCCTCTGGAGCGCAGACCCGAGAGTTGCTACGGGTATTCTAGAAAAGCGGGGGCGTACCTCCAGAATAGCACACTCGCAATGTGGTATTGGCCAACCAATGAATTCGTCACGAGAGAGAGAGAGAGAGAGAGAGAGAGAGAGAGAGAGAGATTTGATGGGAACGCGAGGTCAGCCATGCAGGCTGAGGTGCGCGACTTGCTACACCAGAGGGGGGTGAAGGTGAGATGAAAATAAATGTGAAGAGCTCTCACTTACCCATGAATGCTCAATCACACAAACGCACACAGAAAGCGCACACACATTCAGGAGAAATAGACAGTTGTCCCAGAGTTAAGGAGCCATGAAGAGAAAATACAACTTCGTTTAATTTGAAAGGACTAGGATTCAGTATCTCACTCAGCTCCATTAGAGCCACAAAAGATGTTTTTTAACGAAAAAAATAGCAAGAAGTATTTAAAAATTTTCAAATTTTGCGCCACAGTGGCGTGTTATGAGCGAGAATCACGTCATACGGACCAACAATAAAATATAATTTTCAGTGCGTTAACTGCACGTTAGCATTCAAGTGATGCGGTCAAATGGAACTAGAGGCCCCGTTACAGACGCGTCCAGTCATGTGTAGTCGCGACAGGTCAGTTAGGCGGCCACCAATCGCACAAACAAGGTTCCGTGACGTCATAGAAAAGTTGAGGGAAATTGGCTAGGAGGTCGTGACTGCTTCACATGTTTTCTTTAATATCTCCGTTATTTGTTCAAAGATAGCGATGATATTAGTATTATTGTTATCGGGACTAAGCAGTCTTTCCAATAAACCCAACTTGTATTTTGTCTTCATGGCTCCTTTAAAGCTCAATTTCAAGTCCAGGGCTCCGGAGGAACGTTAATAGCGCCTTTGTTGCGTGACATGCCATTCCTATTGTAAGCCAAGGAGACGATTCGATGAGATCTGGGCAGACGGGCAGGCTCAGAGAAAGCTTAGCGGTGGTACGCTCAAGTTTGTAGCGAAGACAACGTGCGCAGAGAATGTGCTTCAAGTCCTCGCGAACTGCGCAGGTCGGGCACAGGGGTGAGGAAGCCTGCCGAATGGCTCTGGTCTGTGCTAGTTGGTACATCTTCGATGGGAATCAGCTTGAATTAAACGAACACAAAAGGAAGCGGAAGATACACGACACAATGCTGTTTGACGAAGTTTAAAGCCTGACGAGGTTTAAAAATGAAATGCTTAACCTCGTGTTTGCCCTTGTCGGTACCTTAACTTGTAACGGCAGATTGTGTTGCACGTGCGTCAGCGGCCTACCTTCGTTCGGCGATTTTGTTTCCCTTTCCCGGCACGCGCTTTATCTGAGCCCACCTAAGTCCCTCCTACCGCACTTCTGTTTCCCGAGCTCCAGCTGGCTCCCTCAGCCGCCTACCTCCTATTCCCCACTAAGGGCGAAATCTTTATTAAGAAATATATAGCAAATTCAGCCTACACACCCGAAACACTTCGCAAGTGGTATATCCCTCACTTGCCCCCTCGATGTCCTTACTGCCATACCACCACGCTATCGGACCTGACACACCTAGTTTGTTGGTGCCCAGCTTTCGCCGGGCACCGTACATTCAAATCACCCCAACCACATCCCGATCCACAACAAACTGACGCACAACTATTATCTGAAATAGCAATTTATCCAAGTAAAAGCGGGCTAGCACGGGTTGTTTGAGTGGGTCCTCCCCCGAACGAACTGGCAAACCTGCACAAACTCTTGACTCAACTGTGATCCCTATTGCGATCACCACGAACTAGCCCATTAAGGTTCTCTCTCTCTCTCTCAGTTTTCCTTCCCCCATGCACGATCTACGATATGCGGTTGCTCCGACCGCAACTTCAGCTTTTTCTGGCCCACCGATTTTACCGTACCTCACAGCTCGCGTGCTTGAAACACAGAGATCTAAGGCTTTCGTCTTAAAAATCCACGGAGAGCGCGGGATCCGGCGCTGTATACGTGTACTAGGACAGCACCCATTGGCTTCCCGGTACCCAGACAAAGAAAGTGGTTGTTGGGTGTTGGGGAAAGAGGAGATTGTGAATCGTAAAGCGTTGTTTAGTGCCGATAACCATCGTCAACCCCATCAGCATCGACAACAGCGGCGAGAGAGCGACCGGCCGCGGCGCGGCGTGCTAGGAAGCTTCGCTTTATGGTATGGCGAGCGGGGATCCCTGGCGTTGTCCACGAGCCTGCTTTCGACGCGCGTACGGGGCAGCTCGCACTGCGTACCTCTCGTGCAACGCCTTTCTGCTGCGACTGCTGGGCGGCACAGAGGAGGAGACCGTCTGTGGGCTCGGCTGGCGCGCATTGTATCCTTGGCTGGTCGAGCAGAGGATGGAAGCGCTGCTGTTCGCGTTCTCAGCCGCGGCGGCCATGCCTTCCACGGCGCTCACGAGAATATTCCAGGAGCAGGCCTGCCGCCGGAGCCTGTCCTACTCCGAAGACGTCTGCAAGGACCTCTCCAAATTCGATAATCAACGGTGAGGAGACGCTGACATCCGCGCCTTTTGGCACCACGTCGCGCAGATAGAAGATGCAGAACGGCAGTGCGTCTATTCTAGCAGCAGATGGTAGAAATGCTGAAGAGAACTTCTCCCGGCAGCTGCCTCTCATTGGCTTATAAATACACGGGACAATCCCTTTAAAATAAGCGTTTTGTTATAATAGTGTCTATTCTACCGGCGCTGGCAGAATATTTTTTTCAGAAATTCTACCGGCAGCAGCGTGTGATTGGTTAACCTGGGGCAATTCCGGGAGAAAGACTGCTCAAAAATCCACCCTTTCGGTTCTTCCTGTGGCAGTGTGCTATTGTACCCGTTCTGAAACCGAAGAGTATACGGTTTTAAGGGACTTATATATGGTTTGAGTTGGGTGTACGATAGTTTGCGTTCGGTGTAGTGTAGTTTAGTCAAGTTAGATTCGGGTTGATTCGGGATCATGGTAGATTAGGTTACATTAGGTTGATTAGACGAGGCTGGTTTGGTTACCTTACTTTATGTTCTACTGCCCGAAATTCTAATACCGGCAAAATTTTTTAAAAGTTATTCAGCCGGTGCCGGCAAAATACTAACTTCCTTATTTTACCGGAACATGTCATGTGTCTTCGGGCAGCCAAGGGGCGGCGACAGCCGGTAGAATTTCGGAGAAATTGTCCTACCAGCGCCGGCAGAATAGGCACTGCATTTTATTGTTCTCATGATACTTCCCCAGCAGTGGCAAAATGAGGTCCAGAAGTAAATTGACCCTGCTTAAACCTAACCTAACGTAACCAACCTAATAGCCTAAACTAACCTAACCCAACATAACCTATAGCCTTAACCAGCCCAACTACACCGCACACAACCTATCTTAAAACGTCCTGTGCGTCGACCTCGTGATAACTATGGGAATAACCCGACTGCAAAAGAATTCGCCAACAAAATTTCAATGAACGAAAAATTGTAAACTCTGAATGCCGCAATAAAAGAACGCTATCCCACCCCGTGCAGCCGGCGGGACTGATTTTGGGGGAGTATTTGCCTCTCAATGACGCTCCGGGTGGCGTGCTTAGCCGATCACAAAGCGACTGACTGCCGGGAGAAATTCTCTGCGGTATTTATACCAGCTGCCGGTTGAAAGCACACTGCCTTATTTTAAGCACTTCTTATGGTGTGTGAATGCGAAAGCAGGATTGCCCACTTGAGCGCCTTTGGGATCTTGCCGATTGCCGCGCTTTACTATGCGATCTGCCGCTTTCGAACGGCTTTGATCAGTCGCCTACACGTTGCACTGCTGCTCGTTCCCTCCGCCGTGTAAGGGGAGAGTTGGCAACGATGGTGAATTTTTGCTGTTTTGTCTGAGTTTTTCCACTACCTTCATGTGTGGTTTACGTACTTCAGGTCAGTTCACAAACATTTTATAGAGGTTGAGGAGGGGATTAAACGGAGCAACTTGGGTGGAGTCCTCTTTCTTTCCAGGGCCTTAGACGCTTCTACACCAACCTATACCCCTGTAAGTCAGCTAGCACTAGTCTTGTCTTCCAAGGCCGGCCGTGGTAGCGTCCCATGCTTCCGAAGAATGAGGTGTATAGTCATAGGTCTGCCAAAGAACTGGGCAGTTCAACATAGTGTGGAAGAGGGTGACTTTTTTGTTGCATTTGAAACAGTTGTCACTGAATCTGTGAACATAGCGCCAGCCTGGACTAGTGTGGGGATGTGTTCGTTTGTATACTCAGTGTTTGTGCATCGTGGATGTGTAGTCCCATGTGCATAGTTGGTAGAGTTCCTTTTGATAGTATTCTTTTAAAACGTTCATCGTAGGATTCGTACACTGGAAGGGCGTAGGAGTGGTCTCTTCTCCCTACTGCCTAGTTTAAATTCGCGCGATGAGGCCTGCAACTAAAACTTTTGCTTCGCTTCCTACGGGACTTTGAACTGGGAAAAATCTATTTATATCGTAAACAGTGCAAGTTCCGCAAGAAATATGCTCGTGCGCGCTGTGACATTTATATTTTTCTTTTTCTTAGTTTGGTGTTCTCCCCTCTCCTTGCGACATTTTTTCTTGCATTTTGATTCAGCACTTAACGTTACGATTTCCTTTTGAATTTTTGTTTCTGTCCGAACTTTGCTTACAGCATTTCCTTGTATCTCATCTTCAACATTTTTTTTGTTTGCCTTATCGCTGCTGTCCCCTCAATGTCCAACATTCAACTGAGATCACTGTAGCCACCCTCATATGGCGTAGTAAGCCCTGCCACCAGCAGGGTTGACCTCATCAGCTCACATTTAACAGCCCGCTCCCTCCCCTCCCCTCCCCTCCCCTCATATCCTCTCCCTCTATCTCCCTCCCTCTTCATTTGTCCCTCTCTATTTCTCTCTCTCGTGCAAGGGAACGCCTCCGGCTACGGAATGCTACGGACCCATTTCGCTGTTACAGACGCCGATGCCAACGCCGAAAATGTCTTTTTCGCTTAATGGGAGATCTAATGCTTTCGCGTAAAACCAGCGGCGCTGCCGAGTTTGGAAGAGTATGGACGAACGAAGAGCGGGAATTGGAGGAGAATGCGGAAAAAAAAAATTTTTGTAAATACTACTTGTCAGCAAAGCGGCGTCTAAATGTTTTCAAGTTCATGCAGATACCCTTCAGCAGTGTTAAATTGGTGCTTATCGATCAGAACGTATCAGAATCGGTATGTACCTATTAATTTGCCGGACCACTTTAAGCCTCGCAAGTGGATTTTGTTTCCACATGGTCCTTCTTAGCTTTTTATACCTTGTCAAAGCTCAACCACTCCATACGGTGAAGAATGATGCGATAAGTTTTAACACAGAAGTATAATGACGTAATCCGTTGCAACACAGAAGTATAATCCGAGCTTTTTTTTGCTGATCCCTTGGTCTAAATATTTAGCAAGCTCAACTGCCAGGTACCGGGGCTATGCGAGGAAGCCAAAGCGTTGATTGGCAATGACGGCGCGTGCGATAGCGTACAAAGAACCAATGAGAACCACCCAAGAAGTATCGCGGAAAGCCTGGATAGTGGAAAATGATTCATAAATATTGGGACTACCCACAAAAACCGGACATGCGAGGCAAACAGACGATATTGTTGTTAGTGAACAGGGCATATTGAACATGCTTGTGAAACTTGATATCAGAAAATCTTCTGGACCGGACAATATCCCTAACGCTTTCTTAAAGAGATACGCTGAATGGATGTCGAAGTACCTCCATGTTCTTTTTACAAAATCGCTACGCGAGGGTCAGGTTCCGAAAGACTGGAAAACAGCCAGAGTCAAGCCTATCCATAAATCAGGAAACAAGCAGAGTGTCAAAAATTGTCGTCCTGTCTCCATAACTGCAACCGTTTGTAAGCTTCTCGAACACATTATCCACAATAGTATTTCACATTTTCTGGACGAACATAATATCTTAAACCAACATCAGCATGGATTCAGGAAGGGATTTTCAACAACGACACAATTTGTATCAACAATACACGACTTCGCTACTTCAATGAATAGTGGCAGACAAACAGACGCATTTTTTATGGATTTTTCAAAAGCTTTTGACAAGGATTCGCACAATAAATTAGTATACAAATTAGAAAAAAAATATCGGGAATGATCAACTTATTAAATGGATATCGGCATACTTGAAAAACAAGGAACAATTTGTAGTTTTTAAAAATCATTCCCCTCACAGGGTTGCTGTTGACTCTGGCGTCCCGCAAGGGTCGGTTCTGGGTCCCTTTCTATTTATTTTGTATATTAACGACATAGTAAATAATGTCCCTGTAAATATTAGGCTCTATGCGGAGGATTGCGTTATTTACTCTGAAATAGAATCCCCAAAGGACCAAGTTTTGTTAAACGAGTCTCTAAACAAGGTTGTTTCCTGGTGCGAGGCTTGGCAAATGTCAATAAATTTGAAAAACGGTTGTGTACATGCCCATTTCTCATAAGAAAAACCAAAATTATTTTCAATAATTTACAAACAATGCCATTCTTTCCAAGGTTCAATCCTACAAATATCTTGGGTTATGGATAACAAACGATCTTAACTGGACAAAACACATTGACATAGTAAACTTCCAGGCTAATCAGAAACTCTTTTTTTTACGAAGGACTTTGAAACTTTCACCTCAATCGTCCGTATTCTTGTTACAAATCGATAGTCCTACCATACTTGATTATGCAGTGGTGATCTGGGATCCATTTACTCAAATTAACATTCATAAAGTAGAAAAAATACAAAGAAGAGCAGTTCGCTTCATGTATAACGGTTATGGACGAACCTCGGTAACTGAACTGTTAGTCAGAGCTAACATTAACCTCAATTCAGAAAGAACGCATATCCCGATTAAAATATTTATATCAATTAGTTAATGAGCATTACAAGACAGATATTGGAAAAATTATTTCATTTTCTTCAGGTTACGCCACTAGACAACGCCATGATCGCACAATAACTCCGTTCCGTGCCCACAATAATTGCTTCAAATATTCTTTTTTTTTCTAGAACTGTGCAGGATGGGAATAGTTTATATAACCATCAAGTTACAAAACAATCTTTAGCATCCTTTGCTGCTGGTCTAGAAAAGCAGAGAAAATAATTTTACTTCTGTGCTAGCTTTGTTTTCTCTTAATAAAATGAGACTGATGTTTCATCTGTACTATTTTGTTACGTTTGATTAGGTTTGTAAAACGCAAGTGATAGTTCTTTGTTTGACTTGTGTTATATGGCTGCCTACTATGTGAAATGTGAGCGACTGTTCCATTTGTTTGCCTGGTGTTATATGCTAATATTTCCGTCTTTTGTACCCACCTGCGGAAATCCCTCCAGGGGATTGCAGTAGCCATAAATAAAATAAAATAAAATAAAATAAAATAAAATAAACGGGGAGCATATCGCCCAAGATGTTCTGGGTGGTCCCGATGAACCACCTTTTAACACTCGATATCTTGATATTCAAGTACTCGATTGCAAGTCCTGTGTGTGCGTCTCTATTCAAAGTTACGAACGTGGTAAACTGGGTACTGGAAGATTAACGTGGTTGATTTTTGTCATCCGTTCCACGTTTGCGCTGTCTTTTGAACACAAACACGATGGTAGTACTTACGGTCATAGACAAGTGAAAAGTGAACAAGCGAAATCAAAGAATCACGTAAATACGCGGTTATGTTATAATTGGAACTTCACATTTCAAACTTCACGATGGCTAGACAGGATACTGGTAAACTTTCCCAGGAGACGAAAGATCTAATTAGGAGACGGCAAACCAGGACAATTTCCACCCCAGCTGACAGAATAGAACTAGCGGAACTTTCGAAGTTAATCAATAAGCGTAAGACAGCTGACATACGGAAGTATAATATGGAGAGGATCGAATATGCTGGAAATAACGGAGGCAGCCTGAAAGCAGTGAAGTGGCGTCTAGGTGTGGGAAAAAATTACTCCCACCTCCTCTCGCGGGAACCCCTGTGTAGATGCGACGCATAGGGGGTTCCGTTGTTGTTTCCGTTAGGTTGATTCTCCCATCGCGTGAAACGTGCCGTGAACCCCTGCCGCGGCTATGACGCAACGTGGCGCGTCTATGACGCAACACAATCCAACACAATCCACTTTAATCCAATCCAATCCAAATCCAATCCAATCCAAGCCAGGCCAAGCCAAGCCAAGCCAATCCAATCCAATCTAATCCAATGCCCCTCGCGAGAGAGTGTTCGCTATCGGAGAGGAGAGGGGGTGAGCGGCGGAGAGCGCAGCTCGCGCGGCGAGGAGAATGGGGGAGGGGGTGTGGACGGACAACGACAACGCCGTATGGAGGGACAAGGCGAGTGAATGAGATGCCGTCGCATCTGAAATCAGAGGTATGCATTTAAAAACAAGCAAGGCAATGCCATCACAAATAGGGATAAAATAGTCAGAGTAGCCGAAGAGTTCTATAGAGATTTGTACAGTAGCCGGGACATCCAGGATAATGCCGAAGGAGAAAGTAGTTCACAGGAGATAGACATCCCACCAGAAACGACAGAAGAAGTAAGGAAGGCTTTGAAAGAAATGGAAGGGGGCAAAGCACCTGGTGAAGATCAGATAACAGCAAACTTCTTGAAGGATGGCGGACAAACTGTACTAGTAAAACTGACAAACCTGTACACGTAATGCCTAATGACCTCGAGTGTTCCGGAATCTTGGAAGAACGCGAACATAATCCTAATCCATAAGAAGGGGACATGAAGAACTTGAAAAATTACAGGCCGATCAGCTTACTGTCAGTCGTCTACAAGGTAGTTACAAGGTAATTGCTAACAGAATTGCTGCCACCTTAGATTTCAGTCAACCTAAAGAACAAGCAGGGTTCCGTAAAGGCTATTCAGCAATGGACCATATCCACAAAATCAATCAGGTGATACAGAAGTGCCCGGAGTATACTGAACCCCTATATATAGCCTTCACAGATTATGAGAAAGCATTTGACTCGATCGAAACCTCAGCACTCATTCAGGCATTACGGAACCAGGGTGTAGACGAGCATTATGTAAGAATACTAGAGGATATTTGCAGTGAGTCCACAGCTACCATCCTCCTCCATAAGGAGAGCAGTAAAATACCTATAAGGAAGGGTGTCAGACAAGGGGACACAATCTCTCCAATGTTATCACAGCATGTTTACAAGAAGTATTCAGAACATTGGATTGGGAACAGGTGGGAGTAAGGGTTAATGGAGAATACCTCAGTAACCTCAGATTTGCTGATGACGTTGCCTTGCCAAGTAACTCGGGGGATGAATTGCAAAGCATGCTTTCCGGACTAGACGAACAGAGTACAACCGTTGGCCTGAAAATTAATATGTAGAACACTAAAGTAGTGATCAGTAATCTCGGCGGCAGCACAGCGGTTTAAGATAGGTGGCGAGGCAGTGGAAGTGGTAAGCGAATATACCTACTTAGGCCAAGTTGTAACCCCGGATCCCCGCCATGAAGCAAGTTAAAAGGATAAGAATGGGGTGGAGTGCATTCGGCAGGCATTCTCAGATAATAAATGGCAGCCTATCATTGTCCCTGAAGAAGAAAGTCTATGACAGCTGCATCTTACCGGTACTCACCTACGGGGCAGAAACTTGGAGGGTCGCTAAGAGGGTTCAACTTAAATTGAGGATGAATCAGCGAGCAATGGAACGGAAGATGATAGGTGTAACATTAAGTGACAAGAAGAGAGCGGAGTGGGTCACGGAACAAACGCGTGTTAAGGACATATTAGTAGTAATTAAGAAGAAGAAATGCACCTGGGCAGGGCATGTAATGTGAAGGCAAGATAACCGTTGGTCATTAAGGGTAACCGAGTGGATCCCTAGAGAAGGCAAGCATAGCAGGGGGCGGCAGAGAGTTAGGTGGGAAGATGAGATCAAGAAGTTTTCAGGGATAAATTGGCCGCAGGACCGGGCTAATTGGAGATTAATGGGAGAGGCCTTTGCCCTGCAGTGGGCGTAGATAGGCTGGTGATGATGATTTCAAACTTTGTTACCGTTATGGAGCCATGCGACACTTTTACTTGTATGGAAGAAATAGCGCTATTTGGGTGCTCCAGTACATATTTTCGCGATTGCGTTTCATTTGACCGTAACTGTACAGTGCTAAATATGTTCCGTAGCAAAGGTACTGCGTGAGGAAATCAGGCCTCTTGTCCTTGCTTTTAATTCTGCGCCAGAAATAATGGCGACAACGACATAAGACAACTGCAACACCAAAGACGTCCACAGACCGTGGGCGAGAAAAAAAATTAGCAGTGGCTTAGCTCGGCTATGCCAGGATGTACGTAGCGTGAGCTAAGGTTCAGCAATTCAATCCAATCCAATCTAGTCCAATCGCAATCCAATCCAATTCAATCCAGTCCAGTCCGGTCACTGCTCCTCGAGCATAGCGCACCACTGGCTCTCCAGGGGCCACGCGAAACGGCTATCAAGTGGCTCCGGCGCAGCGTCAGACTTGGCTACTGCGCAACGGAGGCGCACAGCTGGGCACGCGCCGGCGCCAGTGCGTCTGCCGCGGCTATGACTTCACTCCTTTGGAAGGCGCAGACTGGCGAATGTGCAGACCCATTCGCTACACACCCGTACTCCAATTGGATTCGATTTCCAATACAATCTAATACAATCCAATGTAATCCAATCCAATCCAGTGCAAATCCAATCTAACCCAATCCAATTTAATGCTCCTCGCGCTTGCGCAGCACGGCCCTTCAGGGTCCACGCGAAACTGCTCAACCTCGGCCAGCGTAGCTTACGCTACAAAAGAACCCTTCCTGAGACAGCCATGATCGCTGCGATCCTCGCATTCACAGCTACCAGGTCTACGTGGTGTCGCGTCGCTACCTCCTGTTGTCCGAGGGCGTGCTGACCCTGCTTTCGGCCGTGGTCGCCATCCTGGCCGGCCCCGTGTGCGACAAGCACGGCCAGAAGACGCTGCTGGGCCTAGCCATCGCTGGTTCCGCGGCGACGTCGCTGGTCCGTGCTTTTCTGGCCCTCGGAAGCAGTCCCATGCTCACGTATGTGGCCGCTGTCATTCCCATGGTAAGCCTGAGTATCCGTCCCGTGTTCCTAACTGCGGCGCTTTCCAAAACCCGACGTCGCGTTTCTAAAACGTGCTTCGTGAAAATGCACTGTGAAACGTACTGGTTTGCTGCATTTCGGCTAAAAATTCGGTTATCCTCAGCAGTTAAACTTCCTCTCACAAAAGAAGCTAGTATACGAGTACAACCAATGCGTTCTGTTTCGATAATGACAGGTGGGATAGAGACGTGGGGTCTCATTAAGCGCCCTGAAAAAAAAAAAATCTTTAGATCGGCTCAATTACCCAAGAGAGAAGAATGCTAGGGGTCGACATTTAGGAATATTGATTTATTGATTATGGGGTTCGAACGCCCCGGAGCTCGCAGGTTATGAGGCGAGCCGTAGTGGAGGGCTCCGGATTACTTTGCACCGACCTGGGGATCTTTAACGTGCGCCGAAATCTCGAACATACGGGTGTTCTCGCTTTTCGCCTCCGTCAGAAAAGAGGCCGCAGTGGTCGGCAGTGGAACCCGCGTCCTTGGGCTCAGACGCACAATGCCTTAGCCACCACACTTAGAAATAAGAAGATGGCTGTGTGAGAACGAACTATTGCAGAAGACATTCTAGTTCAAATTAAGCGAAAGAAGTAGGTGTGAGCAGAACGCGTCATGCATACGAGGGACAACAGGTGGTCCATCCGTTTAACGGAGTGGCTCACAATGGACCGTATGTAAAGAATGTTGGGCCGGGCCGCATAGAAAGTCACGAGGCTTGACTACTGTGTTCTCGCACACGCACACACAACATTATATTAGCTGGATAATGGAGAAAGCCGATAAGACACTATAGCACACGAGCGAACTAGATGCGGGAACATTCAAGTGCGGAAGACAGTAAACAAAGTCTTGAAGAAAGTCACGCGCTCACAGACGCCGATCGCGCGGCGAGACGATCGCTGATGCGACGACGCGGAGACGTACTTCTCTGGATGGCGACGGGGCAGACTACTGAAGTCGATGAGGAGTTGCCCTCTCGCTGGCAGGGACGTGACAGTGGCCGATGGCTAGCGGCGGGACGGAAGTGCTTAGGCCTGCGCCATGGCGAGGCCTCGCTGCCCGCGCTCCATGCCACCGGAACACCGCTCACCCTGACTGGCGCAACACCTTTGTGGTCTCGTCGGCCGTCGTCTCGTTGACAGCGCGGGCGGTAGCTCAGACGGGAGAGCCGGCGACGGTCCTCGGGCCTACACCGCGAGGGTGGCCGTCTTGCTGCCTCCGAAACGAACAGCTTCCGACGTCCTTCTTCTTCCCTGCTTCCTCGATGCTGCTTTCTCTCGCGCGCACGTTACGCCACCGGTACCGGCGGATTGGCCCCCACTCTGCACGGCCCCTTCACTACACCGTAAACAAAATAAGGGTGGGCGAAGGACTCGATGGAGGGATGAACTCCAAGAACACTGGGGCAGAGAATAACTCGTCTTGCTCGCGATAGACGTTGCGGGGAATATTTGGGAGAGGCCCTCGTCCTGCTGTGGGTACACACGTGATGATCATGATGATGACGATGACGACGACGACGATGATGATAACTTCTGCGAAAAAGGAGGTGACGAAGGGTGGAACATGAAACAACCATAGGACGATCGTTCGTGGCCTGCACCCAGTGATGCATACTCATCATCATCATCATCATCATCATCATCATCATCATCATCATCATCGCCAGCCTATCTACGTCCACTGCAGGGCAAAGGTCTCTCCCATTATTCTCCGATTACCCCGGTCATGTGCCAACTGCGGCCAATTTATCCCCCCAAACTTCTTGATCTCATCTGCCCATCTAATTTTCTACCACCCCCTGCCACGCTTGCCTTCTCTAGGGATCCACTCTGTTAACCTTAATGACTAACGGTTATCTTGCCTTCGCATTACATGCCCTGCCCACGTCCATTTCTTCTTAATTCCTACTAATATGTCCTTAACACAGTGTATACTAACTTAACACACTGTCCTTAACAGTGATGCATACTATCAGGCTTCACTGGAACGGAGCCGGGTTCGTAATGTAAATAAGGTGCATACTATCAGGCTTCACTGGAACGGAGCCGGGTTCGTAATGTAAATAAGGTTCACTGCAGAGAACATACGCTCCGTAGTAACCTGAAAGCAAACACTCGCGTCGAAAAAGCAGTCAACGGAGTGGCGTGTCCAGTAAAGCGTCGGCGAATGAAATGCCGCGATGTTGGCTCGGCGTACATTTATCTCGGAACAATTACCTTTCCGGATCCATCTAGTTAAATCAAGAACATAGACGAACGAACAAGAATCGACAGGTTAGTGACAACGATGTGACTCCTTTTCCCTAGACACTTTTTTCTTGTCAAACGCTAAATGTAGTCGTCTCGGTCACGGTGCACAGCTGCTGCGTCTCAGGAAGTGATCACGTGATGAGCGAACGCAAGGCGGCGCGCGCTACTCTGCCGTTATCTGGCAGCGAGTCGCAATCGCCGAGCATGCGGTTGTAAACCGTGTTTGAACCTCCCGCGCAAATGTCACGTGGTTCGGATGAGCCACGCAACGAGGAGGACGCGAAGCACATCCATCGGTTGCCTCGGCACTCCCTCTGAGTGTGCACTGAGGCAGCACTCATCGTAGGTTGTCTCGACGGCAGCGATGGTAAGCCTCTGCGTCGGCGGCGCGAACTGCGTCTCAGGAAGTGATCGCAATCTGCTGCGTCGCGTATATGCGTTTCCTAGTCAGTACAGCCAGCCGCCACCTGACTTGTTTATGGGTTATATCACAGCATAAGCGTGCCTAAAGCCTACAAAACAATAAGAACAGAAATTAATAACAGCCAAACCGGACCTGCAATGTTTGAAAACCGCGGTGTAGAAAAATATTCAACAGAAATAGCCTAAACCGACATAGAAGGGGAAAACCCGCAAAAACGTACAAGAAGCAGTATCTCGCCAAACTGCGTCTGAGGAAATGAGCGCACGTAATCGTCGAGCGCATGAAGGCACACGCTGATAGGGCCTCATCTCGGAGCGCGTCGCCCCCACCTTGCATGTCCCACTGCCTCCCCTCGACATGCGTCGCCGCCGAGGAGCGTCTATACGCTGCGGCTCAGCATACTGCCCTCACACTTTCCCTCACATTTTCGCCACACTTTCCTCCGTCGTTTTCTTTGTTTCTTCGTTCGCTCGGTTACGACTAGGACGCCGATGTCAAATCACAGTAGCGGTCGCCGAAGTGCCGCACACTAAATTGATTCAGCGAGCGCACTCCCCCCGGCAAACATATTTTGTAGCGTAAGCTACACTGGCCGAGGTTGAGCAGATTCCCGTGGACCTTGAAGGGCCGTGCCGCGCAAGCGCGAGGAGCATTGGATTGGATTGTATTGGATTGGATTGGATTGGGTTGGAGTACGGGTGTGTAGAGAATTGGGTCTGCACATTCGCCGGTTTGCGCATTCCAGAGGAGTGACGCCATAGACGCGGCAGACGCACTGGCGCCGGCGCGTGCCAAGCTGTGCGCCTCCGTTGCGCAGTAGCCAAATCTGACGCTACGCTGGAGCCTCTTGATAGCCGTTTCGGTGGCTCCTGGAGAGCCGTAGTGCGCATGCGCGAGGATCAGTGACTGAACCGGACTGGATTGGAATGGATTGGAAATCGTTTTAGCAGCAGTAAGCATGGTAATCAGCTAATCCTAGACTACCAGGAAACCCAAGAATAACCAGCTGAACCTTAGCTCATGCTACGTATATCCTGGCACAGCCGAGCTAAGCCGCTGCTATTTTTTTCTCAGGGTTCCATAGGAACCTAGGATATTCTGCAGAGTCTTCTACACCTGTGTAGTGACGAGATTGCCTTCTTTTCCCTGCAGGGAATTACTGGTGGTCACGTCCTCGTGCTCGCCTGCTGCTACTTCGCTGTGACAAAGAACACCAACGCCAGACTTTTCAGAACCATCAGGTACTGTGTAGGACGCACAAAGCACCTTCCAGCAGAATGGCGAGTTGGGATAGTTGGTGAAATTGCATGTCGAAACCATCAAAAAGCGGAGCACTTGAAAAAAAAAAAAAAAACGCGACACAAACGAAAGGGAACACAGGACGAGCGCTTACTCACAACTGAAGTTTAATCAGAAAAGACGAAGAACATATAGCCTCCCAGTCAGCATATGGGAACAACCCAAAAACCGGTACCGGCACCAGCCGGTACCAGCAAATGCCGGTACTGTGGTGGTTGCAGGCCGCTTTTCTCTGCTACAAAGATTGTGTCCAAGCATGCGCGCCAGATGACGAGAGAAATAGCTGAGGCGTTACAGATGAGCCAGAGAGGGGACGTTTGTGTCAATCAGTCTTGTGTTGCCTTACACGCCAAAGAGATTGCGTATCTTGGTCGTAATTGAGTTGCACACCCCCTGACATTCAATGATGTAGTTGTTTTGTTTTCGTTTTTTTGTGGGTTTCTATCGTTGTTTGTGGTTTTTGGGTTCTTCCCATTGATTATTGAAGACGCATGCGTGGTATGTTGACTGGGAGGGTATATGTTCTTCGTCTTTTTTGATTAAACTTCAGTTGTGAGCAAGCGCTCGTCCTGTGTTCCCTTTCGTTTGTGTCGCGTTTTTTCAAGTGTTGCGCTTTTTGAAGGTTTCGACATACTAAGCATCTGGCCTGTAGTCAGGCTCTGGACTTGATATTGGCGATCATTCGAATATAAACGGCGCCATGAAAAGTTTGTTCACGTATTTCTCAGAAGTAAAACATCTCGATAAACAAAATTGAGTTGTACAGAAATTTTTGCGCCGTTCCTCCGCTTTGAGTTCTAACCTCGTTAGCCAGTACCCGTAGCTTTACGTACAGTGAAGTTGACGTAATTTGGCGCGTCGTAATGCTCAGCATTATATCTGCGTAACGTTAATTCGAAACCAGGCTAAGGCTTTCAGTCTTAGCAACGGATAGCAGAACAAGACACAAAGAGAAAAGGATGATGATGATTAATGAGAGGAGAGTTCGGCAATTCTACGCTAATGCTTTCGCATTCACTGCATCATAATGAGCACTTAGGAGTTCTCAGAAGTTTTTAAACATAAAGCAGGATTCTATGAAACTATTTTTATTGCGCCGTTTTGCCACAGGGCATCAAAGGAATGGGAAGATACATGCTCAAGTTTACATGTATGTATAAAGATATAGAAACTGAATAGAGGAAAAGGTTGCAGGAGGCAGGCGGCTTCATGCACTACAAAATACTACGTAGGCCAGTCGCGGCAAGAAAGTCCAACAGCTGCTTGTAAATTTACTTCTGGTCAATCCCACCTGCTGGTTGAAGCTGCATGCAGCACGAGAGCACTCGTGCTGGAAGCCATTAACAGTAGATTAATGCAACGCACAGCTGCACTAACCTCCTCTCATCTAACCAAAGGAAGATATAGCTCGCCCTGACATCGCTGTAGCTTCCATTGCTTGCACGTTGGAAGGCTGCGAACTGATGTGTTGCTATCACGACATTCCGCTCCCCTGTCGCTAAAACCAGGTACTCTCTGTAACACCTGGCGCCATCTACTCGTTCGCTTGAAATCATCCTGCTATTCTTTTAAACTGCTAAATGATTGATTGTACGGGTTACGCGCCGACGCAACGCAGGCGATGAGGCGCGACGTAGTGGAGGGCTCCGGATTAATTTTCACCACCTGGGGATCCTTAACGTGCGCCGAAACCTCGTACACACGGGCGTTTTTGCTTTTCGCCTCCATCAGAAAAGCGGCCGCCACGGCCGGGAATCGAACCCGCGTCCTCGTGCTCAGCAGCGCAGCGCCTTAGCCACTGAGCCACCGCGGCGGGTAAACAACTGCTGAATGAACTCCGTGGTTCGGTCTCAGTAGACTACGGAGCGAACTGCCTGGGTCCGAGCGCCAGCAGTGCTAATTTTAGTTCAGATTGACCCACGATACATGTTTAACAGTGGACCTGTTTAAAGGGGTATACTGACACCAATTTTCGGCGTTAATACTATTGCCCAGTTCGGTTCCTTTACTCAACACCCTGGCTGAAATATGAGCGGCCTGCGACGCGAAGAACATACTTTAATTGGATCTCATTTATCCCGCCGACGAAACAGCACGCGGAGCGGCGCTCAGCAAATGGACATCATGCGCGACATCACCCCGTGAAAGCCAAAAGAAGTGACGCGACAGCGCTCGTCAAAAAAATCACGCCATAGCCACGGAATGAATGATGATAAGTGGGGCGAAGCTCGAGAGGGGGAGATCATCGGTAACCGTAACTCTCCCGTGAAAGTTCGCCCATTACATCATTAAGAAAGACGTAAGACTGTGTGCGTACATTGTACAAATCAACTTTTATTTTCGGAGTCAATGCTCCCAGGCCCAGACCTGGTGAAAGACCCCGCGCCATCGAGGACTACCCCGCACCTCCACCACAATTTCTCACGTAGGATGGGACACAACGGTAAAGAAAGAACTTTTATTTAGGGCGAACTTGTGCCCGAACAAGACGAGAAGAAACGAGCAAAGGTCCTTGCGTCTCGTTCGATCTCCGAGAACGACTGCCTGCGTTCGTGGCGTGATCTCTTGCGTGATCTCCCCCTCGCAGTGCACGTGCGCTCGCGCCTCCGTTGGCGAACACAGACAAGCTCGCGCTCCTGGTGCCGAGTTTGCGCTGCCGGTTGCAGCCGGTTCTTGCGCGTGCAATGCGGCCTACTTTGCGACATACAGACCCATGGCTTTAGGAGCTTCGCCCCTAAAACTCGTGACGTTACTTCACGCGCGCGACCCCGTGGGCGGCGACTGGGCGCTGGTGCATTCACAAACGGGTGCACGTATAGCCAGAGCTACAGGCATAACCGCTGCCCAAAAAGGTACTATTGGAAAAAGTTCCACACACGGGAAATGAAGCGATTATATAGCCTGTAATCGCAATAGAAGTCGCCATCAGGACTTTTATTGAAAGCGGTCATCGAATTTTGACCGCAATGGTAGGCGTGGCACCTTCAGGCAGGCCAGCCGTTTAGCTCCGGCGGCGGCGTGGTCGAAACAACGCCCCCACTGGCCTCCGCAGTGTTTTGTCGTCCGCACAAAGCGGTGAGGTCATGCCGGGATTCCGTCATATGCGCCTTTCGTGCTGAAAGCGCGGGAAATTGAAACCAACGATTTTCAGGCCATTGAATGTAATTAATTATCGCGGCTAAAGTATTTAAAGTGCTGTTTCGGGTTCGCCAGACAGTTAAGCATCGATAAAAGCGATAAAAATGAACACAAAATTTTCGTGTCAGTTTCCATCCGTGCCTGGCTTCGCTCAGAACTCGGCGAGGCGAATTTGAGAGGAGGAAAATGCTGGGCCAAGAAGACTGAGAGGAAGTGGCGAGGAGGAAAGGGGCCGACGAGCAGGTGTGGGGAGTGCGCGTCGTGCCGCAGATGTTCGGGTGGGAAGGAAAGCGTCGGGCGGCTGGCTGCGCCTAGTGAAGGCGTAAGCTCTGACGTGCAGGCGGTCTCCTAGTTGATGGAGGTGGTGTGCGCTCAGCGTAATCAGTGTCCGATGTACCGATAAGATGGGCAGACCTGAAAAAAAGCCATGTCAAATCTAGTGGAGACCACCTGCTCCACTGTTTCCCCAGTTTTCGTATCTCTGTAGCGAAGGTGGCCTAATGTTTTACTGAGAAATGTTCTGTGAGCTCAATTCTGCGCAATGTTTGCTCAAATAAAGGTCGTTTGGTATCTCTTATGTCAGTTTAGGAGCGGGACGCAGCATATAAACAACGTTAATAAAAGTTCTGCATCGCACCGGAAATGCCGGGCTTGACCCTACTTTGGAACGAAATATCGCGCCCCTGTCATCTCGAGCAGCGCTGATAAAGCTAAGAGCAGTGCCCCAGAAAGGAGTGTGGTGACGTCACATGCGTGTTATGCAAAGACTGCGTAAAGGAAGAAGGAAATGTCGTTTAGGATTCCTTGAGCGTTGTGATATGAAGTTCGGGTCTTTCCTTCTTCCGCCAGGTTCTTCCTCTTGGACATTGCGGCGCTCATCGGCAGTGCCGTGGGCTGGCTCTTTGGCCTGCTCCTGTACTCGATCCTCGGCCGTCACGTGTCCCTGTGGGTGGCGCTGGGCGCCCAATGCAGTCTGCTGGCAGTGCTTTGGGCCAGCCCCGTGATGAGGTGCGTGCGTGGATTATTAGCACGGCGAGCTATAGTGGCCGTCCAGGGGCCACACGTCGGACAAAATTGGGATTGTGTCTACAGTGCCATTGTAGTTCTAACCAGTTCATATCTCTTTTCGCCACCACTTTTAACGCGTTTTTTAACGGCGGAGCTGTTTCAGCTTGAGTCCTGGCCGTTCCGAACGTTAACAACAAAAAAAAAAATTAGCAGTGGCTTAGCTCGGTTATGCCAAGATATACTTAGCGTGAACTAAGGTTCAGCTGGTTAGTTGAGAAATTACGTTAGAAATGAGAGGCGCTATCAAGCGGCTCCGGCGCGGCGTCAGGCTTGGCTACTACGGAACGGAGGCGCACAGCTGGGCACGCGCCGGCGCCAATGCGTCTGCCGCGGCTATGACGTCACTCCTCTTGAATGCGCAGACCGGCGAGGCGCGCGGTGGCGGCGGCTCCTGCGCGCCAGCTGTGCGCCGCGTGACGTCACTGCTCCTCGCGCATGCGCAGCACGGCTACCCAGGAGCCACGCGAAACTGCTCAACCTCGGCCAGTGTAGATCACGCTACAAAACAGCGCTCGGTGAAGTGAAGAGGGCAAATATTCTAAGCCGCGCGGTGTGATAGAAAGTTGCGAGGAGGCAAGGAGCCGACCAGCAGGTGTGGGGGCTACGCACCTCCAGAAAAAAAATTGGCCGCGTATCTGCTCCTTTCGTTCCAAATGCCGTCAAAAGACGATAGTCCATCGGCTTTTGCGAAGTAAATGCCTCCCTTCGCTTTCCCGCTCACCTCTCATGTTGTTCCTCTTGCGTCGCGCTCCTCCCAAGGTAAAGACGCCAAAGGTTTGCTTAAATCATTTTGAATTTACCGCGTTCCACTGCTCCAAACCGGGAGTCTCGATGCGAACGCTGCCGTACGGCGAAGACGCGCGTTAATCGAGGCGCCCTACTTCAACGTTTATAGAACCGCGTTTCCCTACTCCACGTGCGTTGCAAGCAGAACGTGGAAACTATCTATTGAAACCTTGCGTAACTGTTGCCGGTTGATTTGTTAAAATGGCGCCAGAAGCTACAGTGGCGCGGGCGACAGCAGGCGACGGCGGAGTGAATTCTTTTTCTGCAGTTGATGAAGTATTTAATTTCGCAAATTCAAGCATGTTTGATTTTTTTATAAAGGAACACTGCAAATATCACTTCTGTATTGATTTGTTGTCTCATATTTGCGTAATGCCTTGTTCTTCTTCAACAATGTTGACAAGTATGAACATTACACCGGACATAGACGGGTAGATTTAGCTGTGACTATATAAGACTATTGCGCAGGCATTGTTTTGCTTTGGCCGGGTGGCTGAATCGAGTCACAGACAGACAGACGGACAGACATACAGACAGACAGACCAAAATTTCTGGGTTTAAGTAGCCCAAGAAATACTATCGTCTTTAAAAGAAAAGCTTCCCGTGGTAGGAATCGAACCTGGGTCCCTCGCGTTTTTAAACCCGCGTCTGTCCGCCTGCGCTGTCATCGCATTCGGGGCGCTCTGCATTTTATTTGGGCTCGTAGCGCGGACAATGACTTTGGACTTTGGCTTCGGTCCTTGGCAGTTTGGATTGTGGACTTTAGGAGGTGGATGCTGGACTTTAATTTAACTCAGTTTGAATGGAGAAAGCTTCGCTTGTTAACCATCTTTGTCTTAATAAAGGGGCAGACCTAAGAAAAGCCAAGTTAAAGCTAGTGGAGACCCCTTGCTACGCTGTTTCCTCAGCCTTCGCACCTCAATTGCAATATGTGGTCTAATTCTCTTATTCACTATCCCAAAAACCGATCGAGCGTATATAATTATAACTAAACGACCTCTAGTGCTCTCGGTTTTCATAGATATTTTGCCGCGAATATGCCTATAAGGTTTTCTCTGCAAAGAATATTGTTGACAAGTAGGAGTTTTCGTCGTTTGGAACGGTCCTGCCACATAAATTTCATGCTCAAGAACTTTTTCACGTCTTTTTTTCGGTCGGGCAGCTTAGTCGAGGGACACACGATTGGACAGACGGGTCAAAATTTTCCCGTTCAAGTGGCACAAGGAGCTTGTTTTCGCTCTCCTGTTGCTGGCCTTCACCGAAAGGCCGTTATGACACAAACCCGTTAACGTCTCCGAGACGTGGGAGGGATCTAGCTAAACACTCTCACTTACTGCTGTCAAGTGCTCACGCGGTATCTACAACAGTGTTGTTTCTGGGTTACACCAGGAAACAATTCTGTCTCACGAGAGTGCTGGTTTGGGCCTATTGGTAGAACATGGCACGGATTAGAAGTGCTTAGACAACAAGGACAAGCCAGTATACACACATATTGCCTTGCTTATCCTTGTTGTCTTAGCGCTTCTATTCTTTACAAGAGGGCTGGTTTGGGGCCTATTGGTAGGGCATGGCAAGGATTAGAAGCGCAAGATAACAAAGACGAGTAGACACACATAGCGCCTTGCTTGTTCTTGTTGTCTTAGCGCTTCCATTCTTTACGAGGGTGCTGGTTTGGGCCTATTGGTAGGCGCTAAGACTACAAGGACAAGCGAGTAGACACACATAGCGCCTTGCCTATCCTTGTTATCTTACGCTTCCATTCTTTATGAGGGTGCTGGTTTGGGCCTGTGTGTAGAACACAAGAAAGAATTGAAGCGCTAGGACAACAGGGAAAAACGAGTTGACACACACATTGCGCCTTGTGTGTGTCGACTCGTTTTTCCCTGTTGTACTATTGCTTCAATTCTTTCTCGTGTTCCATTCTTTGCTTTCTTTGTGTGGGTTGAGCTCTAAGTTCAATTCAGTTCAGTCTGTTCAGTTCTACGTATCTCTAGACTGTATTTTATTGCATTGTTTGAGAATTATTTGTATGCGTAGTTAGTGCACAAATTTAGGCGTGCGCGATTATGTACGTGGTTTTGGGCTTTTATGTTAATACAAGGATTTTGTAACCCCACCGTGTATCGGCTTCAGCGGCCAACAGTATGAGTGAATAAACCTTTGTGACGTTTAAGTGTGGGAGGACCCTTTGAATGGTTTGTATAAGCACATGAATGTAGAATTCAGTACATATCTGGGGGAAAGTGTGCATTGGATAAAATGAGGCGGCTTGACGGACGAGCAAGATTTGGAGGTTCTGTTGGGATTTTATTTTCCTTCCGACATTCACACTACCACTAAACATTGCGTTCGGATTACGTTTTCTCTCACCCTTAAATGTGCGCGCACATCTCTGCATAGTGACTCATCGGTGAGCACGACGGCCAAAAAGGCGGAACAGCTGCGCGCCCTGGTGAGCGTTGCCAACGCCCGCGAAGCGGCCAAGATATTCGGCGGCCACCGCGAGCTCAAGAAGACGCTCCAGTTGCTCTTCGCCATACAGGCGCTGCTCGCCACCATGAACTACGGTCAGCGACCATTTCATCCTCCTTCAGGGGTTTACGCGAAATTTCTGCATGACACTCATTTTGTTGGGCAAATTATTGCTGTACCACTGAACCACGGTATTTTAAGCGAAAGTCTCAAATGGCCCATCAGTGTTCTCCCCAGAAATTTTCGAAGTGTGAACATATGAGAACAAGGGGGTACAAGATGTTAAATTGGAGAATAACAAATTTTCGTTGCACAAGCGGGACAACTCTGGTAGAATGTCGGGTATTGTGGTGCTGCGGGTATGGTGAATAGTGGGAGCTCTTAAAATAAAAATAAAGCGATAAGCGCAAGCATTGACTCCCAGATGTGCATGCGCTTGGTAACCTTCGGGACTTCGCCACGTGTTCAGACTCACGTAACCAGGGGGTGGGAGGTCTAGCCAGCCGCCTTTGCTCTCACACAGTGGCCGTGTTTATTTTAAGTGCAGAACACTTTAGGCGCTCGTCGTTCTATCTCGCTCGCTGGAACCAAGCATATCGCCACGGCGTTACGGTGTAGCCTGTCACGGTCCCTTCGCCGCGGCGTAACCCAGAGGCTTCTAAAGCCAAGCGGTTTATATAGTCATAAGCGCTCCAAACTCGTGAAAGGCCAACTGCACTCAAAATTTCGACCTCTTGAAAACACTGTTTCCGTATATTCTGCTGAAAAAGACCGCAAGATACAAACTACGACAGCTAAAATACGTGCGTGGAGGCCGCAAGCGGCCAGCGAAAATCGGCGATTTTGAAACCGAAACCGAGGAGAGCGCGGCCATTGCAGTGACGTTGCAGCCGTCCAGCGAGCGGCCGGACGGTCACCAGCTCGGGAGAAAGTCTGCGCGCAAGCTCTACGTGCGCACGGGGCAGCAGAGCTCGACCGGCTCTCCGGCTGCGTGGCTGGCCGGAGGAAGAAGCCCCCGTCGGCTGGAACGTGACAGGCGCGTCATGGCTGTTCACGCGATTCGCCGGCAGGTGCAGCGTGGTCTGCGGCGGAGCTTTTTTAAACGCTTCTGACTGATTAACGAGGCGCTTCGCGGGGCTACCACTTGTGTCCCAGCTGATTTGGGGGTACTTAGTACTCATTAAAAATAAATTTGGTGAAGGTGAAATTTGAGTGTAGTTGGCCTTGAACCGCTGGCGCTTAGCAGTGGCTTAGCTCGGCTATGCCAGGATATACATAGCGTGAGATAAGGTTCAGCTGGTTATTCTTAGCTTTCCTGGTTGTCTATAGGATTAGCTGATTATCATGCTTACAACTGCTTATCATCCAATACAAATCCAAATCCAATCCAACCCAAATCCAATCCAAATCTAATCCAAATCCAAATCCAAATCCAAATCCAAATCCAATCGCAAAATGTGGGGTACGCCGCGAACAACAGCGTTACCCGGGGACGCCGCCTTGGTTCTCTATATACTTGGGTCGAGCGAACGAGCTAGGACGACAAGGCGAGCGCCTAAAGTGCTCTGCGCTTAAAATTTGAGAATAAATAATATGACGCCAGTTCTACCGCGTAGATGTTAAAGTAATGACACCACGTACCTGGAAGAAGACGTTTTATTTGACGCAGGCAACTGTGGCAGCAAAACTCTTTATACTTCATAAACTTGCTTATCCCGCTCCTGCTGGCTTTACCACTAAGTGGCGAACACTGAAAGCTGATTTCGTTTTTGACCCCGATTGTAACGCGCAATCCAATTTTAACGCTACTTTTAAAGAAACGGCTAATTTTAAACGAAACGGGGCGTTAGAATCGTGCGAATGCGGTAATTACATCCAGCCAGTTCTTTGATGACTCGGTATCACCTTCTTTGAATGTATGCGAGGACGAAACGCCATCGGGGCTAGTTCTTCTCCACAGAGACCATAGGTATTTTCGTAATGGGGGCAACTAAAATATATATGACTAGCATCAATGAGGCATTCTGCTTAAAACGATTTGCGACGAATGTCGCATTTGATGAGCCCTGCGTGCTTTGTACACACGCAGGCCCCGACGAGATCCTCTACCCCTTCACCAGACTGGCGTACGGCTGGAGCTACTCGCACTTCTTTCTGGTATCGGCCGTGTGCAGCCTGGCCGTGGGCGTGGCCGGCGTGTTCGCCGTCGGCTGCATGCGCGTGGTGGGCGTGACCGACGTCACGTTCCTCAACGTCGGCGCCGCGTTCGGCTGCGTCCGGAACCTTCTGATTGGCCTGGCTCGCGTATCCGTGGTGTTCTACCTCAGTGAGTAACTCAGTTCCTATTTGCCTCCTTTCGCGTTGAGTACAGTAGGAAACAACGTCAAAATCATCGGGAGATTGTCCGGCCGTGGAATGAGGAGAAGACGTTAGACTATTCTTTGTGATGACCGCCACGCGAGTTCTGACGGAGTCAATGCATGGGGACAACGTTCTCGAAAGGTTTGACAAATCTGAACACGTAACTTTGAGAAAGCGAGTTCTCGCATCTGTACATATCGTTTGGGTGAGCAATTTCTCTCCTCAGAGCAGGTGTGCTTGCGGAGGAGGAAATCGGGGGCGTGGCACATGCCTATAGGAAAGCCAATTTTTGAAAGCCAATTTTTCCACAGCTGTGACAGTCAGTAAACTCACGAATGTAGTGCAAGCTTAAGTTTTATCACCTGAACGCGGAGGACCCAGAAGACTTGAAGACACTATGGAGCCATACGCAGACGCAAGCGAGCAAAGCTAATGCAGAAATTCGACAGTGCGAATAGGGCATTTCAGAAGCATTTTCTCGACAACGCAAATGAACGCGAAATGGCATTGTGTGCGGGCTTTGCTTCGCAGTGGTGCAGGTGAGGCCGATATTGCATTGTATCAAACACATGTATGGTTGCGCGGGTTTTTTGGTGATGATAAGGGGCCAGACTGGTCTTGCAAACTTGCTTTTGCTTTCAAACCAATTTTGATGAAATTTCATGGGCTTGTTCATTTAGTTTAGCTGGTTTCAAATATTCAATTAATTTGATTTAAGGTAATTAGCTTTCTAGATAATTAAAAATCTTTTTGATTATTCTTGAAAACAATAGAAAACAAACTGTTCAATGTAAATTACCAGAAAAGCACAAATAAATACTTTAAGTTATAAATAATGCAATGTTGGGAGCTGATTTTTTTTCTATGGCTAATCTCATGGAAGTTTACATCAATTATAATCCGTAGGCTTAAAGTACGCCTGCTAAATAATTATCAATAACGCTAATCAAACTGTTACGGAAGCATAAAATGGAAAAAAACGGTTTCCCTTTATGCAAGTTTTACACATTCAGCTTAAGGTTGCAGAATAAATTATCTTTCTTGCTGCACTACATGGTGGGATGTACGTCTCTCGAGAATTTCCTGTCGCTGCGATGCCCCTCGTGGCGCAGAAGTGGGGAATTATGGAAAAATTGTTATTTTGTGATCACAACCTCGTCGGAATCGGGCCTGTACAGCTTTTACAAGCACCTGGTAATGGTCAAGTACCGACTGTTAAAAGAAAAAAAACTTTGCAAGCAAAGAGAAAAATGATACCTTAAAAATGCTTTTTTTGGACAATTTTTTGCCCCAGAAAACCATCGCCACCAAAACGTTGGCTCTATGTCGTCAAGACGCCACCGCCATTGTCGAACATCGCGGTATCGTCGGACGATCGTGCGTCTGAGCTGGAACGAGATACAGTTGAACCTCGTTATAAAGAACACTGGTATAGCGAATTATCGGCTATAGGGAAACTAAATACAAACTTTGGTTGGTTACGCTTTATTTCAATGACACTTATTCTTTTATAGCGAAACTGAGACCGTGAGAGCCGCGTGAGATATCGGATATAACGAAGAAAAATTTCACCAGCAGGCTGAGACGCTACTTAAAAAGACTCCCCGGCGTCTGAAACTGCAAAAGTAGGAAATGCCCCTTTGTTCGTGGATGCTGGGGAAAACTTCATCCTGCTCAGTGCTGTGAATAGCCACCAGACGAAGATCGCATCCTTCATCAAATAAATAAGGACGCAGGCCTCTATTGTCAAATAACTTTGTTCTAATTTCAAGTACTCATGTTCCGGTTTATTGAGGCTGAAATGCAACTGAGGAGAAAAGTAAGGGTTACCTTGTTTATTGTGGATTCGAAGCCTGAAAAAAATGCATTTTTGTATCAAGGATTTTTGCGCGAGTCAGATTTTCCATTTGTTAGCGCTGATTTTTACCTCTAATGTTCCAACGAATATCGGATATAACGAACTAATTTGCTGTCCCTATACTACTTCGTTTTAACGAGGTTCGACTGTATTCGTCTGCCTTTTTTTTACACTTTCGCAATGCACTATCACGTCCACAACACGCGCTTCTCTAATCCAGCGCTTCCAACAACTAGCTCTCTGAATTTAGTTTCTAGACTTACGAAATGTTGCTCCTGGGCGGCGCGCTCGGGTGCGCTTCGCGCTGTGCGAAACCATGCTCGTCCACCGTGCAGGCTACGTACCAGCTGTGCCACAAGGACTGGGACCAGTGGGCATCAAATCGTACTTTTCCAAGCTTGTTCCGTCTGACGAGACTGGTAAGCCATGGCGTCGCCAAAAGAACAACAACAAAAAACTAAAACTCTGAAAACACTTATGAGTTGTAAATGCGAACGCACTGTCTTATTGAATGCTGCTGAGTGTCCAATTGAAGGACAGAAGGCGCCCTGGGATGCACAGAGCACCCCGGCTCGCTGGTGACCGTTGCCGTGACGGGCGAGGGAAGTGGAAGCGGCTCGATTGCGAAGCTATTTGCGAGGAGATCGGCAGCCGAACAGCCACTGCCGCTGCCATACTGCTCTCTTTTCCACGGGGATCTGCGCGCGCCAGCCGTTGCCTCGATGGAGAGAACGCATTTCTGCTTTATTTCTCAGGCACGTACTATGGCGCCACATTACGCGTCCCAGCCAACGGGAATTTAGGCGCCGTTTCGACGAAACCCTTTTCGCTGCTATTTGAAAATATTCTTCTTCTACGGTAAGAAAAGGGCAATTTCGCACGCAGTAATTCGACCTCAGCTAATAATGACGTGCAAATATTCTTTGGGCATTAATAAATCTAGGTGACGGGCTGTCTTTACATGAGCGTAGGTGCGAGCTGAGCTGGAACTAAATTAGTAGCTCTTAAAAAACAATTACGAAGCGGAATGCTGGTAATGTGAAGCTTGAATTGACGGGAAACAAGGGGATTCGTTTTACCAACTGCAGCAGTGTGAGCTGCTGCATTTGTACGACTAAAAAGGGGGCATCTGTTTAGCTTCAACCGCCACAAAACAGTAATTCGACTCCTGTCAACGCTACAACGTCGTGCAGTTGGGCTTTTTTGCAATAAGAGCCTTAGTGTGGCAGAGTATCCTTTACAGGTGGCAAAGTTTCGAATACGTTCGAAGTGATTTCATGTAACATGTATGCGTTGTGAAACAACGGCTTGGATCTACCAACTGCAGCATTATAAGCTGCTGCACTTTGTATTCTATATGTACGCCCATAATGGCGGCAACTGTTTAGCTTCAATCGCCACAAAACAGTAATTCGACCTCGGTCAACGCTACAATGTCGTGCAGTTGGGCTTTTTTGCAATAAGAGTCTCAATGTAGCAGAGTACCCTTTACAGGTGGCAAGGTTTGGAATACGTTTGAAGTGATTCGACGTAACACGTATGCGTTGTAACACGGAAGACGGAAGAGACAGACGGTGCACTCACCCAGCACATCTGCGATTTTAACCTCTGCGTTCTCGCTGAATACTACGTGATAGCGTCACGCGACCTTTCGCGCCGCAGTGCGCTCAGCCCACGGCACGTGTAGAAGCCGTGTGCGAGCCTTCCGCACGCGCTAGCAGTTATTAACAATTAAAGCAAGCTCACACCAACTCAAAGCATCTCCCGTCTCCTCTGCCTCTGCCACCGATCTCGTCACCTCCATCGGCGGCGGCAGAGACGAAGGAGAAGTGAGATCGTCTAACAGCGGGTTTCAGCTTCCTTTCATTTTATAAAAACACAGTTTCCACTCTTGCGCTTCACCAATACAACTGAACCAACCACCATTAATGGATCATGCATTGATTTAACCTTAGAAAAAAATATCTCTTTGAAGTAATAACGTGCGTGGTTAAGTGCATTTCACTTGCCGCCGGTTTAACTCGTTGTAGAGCCACGTGTGCGAATTCAAGTGACGTCGCATGGTTAATTGTTGTGGGTACCATTTACAGCTTCGCTTTCCAACCACTTCCACAGGGTGGATTGGCGCACATTTCTTGACAAAGTTCTCAGTCTCCTTAACCCGGGCGCTCGACGGGAATTTCGGAGACGGTGATGCAATATATAGGTGCCAATGGATAGTACCTGCAGCAGACACGCCGCCGTTGAGCTACTTACGTTCCTACTTACGTTCCACAAACGATGTTATGACTGAAGAAAGAGAGGGTCGTTCCAGGCAAACTTGAAAAACGGGGAGATAATTGCGAAATGGGTGTCTCCAGTCCTTATAATAATGCTATTTTTACGCAGATCATGTACCCCGCACTTTGCAAATAATTTCAGAAGTTTCAAAGCTACAGCGCTTGTCGCCTAACAAAGCGAAACGTATTGAAACTTCCTGGCAGTGACAACAAAAAAAGCTCTTAAAGGAACCTCGTTCATTTACCTGACCGCTTCGCGAAGCGTTTTTCGTCATTTGTCACCCCGAAACGATAGCGTCGGATTATTTGAGGCCGTGTAAGGACAAGCACTTCAAATCTTTGTTTCCCTTTTGGCAAGATTTGATATTACTCCCAAATCATAATGAAACACAAAAAAATCATCATCCTTGAAATATTGCTTTCGGCTATAAAGACGCCGTGTATACGTTTATGGCAACACAAAATTGCCTTCGTTCCTGTGACGTAACTGAAGCCTGGAACTAGACCTATAGACCCTTGTTTCATTGTTGCTTCAAGCGACGGCTACGACGTCCGCTTACTGTGTAGACGTCGTATCTGACAGTCTTGGGAGCAATTTTCAACTGCTAAAAATTGCCCGTACATTACCGAAGAAACCTTACCCACGCTTTAAACACGTAGCATTAAGGACTGCGTGGCTCAGAAAAGCCGGCGTCGTTGGCGGCGCCGACCGTGAGCGAAACATTCCGTTACACCACATTGCAGCGCTCACTGAAACACCGGGGGTCGCAAGGCGCTGCCCCAAGAATCGGCGTGCGAGTAAGAGCGGAAAGTTTTCACCGCTCGCTCGCGGGCGCCGCCGGTGAATAAGATGTCGTTGGCGCTGTAGGATTAATTCACCGTAGAGAAAGATTTCGGTACGAACGGGGACCTATAAGGCTATGTCGTTTCGCGCTTAAAGGCGAAGCTTAAGCGCCTTCCAAGTTTTTGAATCCATTATTTGCACGCTGTGGGCAGGGGCAGGGAATGCCGTGACATTGCCTCCAACAATGTCGCCGCAATGCAGGCAAGTTTATGGCCCTCGTGACGGCCTGCGAGTCCGTGTTCACCGTGCTCAGCAGGGTGATGCTGTCGTTCACGTTCGACGTCACGGCCACGGCTTTCGACGGCCTCGCCTTCATCCTATGCGCCCTGCTCGTCATTCCCATCGGGCTGTGTTCCGGGTGCGTATTGAATGCCCGATCTATTTATGGCGCGTGGTTAAATGTGTCCTGGTACGCAGTGGAGCATATCACAGAGTCGTCACTGCGCAAATCTAAATCACCCCACTTCCCGCAAACACACGCACGCACGTGCAGAAGTTAAAAAATTACACGCAGAAATGATCTTCGATGACTGTCTTTGAAGGGGCCATGAAGACAAAATACAAGGTCGGTTTATTGAAAATATTGCTTTGTCCCGATAACAGTGTTACCTATTTTATTGCAAACTTCAAACAAATAATGGAGAACAACCAGGGCCGACTCACCAACAGCGATCCGGCGGTTTTTCTGTGACACCACAGAAGCTAGTTTGCGCGCCACCGCCAAGGGACATTGCCGGGCGACAGCGTGGCTGGAATGGAGTCGAGTCAGTTATAAGAAGCTAGTTGTTTTTTTTAGAGCAAAGCTTTCTACTTCTACCAGCCAGCGGTTTCGTCATGGCGAGCGCCACAGGAAACTCCCAACCAGGCTAAATAAAACCACCGGCAGCCGCCTGGGATCGAACCTGGGCCATAAGAGAAGCGGAGCGAGAGGCCGTCGTCTTATCGACTAAGGTACGCCCACACGTGGAGACTGGGGAGACAGACGGTAATTTTGATTCAGCGGCTAGGGAGGGGGAGGGCACTTTGGAGGCGACACATGAAACAAGAGTGAGGGGGAGGCAGTGGGAGAGATAACGCAGTTGCCACGCAAGCCGCCCTCTTCCTCACCCTTCGAAAGACGCTCCTCTCCGTTTTCTTTATGCAAGACGCACGGCCGGGCTAGAGCGGCGGAGTCCGCCGCTCTAGCCCGGCCGTGGCCGACGCTTCTGCGTTCGGGATTCCGCCCCCACGAATTCCAAGTAACGGCTGGCAGAATCTCTCGTTTCACTCTTTGTAGAGCCACGTGTGTGAGTTCAAGTGACGTTGCATGGGCAATTGTTGTGGGTGTCGCTTACAGCTTTGCTTACCAACCACATTCACAGCATGAATTAGAGCCATTTTTTTGCAAATTAAATGAATTTGTATCTCGTCTTCTTGGCCCCTTTTAGCAACAATCACTGTAAAAGCGACCAGTCTGGCTGCGGCCTCTCAAAATCTGGACTCTCGCTTTGCCACAAATCTGCGTATTCAAACGATACTGTTAACGGCTCCTCTCATCCCCCATTCCTCCCCCATAAGACGCATCATGTACTGGCTTTTTAAAACTCTGATGTCACCAATGAGTTAGAGCGAAAATTCCTGTAGGCAAGCCTACCTGGTTGTTGAGACCGCCAGGTTAAGGGATCCTGCTGGCTGTCTGCAAATTGTAGCATGGGGCGCTGACTGAGCACTACGTCTCATTTTTTCCGGGCACCTCCCCTCTACCACCACAAATCACTCAGTCTATGTACTAAATGCCTCCACTTTTTCCTTTGTGCCAGGAAGCACTGTGAAAGCTACAGCCACTACCAGCACGAAAGCGGCACTGCGTATCCGCAGAGGATACGTATTACAGTCTCCACTTTGCTTTGCTTTGCTTTTGTTGAGACTTTTTAACAGCGAAGATTTTTTTGGTCGGGACTTTCATGGGACGAAATGTGGCAACGCAGTCGCAGCAAGTGAAAGAATGCTTGAACGACACGTGTATATAGGCAAAGCTTTTCGTAACTATTAGATCTGGTGGCGCTGTTATTACTTGTCAACACTGTTGTGCTAAAAGAAATCATTAAGAATATTTGAGGTAAGATGTGAATACATAAGTGATGTTTGCATTGTTCTTTTAATTAAAAATGCTTGGATGCTTGATTTGTACGATAGCAAGTAAGAAAATACGCCGTGAAAAAAAAACCGATCGCGGTGCCCCCTCGTGGTGACGTTCCAAGTTCAAAAGCAACAAAAGGTTTCAGCAGATTATGCGAGCTGAGAAACACGGCAAAAATGACTTGACGCGAATGGGAATCGATCGGCTGGGTTTAAGAAGTTCCATGAAGCTTAGCCTTGCGATTAGGGAAAGCCAGACAGTTTTCTGTTAACACCAGCGTTCGCAATTAACACCAGCGTTCGCGATTAACATCAGTGTTCGCTAATTTTTTCGAAGTGGCTATCGATGCCTTTATCGCTGCAATGGAAAGGCAGCCAGTAACAGCCACGACACCAAGGAGGAGAGAAAAATCATTTCGGTGTATCCACGTTATCTGATTGGCCGTTGAGCAGTATAATAATTGGCTGAAGTACCATGGGGTCACCTAATATAAGTACTGCATGCGCTTGTTGACTGCGTTCTGAAAGCATTTCTAGCTTTCAAAAGAGTGCTACAGGGTCATTGGAGCTGTTTACAAATCGTTCGAGTTTCGAGTCCGCAGTTAAAAATACAAAGTATATGTCGAGCGGTCGTGTGTGCGTGCCAACGCGACCGCCCAGCGTCCCCGGCGGCGTATAGGCGTTTCCTAGTCAGCACAGCCAAGCGACGCATGGCGCCATCTAGGGCCATATTTGAAGCTATGTCCGCCTGCATGTGGCTCTCAATTTAATCGCTCAGACCCGCCTGGTCTCGTAGTGTAGTAATTCCGCTCCTGCAAAGCAAACTTCCTAACCCGGGTTCATATCCCGTTACCGCTTATTTTTCATCTTCAAGGGTTTGTCATATTTGAATATCAAGATTTGTTGTCACTTATATAATATATTTATGACATCTTTATGCATTATAAATAGGATTTCGGGTATTTTCGTTGCCTTTTGGTCAGTTTCAGCTACTGCTTCTTGTACGTTCTTGCGAGGTTTTTCCGTTTTAGGTCAGTTTCGGCAATTTCTCTTCAATATTTTTCTATACCGTGATTTTCAACTATTGCAGGTTCGTTTTGGCTGTTGTTTATTTCAGTTCGGGTGGCTTTGTATGCTTTAGGCACGTTTATGCTGTGATGTAACCCCCATAAGCAAGCTCAGGTGACGGCTGCCTGTACTGACTAGGAAACGCATATACGCTCCCAGCGCACGTTTGTCAAGCCTAACATACCCACTAAGGGAGATTGGCCAAGATTGGCACAAAAAAAAGCTTCAGCGTTCGCCGTAATCGCAACAAAGATGAAATCAAGGTCATTGCGGCAGTGAAGAAGCAAGTCGGCTGCAATAGTGGACCGTTGTGGTGGTTGTGAAGGTTTTGTAAGACTTCGCTAGCTTCAAGTCTTACGCGTTAGTGTGAGCTTCTTTCATTTTTTAGGGGCCAACCCCCTTAGGGGCTCGGGCTGTCGGTGTCTCCTTTCGTCGTCGTCGTCGTTTCATGTAGTCACTTTACTAAAACACCGGGACACTCGTTTTCGAACGCCTCGCCCTAGAACGCTTCGTGCTTCAAAGACACGAGACTTTTACAGCAA
The DNA here is from genome assembly GCA_013339765.2 of Haemaphysalis longicornis. Taxonomy (NCBI): domain Eukaryota; kingdom Metazoa; phylum Arthropoda; class Arachnida; order Ixodida; family Ixodidae; genus Haemaphysalis; species Haemaphysalis longicornis. Next base: position 20,736,193 of record CM023449.1, read on the forward strand.
AGCTGTACAGCTCTACCCCCAACGGTTTCATCTTTGCGGGGAAAAACGTCAGCGCCAATAATGCACCTTTACACTAAACGCTTCGCCCCTCCCCAGGTTTCACGTTAGGGGAGATGGCCGGGTTTTTTTCTTTCACACCACACCCGATCATTCGTCGTCAACGTCAGAAAAAGTTGGCTTTCCTGCTTCCTGAGGTTGCACCCTGCGAGTGTGCGTCTTTCTTTCAACTTTTTTTGTAAATCTTATACGCTTTCAGAACGTAATCAACAAGGACACTCAGTACTTGAAACAGGGAATCACAGAGTACCTCAGCCAGAACTTACTGCCCTATGCTTATCAGATAAATTATAAACCGGCTCAGTGCTTCTCTCTTTCCCGGTCTTGGCGTTCTTCGAGCATGCGAACTACGTCATTACAGTGATGTGGCGGTAATTGACCGCTTTACTTTCAGTCGCAGCAATAAACGCATTTGATGCCCGCTTTTGAAAAATCGCCACAAAAGCATTCCAGAAATAGAAGGTGAGATGCGAAAATTACGCAGCGCCGCTCCACGCTTGTGCCAACTACAGTCAAGGCTCAATATAACGAATTACGCGGGACCGCCTAAAATAGTTCGTTATCTTGAAATATCGTTGTAATAAAAAACTTGCGGTTAAAAACCAGTGCTCATACTTAGGAGTAAAAAGGACGTACCTTGGCAGTATACGCGTGTGCAGACAAGCAAACTCTCAAATCAAAATGTTGCACTCACTTCAAAGCAGCTTTATTTGTAGAAATCTGTTATTTCCTTCAGGCGAGTGACAGCAATTCTCACGACGGATTCCACTCTACGCTATACCTCATCGGGTACATTATCGCAACAAGCGATGGAAGTATGGACTTCGTTCATGTGCAGTAAAACATCAGTTTTCGACACTATCTCATTCTCTTCTGTGTTTTGTGACACTCAGAAGTATTCGTTCGCGCCGGGACGATGACTGCCGTCGCGTCTTCCTGGCTGTGTCCCTAGCTGCATTCATCGTTGGATCTGGCACAAACTTCGCTGCAATATCACTCGCAACAAGGAAATACCTGCCCGCATTCGTGAATAGCGTTAAAAACAGCCGAACCACCGAACGGCCACCGGCTGACCCCCAAAGCAACGAGTGACGAAAGGGTCAAGGGCGGCTAGGCTGGCTAGGCTATTGCACGTTGATCTACAGCTTTGTGGTGACGCTAGCAATTGGCACTCAACATCGTGATGGTGATAGCTGCTCCACTTGGGGGGAACACACACACAGAAACGGCGGTTTCTGTTTCACGCGAGATTGCGGCGCTGTTACTTTACCCGAATTCGTAATACTGATGTTCTCCGACTGTAAAGAAGGAAGTAAATTCCGTGCGTTATTCTGAAATGTGCCATATACTGGAAATCATAGTTCTGAAATATTTCTACATTGATAATATAGGCAATCTGGCGGGGATCGGGATGCGAAGGAAAGAGTGAACGGTATGTAGGAAGGGGTTACAGAGTCCCTTTAATGTTGGCAATTACCGGGTCGATTACAGGGATGCTATAGAATCGCATCCCATTTCCTAGCTCCGATGCGGGTAATGCGATGCACCGGCCGTCTCAGCGTATGCCGCATTTGTGAGATGCATCTTCCTAGCGAATTGGCCTCCTCTACATCAGTGTGATGCGCTAAAAACCATTTCCATGCGCTACTGTCGCATTCATTTAAACGCGCATTAAATCATTGGCACTTCTCGAGTTACCTAAATGTTTTAGATGCGGAGCATCTCATGCTCGGGGCTGTGTCCCTCCCTCCCTTGTCGTCCGCCATCCGCCCTCTACTGCGCATGCGTGTCTCTTCATCCCCGTCAGCGTTTGGCCTGACGTCAGCGCAGTCCACTATAAAAAAGAAATAGTTACGCGGCGCCCGGTTTCGATCCTATGACTCTCTGGCCGCAACGGGAGGTACGTGGCGCTCTTCCCACTGCGCTACAAACCGAGACAGGAGCATGTGCTACGAACGCGCCTTATGTCCTTCACTCATTCAAACTACGTCAAGAAGCTACTGATACAACGAAGGCACGCGAAGCTGAACGTCAACGGAAACGACGAATTGTAAACTAATGGGAACTTCAGTCGACCCCATGGCTGCTTCGCATACTACTCAGGGTTCCCGTACGGGAAGATGGTGTAATTTTTATTTCATATTTTCGTTCTTTGTCTTGCAGTTAGTATTTGAGCGCGTTTTTTTTTGTGTTGAACTGTTTATAAGTGTGCGTAAATGTATACACAGGCAAGTATTCATTTTTGTTTATTTTTCGATGACTTGGAGCTCTCTGAGAATTTGTGCTGTAATTCTTTGTTTTTTTGTTTGCTTGTGTTTGCTCACCTCAATTCTCTTGCCCTCCTCCTAGTTGCTTCATCTTTTTTTTTTCTTTTTCCCATATTTGTGAAAACGGTTTCATCTGCTTCGACGGTATATACACAGACAAGTATATACATAGACTGAGATATACGTTGCTCACCTAATGTGAGGACCTCCGTCAGGCCATCTGTGGCTTTAGTCCTAGTCTCCTCTCGCTCAGACGAGAAGTAAAGGTTTTTCACTTGAATGAAACTACGGACGACGGATGTCCAGGTATCTGCGTCCGACGACGGATTCGACGTCTTCGACTAGCAGCGCGCCGCCGCCTGTCGACGAACGAGCGAATGTCGCTCCTGGCGGCGGAACTGCCGGAGGAGGTCCCTCTGGCGCCCCTGCGGATGGTGTCCGGCTTCCAGCGCCCTGGACACAACTGCGGGGCCTCGCGCAACCCTACGCAGCGCAAGAGCCGCGCCTCAAGCACCCAGTCGCGGTGCTCGAGGCGCCCGCGGCATCGGCCGCGCGGCCACCCGTGCAGCAGTACCCGCTACCCGATCCCGGGCTACAGCGCGCTGCCAACGCGTAGAGGAAAAAAAAATATTGTCTTTTGCTGTATGCGCATTGCACGGATTTATATAAAATAGTATCCCCCGAAATGTTTTGTTTCCCTGACGAATGGCTGCTGCGATGTGCCCTTTGTTTCTGCATGCGCTGCAGGCAAAAGGACTTGAAACCCACGCACTGTTAAAGGGACCCTGCAACACTTCCGATAAACGCTTTCACTCTTTCCATCGCGTCTGGAAGTATTGTGAAAGCTATAGTTATCGCAAGCGCGGAGCGGCACTTCGTGATTTGCTCATAGCAGCAGATACGCCTTCCGTTTCTGCTTTGCTTTTGTGACTTCCTTTTTAAAGGTGGCCACCGAGTGCGTTCATTGCTGCGACTGAAGAAAGCCGGCCAATAGCCGCTAGACCGCTGTAATAGCGTGATTCCAGCGGTCGAAGAACGCCAAGACCGGAAATGAGATAAACATTTTTTTAGCAAGTTTCGAAGTTATCTGATGGGCATAGAGCAGTAACTTTTGACTGACATACTTTGCGACCCCCTAGTGTAAGTACCGGATGTGTTGGTTGACTACGCTCTGCAGGCATTTAAGATTTTTTTAAAAGTTGAAAAAAGTGTTGCAGGGTCCCTTTAAGTTTTTTCCCTGCTTGAAAAAGCTTGTGGTAAAATGTACAACATAATACAATTATGTGTTCCCTGGTGCTATTTATTACGCGCCACCTGCGCACTCAGTTGCAAGTTACCGCAGACCGGCAATCGATACCATTTCCCAATGTTTCTTTTTGGGCTACTTAAACGCAGAAATTTTGGTTTGTCTGTCTGTCTGTGACTCGATTTAGTCACCCGGCCAAAGTGAAACCAGAAGCTGCGCAATACTATATACCCAAAGCCAAATCTAGATGTCTTAGTCCAGTTTAATGTTCATACTTGTCAACATTGTCAAGATATTACGCAAATATAAGGCAGAAAATCAATACACGAGGTATTTACAGTGTTCCTTTATTAAAAAATTCATGAATGCTTGGTTTTTGCGATAGCAAATGAAACAATACGTAACCGGCAGAAAACCGTCGCCTGCTATTGCCAGCGCTTCTTCCTGGCGTCATTTAAGAAGTCAAACGGCAATAGCAACGTGGGATACACGTTCCGCTTGGAACGCTCGCGCAGTAGGGCATCGGGGTTCTACAAATGTTGTAGTGGGGCGCCTCAATTCACGCGCGCCTCCGCCGTACGGCAGCGCTATACCATCGAGACACCCGACTTGGAGCAGTAGAACGCGGTAAATTTGAATGGCCTTGAGAAAACCTCTAGCGTGTTATCTTGGGAGGAACGAGACGGGGAAGGAACAGCATGAGAGTTGAGCTGGAAAGAGAAGGGAGACCTTTACTTGGCAGGGACGCCAGTCGACTATCGTCTTTCGCCGACATTTGCAACGAAAGGAGCAGAAAGCAGCTTATGGTCGGGGCTATGTCCCTCCCTCCGCCGTGCGGCGTCCACACCCCCACTGCGCATGCTCGGCTTGCTGAACGCCCGGTAGTGTCTTACCCTTTAAGGGCTCCTGGAGCGACAGTGTTGCCGGTGTCTTCCTGGGACGGCACGAGACGAGCACACTTCCCCTTGAAGTGCTCCTGGAGCGACAGTGCTGCCGGTGTCTTCCTGGGCGGGCACGAGACGAGTCACTCCCTCCGCCGTGCGGCGTCCACTCCCCCACTGCGCATGCGCATCTTCCCCCCCCTCCTCTCCTCTCCTCTCTTGTCCGACGCTCCTCTCCTCCCCGGGATCGCGCAACAAACGGCAACACCTGCGGCTCCGCGTGCGATAATGCGAAGCAGCTCAGGGTTACAGGCGCGACGGTAGGCGCTGCATACTCCGCTGGGGGCGCCACTGTAGCTCGCGGTATAATAGTTTTAGCATAGCGGGCTCCGTCCGCTAACGCTACGGCGGTGGGTAGCGGGGCCCAACTGGGCAGACGCAAATTCGTTCCGGTAGGGGGGATTAGTTCCGCGAGCCAGCCTTCGCCATGCCCGCGCAATCCTCCTCATCCTCCGCATCCTCCTCACCCTCCCCACGCGCGCATGCGCAGTAGGGTCCCGCTATCCCGCCGCCGTAGCGTGAGCCTCCGCTAGCCGCTGTGAAACTCTCTAATGACGCGGCGCGTCATTAGAGAGCTCCTCCGCAACGCCGCGATGAGCGCCACGGGCAACGCCACCGTGGCTGCTTCGCATACTACTCATGGTGTAATTTTTTTTTCTAGATTTGTTGTGCTTGCTTATTTTCTTTTGGTATTTTTACTGCCTACACTTCATTTTGAGCCCCTAGAATGCATTTTCAACCTAAGGGTACAATAAATAACACGGCTGCGCTGTGCGCTTCGCGGTCATAATGAAAGATAGAGCCCGAGATAATTCAATCAATCTGCTCGGCTTCAATTCACCCATATTCCATTGCCCATCTTTATATTACACAGACCGGATACGGATACGAGCAGATCTGAGTACACGGTCAGAGAGAGGAACAGAAGTAGTAGGGGAACAGAAAAGGCAGAAAAGGCTCGTAGAATCTTTTTTCTTTTTAGAGAATAAAAAGTGAATATAAATAAAAAGAGAATATAAATAAAAAGATAATACATGGTCATACGTTGAATTTCTTCGAAACGCATAACCTATTTTCTACATTGTGCTGAAGCGGAAAATTTGCATTAGAAGGTATATTTATTGCGTAATTTATTAGCAGAAAAGGCGGGCCGCAATATGATTGAGTTTCTTGCTCTTATAAAAGTGGATATTGCCTGAAACAAACGCAAATGTATTACCTATTAAAATTTGAACAATCTGTGCATAAATTAAAGTATGCAAAGCGTTTATTGGAGAGAGTTCGTATGGAGTGTTATCCTGTACATAAACACTGTATGGTGTCTCTTCTGCGGACAATAAAGCACCATCGAATCAAATCGAATCAAAATTATTTTTTTCGAAAGTGTGGTATCGATCTTCTTTTATATAGGCGCCACCTTTTCCAAAAGATTTATCTCCCCGCATAATGAAAAAAAAATTGAATAATAAACCATCTAAATTATTTGTTGTGCTTTATCGGCCAATAAAATATACGTAATGTCACTGTTCGTATGGAAACGCTGCCTTGGGAGAACTTAAAGTTGTGTTGATGGATGAAACCACAAAATAGCCAGACAATTGGTCGCGTATTTACTGTACTGATGTGCGAAGAGTTTCTGAGAAGGTAATTCTCACGGCAGCCGTGAGAATTACCCCCGGGAAATTATCACGGCAGTTCCCATAAAAGCTGGCTGGCCTGAAATTCGCTGAATAATATTATGTCCCAACGTAACCTAACATAACATAACCTAACCTAACCTAACGTAACATAACCGAACGCATCATAACCTACCGAAATCCAGCCCAACTGAAACAAACCTAATCTAACTCAGCCCAGGGACACAGAACACAACCTGTAATAAACGTAATCCAACCCATTCTAGAAGTCCTGTGCGTCGATCTCTTGTTATAGTAAAAACCAGAGTAAAAAAAAACGAATAACAAAATTACGATAACAGAAATTCCGAAAGCCCCAACCCAGAAAAACACTCCGAACGTCGGACTCGAACCTGGGCCTTCTAGTTCAAACGCCAGTACTATACCACAGCGCTACAAGAGCAGATACAATCGGGCCTTTTTAGGGAATATTTATCCCATAGAATCTCCGGGTAGCGTACTTAGCCAATGAGAAGTGACTGCCGTGAGAAATTTCTGACGGTAATTATCACGGTTGCCGTGATAATAGACACTACCGCCTGAAAAAGGCCCACCCGCCAACTTCGGCAGTGCTCACACGGAGGCAATAGAAGCATGCGCTGCCGAATTAATGAAGCAGATAAAGGAAGCCATTTTTCACCAACGCGCTTCCTGATTTTCGGGGTAAGATGTCACTTCAGACAAGGGTAAGATGCGCTCAGAAACACATACGACACTTAGACTGTACCCCTAGATTTCATAATATACAGTCATATGTATTTCTTCCTTTCCTCATAGCTTCTCAAGCCGCTCACCATTCTTGCGGTATGAACCAACTATCCCGACAAATCTTAATGCTATGTCATCTTCGTCTCTTCGTATAGTTCAATTCCGGCTGACAATCTCTGCACGTGCCGTGGCGAGACGCCCAGGTGATGTTTATGACCACTCCAGAGGACTCTTCGAGGAAATACGGCATGTGTTCCTTGCAGCGAATTCTAAATAGCGGCAAGCCTCAAAAATGACGAGAGAAGAGAGAGAGAGAGAGAGAGAGAGAGAGAGAGAGGAGAGAGAGATGAGAGAGAGAGAGAGAGAGGGAGAGAGAGGAGAGAGACGAGAGAGAGAGACGAGATGAGAGGAGAGAGAGAGAGAGAGAGAGAGAGGAGAGAGAAGGAGGAGGAGGGAGGGAGGGAGGGAGGGAGGGAGGAAGGGAGGTAGGGAGGGAGGGAGACCTCCTTTGCTTTTTTGAACTGAGACCTCACCCTGTTAATCGGGCCGTGCTTGCGACTCCCTACCGAGCGGCAACTGGGCCCTTTCTCGGTTGGTAGGCAGTACTCGGCGAGCGGATCGATGCCCTGGTCGCTCCTGGCGGCCGCTGATAAGAGGCCGCCGGGAAGAAGGGAAGGCGAAGGCGGGACCGTTGGCCATCCGTGGGCGCGGAGGGGCGCTCTATGTGTAGCTAGGTGGCCCTGGTAGCCGTGTCGTCTTGACGTCTGGGATCATTTGGGCGCGCCTTGCCCGCTTCAGGGTTTTCCTGGCTCGTGCGATGCTTGCTCGTCTTTGGTAGACTGCTAGAATTACGAATTTTCTTCTCCTCCTTTTCATCGTTACTATGTCAGCCAAGCTCCAAGCGCCCGAACGTGTCATACTCGAACGTGTCTCATGACATCCCCGTCATCAACATCATAAAATGGAAATCCACCGAATAAGGAGGACCCCGCAAAAATCCATCTTGCAAAATGTTGCTTCTTATGGAAGATAAATGCGCTGGAATTTTTTCAACACACTCCAGTTCTGCTATACACTGGCAATTTTCACAGCTCTTTGCCGATGGCACGGGTTTGGTGTAAAAACCGGGTGAATGGTCCTCATTAAGTTTAAAGGAGCGCTAAGATAGGAAGAATGCATTCTCCGTATCTGAAATTGTGAAAGAGTGCGTGCATGTATACGTGCGCAGTGCTATTTGTAAGGCGACACCAAGGAAGAAGTTGTTCGCTGTTATACTCCCAGGCAATCCCGCGGTTCGGCTGCATCGCAACGCACTCGATTGACAAGTTCATGCATCCAACAATGAAATTTCGGCGAGTGACGATGTCAAGCGTAAGATTTGACTCAAGTCTTCGCTCTGCGCTGTGGACCCACACAATGCAAGCATGTCATTCTTTACTGCGCAGTGCCACAGCACAGATTACACTTTAACACGAAAGTGTTTCATTCCCTGGATACACGAAGATTTCACATACGTCATTTCCGTCACGGAAGGGACGCCAGTACAACGAAGCAAGCGGCCTGTAAATGGTGCACCCCTGCACACAGGGTCTCTTTGCGGGGAAGCAACCTTTATAACCAAAGAGTACGTTACACTTTGGGTTGTTCGTTTTCGGGTTTGATATTTTAACAAAAAGATGTTTTATCCTCGGATACACAAAGATTTCAATTACGACATGTCCATCACGGAAGTGGACGCCAGTTCAACGAAGCAAGCGGCCTGTAAAGGGTGCACCCCTGCGCACAGCATCTTCGTGCGGGGAAGCAACCTTTATACTAAAGAGTACGTTATACTTAGAGTTGTTTGTTTTCGGGTTTTATATTTTAACACGAAAGTGTTTTATGCCGGGATACACCAAGACTTCACGGACGTCATATCCGTCACGGAAATGATGCCAGTACACCTTTGCCGAAGCGACCCGCCAGCAGGACGTCGCTCGCCAAGCACACCCACAAGGCAGTCGCCGCCCCAAATGATGCTCAGCTGCGGATTTCGGTGCACATTTCACTTTCGTGTTTTACCGATTCCTGTGCCAGAGGAATCAACCACAGTTTTTTTAGTGAAACGGTGTGCTCGTTACTTTCATTCTCTAGATTCGCGTTGTTGGTATTGTGGTGAAGCTTAATCAAGGGATTGCCTTCGAGCGCACGTTCGTCCGTCTCTTCGTCGTAATCTTCGAACTCCTGCCTGACCCACTCATCAGTAACGCGTAAAGGGCAAAGATACGCGGTTCTCGTAGGGGCCGCAGTCCCATGTTATCCCGCTGCACGATGATGACGATCCCGCTTTTCTTGGGAGACAGTGAGCGATCAATAGCAGGCAGTATTGTAGGTTGGCATGCGTCCGGGGAAGTAGCAGTATTGTGATCCCTGTCCTAGTAAGGAACAGTGACGCGTTCTCTAGCGGCATGCCTATCCTTAACGGCAACCTGCTCCTTAGCTTAGTGAGAAGCATATTGAAGAGAGCGCCCATATGAATGCACGCATCACTCGTCATCGCATTTTATGTCCTCACCGATTACTTCTCAAAAGGTGTAACCCTAACTTTTTGTAGTGTGTCGTTGTGTAGTTTCGGGCTGTGATATGCTAGCGCCGCTTTGACGTGTGCCCTTTTGAAACTGAGTGCTGCTTGGCTGTCGGATCTTCATCGCTGTTTGTACCTCTCATGGCGGCTTTCCTAACCTCCTACAACAAGGCAGTCGTACAGTCGTACAGTCTTAGCTGTAGCAACTCTCTACCCACTTATCGACCCCTCCTGGTTTGGTGTAAGGGAATTTAGTCACAACTGCTGCATTTCTTTCAAATTTAAGGCGCTATTTAAGTCCTCCACTTTCGTTTGAATGGTTTTTCGTATAATTTTTTTTTAGATATTCCACGCTAAAATGAAATTTGATGCGCCGTCCAGCTAAGCTTGCATACGACTCTACAGATAATTCGTAATAAGGGTCAAATGTACCGCTCTCACTCCAGTATACGATTACTCGTACAGGCTAGTGTCAACAGAGTACGGTCATTGAGGCACGCAAGTAAGCAACGGCGGCCATTTTTTTTTGTTTATCAGTGTTGCCAGATTGCCGCTTCTACGGCGTCACCGCTAACTTTGACGAGGTCATTTGTAAACAACACTGGCGAAGAAACAGCATGGCATCTTCGGACACACTTCTGCAGCTGAAATGATGGTTATCTTCGCCTTCGGGACGGCACCAGTCGCGCGCAGCCGCATAGCAGAGAGAACAAGCTGAGTTTACCACAGTTGACCGACAGGGAACGCATAAACAACAAAATGGTGGCGCACATGAATCGTCGCAGTGTAAACGAGTGTCACGTGATGTGAACTGACCATTGGCCACGGCTGCGGCACGGAACAATAGGAGAAAAGAGTGCCGATTATCTGTAAACTTAACTATTATCTTAACTGTAACCTTAACTTACAACTGTAACCTTAACTTATAGTGGCACTAGTACAGGCATAGGAAGCCCCGAATGTAGAAGACAAGTGCATCCCGAGTTTTTTCACACGGGGATTCAGTAGGCCAGCATTCGCCTGTCGTTTTGAGCTACCCAGCGGACGTAGCAGCACGTCTCGTCGCGCTTCTTCCGCGGCTTCTTTATTTCGCGTCCTCAACGAATGCGCGCCACGACGTTCTCACGTACTGAAAAAAAGCTCATGTGAATCACTTTCGCTACATCGCTGGACAGCGTTCACCACACATAACTACAAGCGCCTATCTCGCAGGTGCGCCACGCACGAGACCGGTCGTGTGCGCGCATATCTCGGGACGCACGAGTCTCTGGGCACGAGGCTACGGCGGTAAAAAGTGGAAGAGGCAAATAAGCGCGCACCGCCGCTGCCCACGCGGCGGCGCCGCAGTCGTGTGCGGAGGAGCCGAACTAATCCGCCGCACCACACAACTACCGGCGTCGCACTGGCCGTGGGAAAAGGAATCCCTACTCTCCCATCCTCTGCACGGGAGGAGAAACAGAATAAAACGAGCGCTCGGTTGGCGCGCACAAGCGGAAATGGGAACTCGAGCGAGGGCGCAGCCCTCGGGCGTGCCGAGGCGCTGAAGCGTCACTTCGCCGGCGAGTCCGGCCAACCCACCACAGAAGCTCCTGAATGGTGTCGCCGTTGTGTGACGTGTGACGGAGCTTCCCATATTATCGGCGTGGACAAAAATAAATCAAATAACGACTTCCCACGGCTTCCGGTTTGTTTCCGTGAACCTTCGACGGTGGTACTTACACACAAGCATTCTCGTGTAGGAGGTGTTGTCGGCCAACTCGCCGTGCGCCACCGGTCGCGGCGGATCCCTTCCAATTTCGCGGCCATTAGCCACCGGCCTGACCTTCCCTCTGTCAACACGATAATTCAAAGCCAATCGGCGGCAAAGCACCGCGCTTCTGTTATAACTCGGCGCGCAGCCGTAGGGAGATGGAGGTGATAGAGCGAACGGCTCGCGACGCAAGCACCAGTCCACGGGCGCGTTCGAATGTCTCGTTTCCGCACAAGCTAGCGGCGCGCGCGCCGGCGGGGATTGTTTTTGAAAAGGATCGCCGAGGGATTAAAAACGGGAGGGAACGCGCGGGCGCCTTTTTTTCCTCACTCCCTCTCCTCCTTTTTCACCCCCCTCTGTTTCTTTTGCCGTCGCTGTCACGCGGCAAATTCTTTTCTGGCGCCGCGCGCGTGCCGTTGAATTGTGTGCGCGCCATGTTGGCGCAGCGGACTGTTCTTTCTTTCTTTCTCTTCTTCCTTTGCTCGCTATCACTTTGTGAAGCGATGACGAGGCTTGAGAAACGTGATGAATAGGACAATGGCGAATGCAGGCCTGGAGTTAACAGAAGAAAGAAAAAAGAAAAAACGAACGTCGCGAGGCATCGTGGGCTCCCATACAGAAGGGACGTTAGGCCGCCTCTTCTAAATTCAAATTGTACACAGGGGTGAAAACACCTGCGTGCTGCGAGGCACTCTCAAAGCGGAGGGTGCTCACAGATTAAGCTTGAGCATTCTGGTACACGTACCAGGCCTAACCCCCTGGTTTCCTCGTCCCACTAAAGACGGTTCCCAGAACAGGAGAGGTCTTCGCCAACAAAGTTTACGCCAGCTAGGCCTATATCCCCGACGTGATTTTGAAGTGGACAAACCCAAGGCGTTCCTCCTTGCGCAGGTGCCCCTACTGTGGCAGCAACGAGACACCCAACTTGTGCCACCTTATTTAATCAGGTGCAACCTTCTCAGACGGCCGTGCGCGGTTACTCGCAAGAGCCACGGTTCCAACGTCGGTGTTAGGAAATTTCGAGGACTATTGGGACAACCCCGAAATAATTGAAAAAATCACAGATTTTTTCCCAAAAAATGGTCTCTACATAATAGTTTAATGGCTACCTTTCAAGTTAACCAGTCACAAATGAACACCGGTGCCTTTTATCATACCACACCAACCATGATGTGCCTCCAAGAACTAGCCGGATGCCCCCTGCCCTCAGTGGAAAAGGCGTGTGTGTGTTGCTCAAATGGGACCTCCGAGCGACAGCTGTATTAATATAATGAAACTTGAACATTACATAGTCACATGAACTACAACTAATTGGTGACGTCTTTCCCAATAGCCTTTTCCATCCCCTACCCACAGGTCTTCTTTGCCTCCTCTCTACATTAAAGTCATTCATTCATTCCTATCGAGCATTAAACATTTAGCACGTTTGCGAAGATATACAGTGTGTTTGGGAATCGCGGAGGACAACCACTTTGTTGCAAAAGCTGAATGCTCGCTTTGCGTTGGCCTTCTTAGCAGCACCGTGTGGGCGCACTTGGGATCACCTCGTCAGTACAACAGGTGAACGATCTCTGGGTGGTTGATGGTGCGAGTATAGAAATATTAGTCGGAATATTAGGTTAGTCAAAAAATCAGAGTCGTTCTGCCCTGCGAAAAGGAAAGTCCTGTGAAACCAGCGCTCTGGCGATATTTGCTATGTTTAGTTATACGGACAGCGCCGCCATCTCTACGTCACCGACTAAGCACACACAATATTGGTGAGTAGAGACAGTGACATTTTATTATAGGCGATAGTCTTTCTTGGGATACTTGAACATGGGAATTTTGGTCTGTCTGTCTGTCTGTCTGTCTGTCTGTCTGTCTGTCTGTCTGTCTGTCACTCGATTCAGCCAGCCGGCCAAACTCAACACATGCTGCGCAATAGTCTTATATACTCACAGCCAGATCTGAACGTCTAAGCGCGGTTTTAATGTTCATACTTGTGAACATTGTTTAACAAGAGCAAGACATTATGCAAATATAAGACAGAAAATCAATACATGAGTAATATTTGCAGTGTTCCTCTATTAAAAAAAATGTACGAGTGCTTGCTTTTTGCGATAGCAAATAAAATACTACATCAACTGCAGAAAACCATCGCCTGCTGTTTCCCGCGCTACCTGGCGGAATTAAAAATATCAAACGGCAACAGCAACGAAAGGTTCCAGTAGACATACCACGTCCAGCTTGAAACGTTCGTGCAGTACGGCAACGTGGTTCCATAAACGCTGTAGTAGGGGGGCCTCGATTCACGCGCGTCTCCGCCGAAAGGCAGCGCTGGCATCGAAGCACCCGACTTGGAGCAGTGGAACGCAGTAAATTTATACTGACTTGAGCAAACCTCTAGCGTGTTATCTTGGAAGGCGTGAGACGGGAGAGAACAGCATGAGAAGTGAGCGGGAAAGAGAAGGGATGCATTTACTTGCCAAGGGCGCCAGTCGACTACCGTCTTGCGTCGACATTTGCAACGAAAGGAGCACACACGCGGCCAATTTTTTATAGCCCGCCTGCGCCAATCACTGCGCCGACTCTAGTGCGGCGCACAGGTGGCCGCAGAAGAGCGCGCGGGATAATGCTATGTCAGGCGCCGCGCGTGGCGAGGAGTTTACACGACTCGAGAAAGAATAGGTGGCGTTGGAGAGGAGTTTAAAGTGGGGCTGTAACCGTACTCCCTCCGTAGATGGCCATTCTTCACTGTGCAACATGGAACGTGAGAAAGCCAGCTTAGTACGACCAAGATTACACTGATTTTCTTAAAGTAGGCTTCACCTCTAACACAAGTGCATTGCTGGGAAGACATTTTTGCCAGGGGCAACACAAGCCTTTTTTTATTAAATTATAGAGGCCCTAGGATAGTTTTTAAAACGAAAGTGTTTATTCCCGGACACACGAAGATTTCACTTACGTCATATCCGTCGCAGAAGTGACGCCGGTACGACGAAGCAGGCGGCCTGTAAAGGGTGCATCCCTGCAAACAGGGACTTCTTGCAGGGAATCAGCCTTTAGTACTAAAGAGTACGGGATACTTAGGGTTGTTCGTTTCCGGGCTTTATATTTCAACCCGAAAGTATTTTATTCCGGGATACACCAATACTTCACTGACGTCAAATCCGTCACGGAAATGATGCCAGTACACCTTTGCCGAAGCGACCCGCCAGCAGGACGTCGCTCGCCAAGCACACCCACAAGACAGCCACCGACCCGCAAATCATGTTCAGCTGCAGATTTCAGTGCACATCTCACTTTCGTGTTTTACCGATTTCTATGACAGAGGAATCAATCACAGTTTTTTTGCCAACACGCTAACAAACACTTACGTTTTCTCAAGAGACCAACAGAACGCGATACATTCATACAATATGCTTTTTTATCAAATTATATAGGCCGTAGGATCATTTCTTTTTTTCATTTTTTATGATTTTTTTCTACGGTGATTGGTTCTACACGGCATTTGTACTCGGAGACGAGATCTCCTGGATCCTAGCCCTAGACAGCTTTGCGGCAAAAAGAAAGGAACGTACGCGAGTAACATGCGGCGGCACTCCCTCGCCCTGCAGTGTACTTAGACGGTTGATTATGATGATTATGCAGATATACTCAACACCACACTCGTTAACTTCACCCCATACAATCGCAAAAAAAGTAAAGAACGCAAAAAAGAGAGATCGACACCAGCGTAGGCCAGCATTGACGATGGTGCGGAAAGTTATGGCTACTTCATTATTGCGTGGACGGCCATGCAAACGGAAAAAAATGGTCTTCAATTCCAAAAGATAGATGTCCAAAAAAATTATTCTCTCAAAGTTACATGTCCGGCCCTGTTGTGAGGTGGTATCACGGCAAATTCATTCGGCCAAGGTGAGCATAATGGCTACTACAGATTTGCTGTATTCATTCCTGTATCCAGGACATATCGGCAACCATAGGGCGACTGGAGAAAAAGAGCGCCCCGGTATCTCCTGAGCGTGCGGGCAACTGATCTGCGATGATTGCCTGAATCATCACTGGCGATTTCATTTGTTTGACCAGTAAATATTACCGGTTGTGTTTTCACAGCGTAGCCTTATTTCACCCACGTGGTCTGAGCTTACTACGCGGGTGAATTATATGTTTCATGACCCTAAAGCCGACAAGGCAAAGAATATTCGTGCATATTTATTCTGTCCAGATCCCGAAATAAAAAAAAAAACGCAGTGGTGTGCAATTTCTTCCCTCTTGTTTTGCGCCTACCTTTCCTGCATTTTTGTCGGGCAATATTTACGAGACAACGCGATGCGTGGTAATTACACCGGTTCTCAAAGGGGCCCTGAAAGGCGTTTTGAGCACACTAACTGATCTAGCGCAACCGTTAGGTTGGGTGTTCAACGTCATCTGTGCCAAGTATAACATTATTACGTGCAGCGGAAAGCTGACACTTTCGTTGAAAAGTTTGTTGCCGCGCTCCCACCCTTTTTTGCGATTTTTTTCTGGGCTGCGCAGACTTTCCGCAAGTACGTCATCGACTCTCCAACCCGCGTCGCGAGGCAGAAATCTTGCGAATGGATGGTTTTTTTCTTGACTTCCTTCGAAGAGCAGCGTCGTCTGCTCAGTGTCAACGGGTCGCGGCGGCGCCTTTGTTTAATTAGCGCTTCCTGCAGCATGACTAAAACTACGAGCACACTAGCGTCGAACTTGCCGTGGCACGACGCTGGCGGCGGCCGTCGGCAGGGCGGCACGGCAAATTCGACTCTAGTGTGCACGTAGCTATACGCTGTTTTTTCTTGCATTAGTTGAAAAAAAATGAGAACTAAATGTAAGGTGCTGGTGAGGGGAATGCGAAGCTTTGCTAATCTCGTCAATGGATTTCGCCGTCGCGGTAGATTTGACCTAATTTTACCGCAGCTGCACGTCAAGTGACTCGCCGGACCACGGAGCAAGATAAACAGGAGCGCCGACTTCGCTCTCTCCGGCGGGCTCTTAATGTCCATAACTCGCGGAGCACAATGTAGATGGCGCAGCGAAAGGGACCTTAGCCGGCGGCGGCCTAAGCGGCGGCGTTCCCCGTGCGCCGGCGGGCGAGTTGGCGGAACGCATTCCGTCGGCTCTGTCGTCTGCTTCGGCGACGGTAGTTTTGGGCACGGACTGCTTTGGGCCTGCTTTGGCGCCGCTTTGCGTTCGTTGCGCGCCTCCTTCGCACAGTTGATTAACTTGTTCGACAGCACCTTCCGGGTAACCCGGACCCGAAGGAATTGAGTGGCCGTACGGCAAAGATACGTTAAGGATTGGTTTGCATGGCGGGAAAACAAAATATAGAGACCACATACAAACATATGGCTGCTATACAAACACTACCTTTTGGGCGGTGCTTGCCGAAAATGTGGCTCCGTTTTGTAAATTTGGGAATACCAATTTGGCTGTGTTTTAACAGGTTTTTACAAAGGCGAAAGGAGCAACTGGTTCTGATCACTGGCGATTATAAAAGTTCCCTCAGCTTTCTCGCAGTTCTGCAACTTGCGTCCAAAACAGAGTGCGCCTAGAACACGGGCCGGCACTTACACACTCATCAGAAAAGAACAGAAAATGCGATAACATCACCCGCGACTGCCCGCGACGTAGCAATCTGCTCAAGATCAAGTCCCTGACAGTGCGGTCTTTTCACAAGCCTTCATTTCGCGATAACTCGCCGAAAGAAAAGGTTAACGAGCCGGTTGTTTTGCTGGTCAGCCCCGCCTTAACGAAAAAAAAAAAAAAAAACGCCGGGAACCCTGGTAGGGCCAAAAAAATTGCAGCCATACAAATCTCGCAGCATTTTATTTGGAGACCAGCGTGTTATCGACGAGATAACACGGCCGTAGAGCGACAGTGAACATCGGGCGGTAAGTTGCGGCATGAGTAAAAAATGAAGTATGCGTTTGATATTCTTGGGTTCCTTATCAGCTGACAGTGTTTTTGTACACTTGATACAACAGGGCAGCCGGTCCAATTCAGTCATTGGCACAGAAATGTGCATCATTGCCGTTTTTGCCGATGGAGTCTCCGGGCGACCCTCGTAAGCGTTGATGGTAACCTTTGCGCTGCATCGATTCGTCGTAAGCAAATCACGCTAGACTATGTTGTGGCGTTCCATATTACTCTTGCTCATTCTTTGGTGCTTCTGAAGTCGTCGGTCGTGCAGTTGCGTCTTACATGTGCTGCGTTAGTACAATATTTTTAGTGGATATTCATAATGTCAGACTAAACGTTCCGGGAATAAGCGATCGCCATGTATGCGGCGGCGTGCGATTATCTGCGCCGTCTATTGCGGCCGCTCACGGGTGTTTAAATTCCGCGCGTGCACGCATGCCTCCTGCATAGTAGGACAGGCATAAGACAGACGTCGCTGCGCAAGAAAAGATGCCTCTGGGGAGAGCGAAGAAGGGAAGAGCCATGTACAGAGGCACAGCGACGAGAGGGCGAACGAAGGAGGAAGAGAGCAAAGGGAAAGCTGGGCGGCCGGCGGCGCGTGGACATTATCGGCCCGAGCAAACGATTTTTTCTGGGCCACAGTCGGCGCTCCTCTTTATATCTTGCTCCGTGCGCCGGACCAACGTTCATAGCTAAACGTTACGCCGGACCGGGTTCCGCCACGGCCGCTGGATGAGAGCGCACGCAACGTGAGTGCGCGTTTCACCAAGCGGCCGTGGCTCCTCAGAGGGCCGCGTTCGCCGCTTCCAGCCGCCACTGCTGTCTTGGCGCATGCGCTCTGCGCAGCTGGTTTGCGCCTGACCAAGTGACTTGCCGCGTGCATGCGAGCTTGCGCGTGAAATGGGAGCGAGGCCGGGCCGTCTTGTCCGAGCGTTGCGCGGAACTCGAGGTTTTAAGCTATCGGTGGTAGCGGCGTCTGACCACGCCGAAGATATCGCCTGGCGAGCCGCTCGGCTGAGGAAAACGCCGGAAGCGGGACTACAACCGTAGAGAAAGGCAGGCTTTGGACGAATAGTATAGTAATTACAGCTAAACCAAAGCCGAGTTAACCGAGTGAAAGCAAGATTTAACCAGGCTAAGCCAAGCTTTCGTTTTGCATAACCAGAGTTGGCTGAGCTAAGCAGCAGCCATTTTTTAAAAGATGATAGTCTGTCTTGCTCTACTTAAACCCAGAAATGTTGGTCTGTCTGTATGTCTATTTTTCTGTCTGTGACTCAATTCAGCCACGTGGCCAAAGTGAAACAAAGTCTGCGCGATAGTCTTGTATACTCACAGCGAAAACTAAACGTCTAAGTCCGGTTTATATGTTCATACTTGTCAACATTGTTGAACAAGAACAAGACATTACGCAGATATAAGACAGAAAATTAATACACAAGGAAGATTTACAGCGTTCCTTTATAAAAAATTATTTATGTCGGGTGCTAACTATTCAAGGCGAGTTTCAATAAACACAACACGGGACACTTCGAAATGACGGATTGCATGAGCGAGGTGATCCATAAGCCATGCGGGCGCACGGCTTGTGTTTGTTTGTTAAATTTTTTTTTACTTTGTAATTTTTTCGGTGCAGCGTATGAAAGGAGACGCGAATACGTGTGAAGAAATGTAAAGAAAAAAGAACTTTTACCGACGTCGCTGGCTTGTCTTATGTTTTCGTCCTCCACGAATTCATGTCGTGCAATTATCAATTTATTTAATAGTCTTGATCATATAAGATAGCGTGACATTCTTACAGCCATCTATAGAGAGCGCATCCTGTCTTTTGGGGGTCTGAGTAACCTCCGTGGCAAAGTAGCTCATTTGGTGCTGACTATCACGCTCACGCTAAATATCACGCTAAAGAAAGGATCAATAACCCCGGGGAGCACAGCAGTTTGGGATAGGGGGCGAGGTAGTAGAAGTGGTAAAAGAATATATCTACTTAGGCCAAGTTGTGACCCCCGATCCCAACCATGAGGCAGAGATAATTAGAAGAATAAGAATGGGGTGGAGTGCATTCGCCAGGCATTCTCGGATAATGAGTGGCAGTCTACCATTGTCCCTGAAGAAGAAAGTGTATGACAGCTGCGTCTTACCGGTACTCACCTTCGGGGCAGAAGCTTGGAGGCTCACTAAGAGTGCTCAACTTAAATTGAGGACGACTCAGCGAGCAATGGAACGGAAGATGATAGGTGTAGCATTATGGACAAGAAGAAAGCGGAGTGGATCAGGGAACAAACGCGTGTTAAGGACATATTAGTAGAAATTAAGAAGAGGAAATGGACGTTGGCAGGGCATGTAATGCGAAGGCAAGATAACTTGTCATTAAGAGCAACAGAGTGGATCTCTAGAGAAGGCAAGCGTGGCAGAGGGCGGCAGAAAGTTAGATGGGCAGATGAGATAAGAAGTTTGCGGGGATAAATTGGTCGCAGTTAGCACAGGGACCGGGGATAAGTGGAGATTAACGGGAGAGGCCTTTGCCCTGCAGTGGGCGTAGATAGGCTGATGATGATCACGCTCACTCAACCAGGCTGTGTCCCGGCAGAGGTAGCATCCCATTAAACTCGGAGAGTCACTTGTTTTGTATGCCGTTGGGGTGCGGGACGGACGCGCGTATAAACAAGTTCACTGCGGGGTTATCACTTGCGCAGCAGTGGGCTTCAAGTCACCCGCCCTTAGACCACGCGTCTGAATTAGCGCTGCTAAAGGTGGAAGCCTTGCCATCCAAGTGCTAGATCTTGTGGGGAGGAGAGGGTGGGGGCGCGACGTTTTGATAACCATGCGATTAGAGCGACCTCAAAAACAGCTCGCTTCCCTTACAAGTTCTGTATCTTTGTCCCCTCTACCTTTCTCTTGAGACGGTCGTTGAACCTTATCTCCCCATATCTGAAACATTCAGGCACAGAAAAATAACGTTTCCGCGTATCACCTCGGAGCTGCTCTTGGCACGCGGTGATTTTGTCCCAGGACTACTGTTTGCGGGGAATTTGAGGCAAGGGGCTAGCGTCGCGGGGATTTTGTGCAGCGGCTTTTCTACGCGCGGGGCAATCGTGATACAACCTAAGTAGACGATGTCATGTGTGGACTGTGTGCGCATTTCTCGTCGATCGAGTAGTCCAACATTCATACTGTCGAGTGTTTGAAATCGCGGCAGCATAGCACTGCAGCCTCGGCAGCATTGATTTCACTTCTCACGCAGCACATGCGCACAGCTGGTCAGGTGTGCATATGTAAGTTTTGGTACACACAGAAAGACGACGTTGGAACCGCAGAGTAAGAAAAACAGGACCAATAAAGTGAATAGTCGCGCGCTGTACGCATGTTGTTTTAAGCATAGAGTTTCTCAGTAAGTATAGAAACGAAACTGCACCTGGGAATCCATGTCGTCGTGGGGGGTATAGGAAGACCACCACTTCTGTCTTGGGCTTGGCATGGCAATTAAATCCTAAGTGGTTTTCGGGATTTGCTTTCTTCACTATGCATTAACACGTCTACGAGGAAGGCGAAAGGCTCCCTGTTCTGTGGTAGCCGTGAGCCATGGCAACTGCGTGTTCGGTGAAAGAGCAGGCAGCGCGTGACCGTACCTTACGTTGGTTATGCCGGACTCAAACGATTGTATGACCAGAGCAATCTTTTTCCATGCTGCCAACGTCCACTTCCTACCGGAAGTACGTCAGATGAAAGGGACGCAAAAAGGACGTTTTCAAAAGGGACAGTTACGAGAATACCGCCCGAGAGTTCTTCAATGCTTTCTGGTCATGAAACTTCGGCGTCACGCTGTGGGAGAGCTTCGTACGCTGCCGCGCCGCGGCGCTGGTGTTGACCGGAGGGCAGCCGGGGGCGTGGTCAGAGCGCGTTTGGCAGGGAACGGACCACGGAGAACGATAAAACCGACGCTCGCCGCCTTATCAGCAGTGCGCTTTCGCTTTACGTGTCGTGGGCCGCTCAAATGGACTTATCATTTTGTGAGTGGCGAAAAAATTTGGTGCGAACGGGCATGCTGCTACTGCGTTCCTGCCTGCCGATCTGGCTACAGAGCAGCGGCGGCCGCCCGATGCCCATAGAGTTTCTTACAGTATACACTAGAGAGGAATCTGGCGCTAGCGTCTATGCGGCTCACATCAAGGTCGTCTGTGTCGTCATGGACCGCCATTATATATCGCGCTCACATTAGTTTCTTCATTGACTTGGATAGAAACGTTTTAGTGACCGCAAATTTAAAAGTGCCACAAAAACGCGAAGAATAGTGTGCAATTATGTAAGTGGAAAATAAAAACAGGCTGTTTTAAAACTAAGAAAAAAGGAAGTAAAGCGTATTTTTGCCGGAACGGTTGTGCCTGCTATTCTGAAGGCCAAGGTTGTAGTTACGAACAATGTTAATATTTGGGGGGTAACTCGTTAAGGACTGTGATGTTATTAATTTTGCCATTATTGAAATAAATTTTGAAAGTATTGAAATAAATTTCAAAAAATAAGTTTGAGGAGTTTCGAAAGTTTTTTGAGCGTGCCTATGAAAACGTTACCTTCGTGGTTAACCGGTGTACCGCGACCGCCAGATAGTTTAACAAGAAAAATGAAAACATGGCGTTAAACAGTGGTGGACGATGACAAGATAGGACGCATACAAACACCCGTATCTGCCGTATCTTGTCTTCGTCGAAGTACGTTTTGTTTCTTCTTTTCGTCGGCTACAAATTTCGCGGCGGCATATTACCCGCTCAGTCATACCTCCTTCGATTGCGGCATGAACAACGTCAGGTGCGATCACGCATTACCTGCTGTTTCACTGAACACGGCTACCACAAAAACGGGAGGATTTCGGCGTCCTTGTAGCTCGTAAACGTGTTAATGCATAGTGAAGAAAGCAAATCCCCAAAACCGCTTAAGAATCCAGTTGTCATGCCAAGCCCAAGCCCAAAAGGGGGTCTTCCCATGAACCCCCACGACGACATGGCTTATGAGGCGCAGTTTCCTCTCTAGTATACTTACTAAGAAACTCTATGCCGATGCCCTCCGATCTGCGGTAGCGCCACTCGCGGTAGCCTTTGTCCCCGTACGAAACTTGGCCGGGAGTTTTATGACCAGAGAAGCATTCAAGGACTCTGGTACTGTGACTCATAGAGTTTCTTAGTAAGTATACTAGAGAGGAAACTGCACCTCGTTAGCCATGTCGTCGTGGGGGTTCATGGGAAAACATCCTTTTTGGCTTGGGCTTGGCATGACAACTGGATTCTTAAGCGTTTTTTGGGATTTGATTTCTTCACTATGCATTCACACGTTTACGAGCTACAAGGAAGCCGAAATCCTCCCGTTTCTGTGGTAGCCGTGTTCAGTGAACAGCAGGCAATGCGTGATGGCACCTGACGTTGCTCATGCCGCAATCGAAGGACGTATGACTGAGGGGGGTAATATGCCGCCGGAAATTTGTACCCGACGAAAAGAAGAACAAAATGTACTTCGACGAAGACAAGATACGGCAGATACGGGCGCTTGTATGCGTCCTATCTTGTCATCGTCCACGACTGTTTAACGCCACGTTTTCATTTTTCTTGTTAAACTAGCTGTCGGTCGTGGTGCACCGGTTCACCACGAAGGCAAACGTTTTCATAGGTACGCTCAAAAAACTTTCGAAACTCTTCAAACAACTTATTTTTTGAAATAATGGTAAAATTAATAAGATCGCAGTCTCTAATGAGTTACCCCCCAAATAATAACATTGTTCGTAACTACAACCTTGGCCTGCGGAATAGCAGGCACAACCATTCCTTCAAAAATACGCTTTACTTCTTTTTTTTCTTAGTTTTAAAATCAGCCTGTTTTTATTTCCACTTACATAATCAAACACTATTCTTCTCGTTTTTGTGGCACTTTGTTTAAATTTGCGGTCACTAAAAGGTTTCAATCCAAGCCAATGATGAAACTAAGGCGAGCGCGATGTATAATGGCGGTCCATGACGACACAGACGACCTTGATGTGAGCCGCATAGACGCTAGCGCCAGATTCTTCTCTAGTGTATACTGTAAGAAACTCTATGCTGTGACTGAGTGAGTAATGTGCCACCGCGAAAGTTGTAGCTGACGAAAAAAAAAAAAAAAACCAAACGTACTTCGACGAAGGCGAGATAAGACAGATATAGGAACCTGCACCCGTCCTATCTTGTCTTCGTCCACGACTGCTTAACGCCACGTTTTTCTTTTTCTTCAAGTATGAACCGATTCACTCAGCAACAAGTTTTGTTACACTGTAGCTGAAGGTCAGTGCATCGGTTCGCCACGAAGGTGATGTTTTTATAGGCACGCTCAAAAACATTTCCAAGCTCTTAAACAACTTATTGTTTGAAATAATGGTAAAATTAATAAAATAACAGTCTATAATAAGTTTCCTACCAAATATTAGCATTGTTGTTAGCTACCAGCTTGGTCTGCAGAATAGCAGGCACAACCAATCCAGCAAAAATACGCTTTACTTCCCTTTTCCTTAACTTTAAAACCAACCTGTTTTTTATTTTCCACTTATATAATAATATACACCCTTATTCGCGTTTTTGTGGCACTGGGCTCGAATATACGGCCACTAAAGCATTTCAATCCAAGCCAATGATGAAATTAAGGCGAGCGCACGGTATAACGGCGGCCCATGACGACACAGACGGTCTTGGTGCGAGCCGCATAGACGCTAGCGCCAGATTCCTCTCTAGTGTATATAGTAAGAAACTCAATGGTTTTAAGTATGCTCTGTAAAATGATACACACCCTTAAGCGGAATGGTCACTGCGTACAACTAACACTATTACACCCTAGAAAAAACACGAGGACTCCTATTTACAGAATATTTTGTCGTTTGTAACACCCTACACGAAACACAATAACACACCATTTTAAAGGACATTTTATCGTTAATTACACCCTTTGAAAGGGTGATTTTTTGTGTTTTTTGCTAGGTTGTAAGGGTGTTAGTTATAGACAAAAATGGTGTAAATCATTTTTCTGTGCAGGTGCTATGCGCTTGCGGCTATGCCGAGTAACTTTTGTAAGATCCGCCATTTGTGTTAATCCTCCTCCAGCGCTATGTCTCTTCGGCTATGCCGAACAGTTTTCTAACGGGTTTGCCCATCTCTGTACCTTTTATATTATACTTCTGAAATAAGTAGTATATAAACGTTCAAGTCAAACCGTACCGGCGAACCCATTACACGTACGCTTGGATCCAGCTGTCAACGGTCCCTTCGCCACTCCGAATACCGCCTCCGGCGGGTCTGGAAAACCATCAACCGCCTCGCTGTTCTGAACCCGTTAATCAACCGGGTCGAGAGGACCACTCTGGGGGAGGAGAAACTTTACTGTTTACATGAATGTGGCTACGTCATTTCTTCCAGAGATGACACGTTACGGGTTATCATGGCGATTCACGACTGTACGGCATATACCACACGTCTCTGTGCGTCTGGCTTCCGCGCATAGCTTTGGTGTTGTGCAGCATAGCTATTGTAAGAGCGCGCGGGCAACGGAAAAGCTAGAAGGATCAGCGTGCGTTACTGCCAGGAATGTTTTAGTCGGTCGTGGTTTTGGCGCTGATGCGCTGCCGCCAACGCTTAGTAGAAAGAAAATGGGCGGATGGTTTTGCCAGGGCTTTTTCGCACGCTTCGAAATGTTTTCGTGGACCTCCATTTAAAAACGGCCGCATGGCAGTAACAATAGTTAGAATAGAATAGAATTGAACTTTATTGTTGTTGTTACAGAATGGTACATCACTAGCATATAGTCAATACAGAAAGGGGTCCCATAGTAATAAACTTTAGTGGGACCTTTTGTTTTGATAGCATACCAAGTAATAGCTTTATTGCAGCTGCTAGCAGGAATGATACCTAATTTTTTATTACCTATCTTATTCAAAGAAATGACGAGACTACGCGTAAGTTGTGAATTGTTAAGATTGCATATTTTAGGAATAAATAAGGAACATAATGAACAAATAAAACGCACAGCATTAAACAACTAACAGAGGAAAAAAATATATCGTTAATGACCGCTTTTAGCATGCGTGCTTTAATTTCAGTATTGCAGAATTAACGCTCACCATACAAGTCCTGGACTGGGCTTGCCGCGTTGCCTTGCCAAATTCATTGGCGTTTTATTTCGCATCCCGCATTCGTGTGCAAGGTAGAGTATTTGAACTAGAAAGCTTATTTTTTGGCGGCTAAACTTGATGGCAGCGGTGGCGAAGGCTGCCACTATTAATGATGTCACTTAGCGAATCCCATGCTACTGCCCAAGCCCTTGCGACTGCCTCACTGTGTAATGCAGAGGCTATGAAATAACTTATCAAAACTACGCAGCTGCTTCACATCGCGGTAGAGCACGGCATTTGTTCACGCATGGAATGAGTTCACTTAATGTCCCTACACCCCAACTTCTCATTCCAAACTTTGTAGCTCTAACAATCCGCATACTTGACTATGTCATTCTACTCGTGGAATTGGTTGTCTTTGCCGTGGAGAACCATTCGTACCACACAATAGGAATCGGCAGCCAGCCCGATGCGAGGTTCCGTTTCCTCGTGGGTATAAACCCGGCATTTGATGATGATGATTAGCGTGTGGCGTTGCACAGGGTGGCGTTGCACAGCGAGCTTAGTCGTAACGCCACTGTACAATCACCTCGCCAAAAAAATAGAAAAAAGTTCTTTATGGAATTTTTGTTCTAGTCTGACTTCTTTGTTCGTATGTCTTTCCAGATTGTTCTCTCCTCTTTTCCCACCAACATTCTAACCTTCTTTTTCTAACCTCTACTGCTGTCCAATTCAATTTTCCGTTAACCTTAAAGCGAAGCGCTTCCGGAAGCTGGATGGCTCCCTCACCGAGGACTGGACGGATACCTTTGCACTCAGTTACAATATGTCGCATGGTTTCTGGCTCCCTGCCGCAACCTGCGCACAGTTCTTCCTGTACCGGCTCGCGGATAAGCGTTTTCATCTTCAAGCAACCCGCCCGGACTTCAAAAAGCAATGCACTTCCTTTGGTATTATCGAATAACTTTTCCCTCGTGATTCCCCGCTCTTCGATTCTATAGATGTCCAAGGACTTCTTGGCGTCCATCCTTCTTTTCCAGGTCGTTGTCTCTCACTCGTTCATTTCACTGTTCGCGCATCCAGCGCCATTTGCTTCCTCGCTTGGAACACTCCTTCTGCTCCCGTGTGCAATTGCTAAAAAAGGCTCCGCGGTTCTGCCTCGGTAGTCTAAGGGTAGATTAGTGGGTTTTGGTACAACCGCCCCGGGTTCGAGCCCCAGCAAGGCCTAATCTTTTTCCAAAACCCGCGATTTTTTTATTGTGAGATGTTCTCTAGGCTCAATTTTTGCGCCTTCTTTTCGTTAATAAAGTTTTCGGTATTGTTAGGTCGGTTTAGAGGTGGGGCCGCGGTATCTAGAGACGTTTAGTTAACGTTTTTCATCGCGCCGGAAGTACCGTCCTTGTACCTATCTTGGAACAGAATATCGCGCCAGCGCCACCGATGTTCTAAAGTAGCCTAGTCGTTATCATCATATATACGCCTACTGCAGGACAAGACTGAGAGAGAAGGCTCTTTATTGAAAAAAGCAGAGAGTTTTGCCGGCGTTTGCAATCGCTTCTCTGATAGGGGTCGGGGATGTAGGGAAAACAGTCCCTAGAAAGAGGTGGGCAGAAAAAACAAAAACAAACAAACAAAAAACACTTGCGTGGCTTGTCGGGCTTGAAAGACTATAAGGCACGTTCATGGTACTAGCCATGGGCTGCGAGGTAGCAAGAGATGTTATGGAGGGCTTTCTGTAGGCGCTGCTGTGTTGATCGCCGAGAACGTGAGGCACACCAGATACAGATGTCATCTGCATATAGCGTGATCTTCACTCCGCGGGGCAGGACTCACTCGAGTGAAATGAGGGCCAGGTTGAATAGCAGTGGACTTAGTACAGCACCTTGTGGTACACCCAAGGTGTTGTACTGACTTCCGACTGCTCCTATCCTGCGCTGCTTGAACTCTTTACCCTTCACTCCACCGGCTTATCTTATCTTCCATACTTTCCACCCCATCTCGGAGTAACCATTCGGTCAGCCTTGTGGTTCACCGGGTCAATTTTCCGCGCTACATGTCCAGCCGAATTTGAGTATCTCAGTAGTTCCTCTGTTGTACGATTTGGCCGGAACAGGGAAAAACAAAATTTTGTTTCTATTATCCAGAGCAACTGCAATTGATGAGCATAAAAGCTGAAACCTGAATGCTTAGTCCGGAATTTAAAAAAAAATGCTTCACCCGAGCGCCGTTTTTGTTCCGCGCGGCTCAGATGCAGAAAAAAGGTGCGCGAGCAGCTTAAATATAATATGGCGTTTGTCGGTGCACTAGGAGAGCCGGTCGCGGCTAAAAGCGTACTTAGAAGCTTCGCTGAAATGGTCCCGGAAGGAGACTGCAACCACAACTTCAAAATTGAAGCGCGATCTCTCAAGGGCGCTGCGAATCTCACTAAATCGATTGGATTGAGAGATCGGTTTAGATTTCTGATTGGTTGTAATCGTTTGTTTTGTAATTACTTTTCTGATTAGCCGTTTTACCAAGCCTTTGACAATCCCACTAATCTTGTGTTCTACTGTGTAGGTGTGTGCATGTGCATGAGTGCCTGTGTGCGTGCGTGTCTGTGTATGTGTGTGCGTGCGCGTTGGTGCGTGAGTGTTTGTTTGTGCTCTGGAATGTTTAACTGGGACACAAATCATGGCGCCCCGCGAACATGAAGTACGCAACGCATCACGAATGCAGCAATTTCGTGTTTTGCTTTGAAGCTGCAGGATCGTTTGTCTAGAGAACCGTTAATACTTTTGGCGCTACAAGTTACTGCGTCATTCCCACGGGGAAAAGGGAGCATGTTTCTCTCCGTGGTCAATCCGGAACACCACCGAGAGTCTCCCTTTTTAAACCCTGTCCTTTCGTTCATGTATGTACACCTCTAGCCTGCTGGGCGGTCGCGGCATTGCCGATAGTCAGGCGGCAGGGTTTGTGTTCGTTCCCAACGCAAAAGCCTCGCTACCAGGCGCTCCCGGTCGAAGCCGCCGAAAGCCGTCTTATCTGCGTCCGGTCCCGTGCCGAGGCGCGACAGCCAATTTCCCTCCCGCTTCATCGGATATCCCGCCGCGACAGACGAGCTCCTTTGGCGTCCGCCGCCGCCGCCGCGGTCGACACGCTTTAATCTGTTTCACTTCGGCGCCGACCCCTATGAGCGTGACGATACCGGCTAGGGTTGGAAGAGGATTCTGGTGCGCGCGCGCCGGCTCAGAAGAGCGTGCGCTTAATATTGCGCCGATTGTCCTACAAGTCCACGGAGGAGGAAATGTACAGATCTGTCCGCCTCATGTTAAGACGAAAACACCAAGGATAAAAGACCGAGGCGCCGACCACGTAGTCAGCAATTGAGAATGTTTAACGTTTCGGCTCCCCAGGGCAGTTTTGGTCATAGTATTCGATCGATCAACCAATAGTAAACCCGGAACTGCGGTGCAGCAGGCAAACCGTTAAATGTTTTCGGTTACTGACTTTGCCGTCGGCGTCCTGGTCTTATTATTGGTGTTGTGCAGCTGCGCCCAAGGACGCGGGTTCGATTCCCGGCTACGGTGGCCGCTTTTCAGGCGGAGACGAAAAGCAGAAACGCCCGTGTGTTGAGGTTTCGACGCACGTTAAACATCCAAAGGGGGCCAAAATTAATCAGGAGCCCTACCCCTGCGGGCGCGTTTCATAGCACGGGTGAGCTTCGGCGTGTAAAACCCCCGAAATTTTATTCTTAAAGCGAAGCTTTTGATGTCTCACTTGTGGCGGTGTCGGAAAAAGCGCACTGCAGGACAGTCAGCTTTTCTGCAGAAAAGCCAACTTTACACAATGGTTTTCCACAAAGGGCACATCAACCAAACACCGCATAAACAATGGGACGTCTTTACATGCGTAACGGGTTACATTAAGGTAGGCCAATGTACTTTAACGTCATACAGACTACAGTTGAGCGATGACGACGACGATGATGATGATGATTATTATGATGATGCGGCAGGATTGCAGGAGGAGGAGGAGGAGGAGGAGGAGGAGGAAGGCGATGAAAGCGTTTTTTAACAGGCGCACGGATGGCTCCTTGATCCCTCCACACCCTTCCCCAATGGGGAGCCCAAATCAACGACGACGCTGAGCTAACCGAATAAGCACATTCAGACGACCCAATGACGAACTGATAGACACAAAAACGTATCATCACATTCGGTTAACTACCCGCCGCGGTGGCTCTGTGGCTAAGGCGTTGCGCTGCTGAGCACGAGGTCGCGGGTTCGATTCCCGGCCGCGGCGGCCGCTTTTCTGATGGAGGCGAAAAGCAAAAACGCCCGTGTGTGCGATATTTCGGCGCACGTTAAAGATCCCCAGGTGGTCAAAATTAATCCGGAGCCCTCCACTACGGCGCGCCTCATCGCCTGCTTTGCGTCGGCGCGTTAAACCCTACAATCAATCAACATTCGGTTAACTGAGCGTTGTCATAGATTTGGGCTTTGGCTGATTGGATTGTGGACTTTGCATTTGTATCGGAGAAAGCCTCGCGTTTCAACCATCTCTCTTCCGGAAAGGGGTGTTAGAGATTTTCTGTGTGTGTTTTATTTTTTGGAGTGCATAGTGCATCCCCACCAAACAGGTTCCGTCATATCCCTGACATCAGAAGAAAATATATATTGCGGGCACACTTTCCCGGTCGCGTATTTCCAAACGCTTCGCTGCACAGAGCACCCGCGTGGCATGTCCGTTCACGCGATACAGAACGGCAATTAAATGTTGTCATTGGCTGCGCCTCAAACCCAGAGCGACCTAAAACACACCAAATCACTATTACTAACAAAAACAACGCGTATATTTGTGTTTAGAAAAAAGAAATTAAATTTATAAAAAGAAAGGTAAGGAATGAAAAAAAAAAAAACTTATAGACCTGCCGGGGCTCGAACCCAAGCCGTCAGCGCCAGTACACAGTACTCGATATCGAGGCCACAGAGCTCATTTTTTTTTTTCGTTATTTCCAAACACGTCCCGATGGTACAAACAGAAGCAGTAGTACAAACAAAATAAAGTTGAACTAAATTATAAAATCACAATACCTACTTTGAGGTATCGCGCTAGTGGCTAAAATATTTTCATCTGTGTTAGCTTTTTCACCTGTGACAACCACTCTGGTTCATTAACTTGTGCCTTTACAACTTGAATGAAGGAGATTACGGCCTCTTGGAAATAGTCCCCGACAGGACGCGCATCAATGTCGGAGTACCGGACTTCCATCCGACACCTCCATATATCCATATACCTCCATATATGCCCAGTAGCATGATTAAATCCAATGGAATCGAACGGTGGGCTTGTTTTATCAGGCGCGCAAAAGAATGGCGCGCGCAGTGACATCACACATATCACGTGGGTGCTCTGTGCAGCGAAGCGTTTGGAAACACGTTTCCCGGGACTTTAAATTTCTTTCTTTTTTCGTAAATTCCCGCTCAAGCGCCGCTAACTTACCTTAGTTTTCCTCTCCTGCTTTTTTCACCCTCCGTTCTGCCTCAGAACCATCTCTGGCATAAGCAAACACTTGTCCGGTCCAAGCCTCTGGTTCGTTGCGTATGGGACAGCCGGCACATAAATATACTTTAAAAATATATGTACAGTCTTTGTCAAATTTTGTGGGCCAAGCCGGAAACGCGCAGGCTGCAAAAAAGTCAATGTACAAGCTTGCGTACCGAGCCAGGCTGAAACTTTGTATGCAGGAAAGCTACAGAAAACACCTTTCTTTCTTACTGCCTTAAAATATTTTTGTCACATTTAAAGGTAAAGCCAATTCTTTGAATTCTTTCTGGTCCAGAAGGCTTAGGATTGGCCCACAACATTTTGACAAAGGGTGTACCATATCTATATACTACTCCCAGAGGCACCAACTGAGAGATCAGTAGACAGTGAGCATGCGCAGTTCCAGTTTCTGATAGGTTATCGCTTACTTCCGTTTGTCCACTTAAAGATACTGCTATATATATATATATATATATATATATATATATATATATATATATATATATATCTATATATATATATATATATATATATATATATATATATATATATATATATATATATATATGATGTAATATTTACAAAGCTCGAGGAAGTTGGATGAAATGTCGCTAAGGCTATGTTCACACTACCGACGCAAAAGGCATATCCTGATCTATGGACGTAAACAAAAAACAGCATGTCACGCAGTTCGGTTGGCTGAGACGTGAAATGATATCATTCTTTAAAGTTATTACGACAGCTGCGGAAACAGCCTGAACCCGGCCTAACCTACATCACGCATGCCAATCAGCTGTTGCCCATTGGCCGGCACGGCTACTAAACATCTTCGGAAAGCTTCGGTTACTGGGCGAGTTGGATGGGCTTTTCTACTGCGCGCCTAAAAAACATATCTAGTGCCCGGATTGCGGTATCAGGAGTAAATGCGTTCTATTATTTGCTCTGCGTATATTATGATGCTTAAAAAGGGTCGGATGTTAATGTGCAAGTCCATTTTGCTAAAAGTAGGAAGGCAGTTTTATATAAGTTGCGGTTTTCTGTTCAACCTCGTGCCTGCAGCTGGCAGAAAAAATATTCTGAGCCATAATGACATTCCACCTTGCTTAACAAGCTTAACAAGTTGTGTGATATACCTCACGCCCGCTTCACAACTCCGGATAAAAACCGCATGTCTTGATTCTTATCCAAAAAGCAAAACCGCTACCGTTTATTGAAGCACGCCCGACGTGGCCATCGCTACAGTTACACCTGGTATTCTGTAATTATTAATAGGGATGAATCACTAGACTGATGAAGATCTTGGAGAGGCTTTTGTCCTGCAGTGGACACAATTAAGCTGATGATGATGATCATCATCATCGTTGACAATGGCTGTGGCTAGTTGGTTAGCGGAAGCGGTTCGGCGGGTTGGGTAAGAACCAAGGCAGCATGGGTCACGACGCAACCATACGTTGTCGAAGCGACGTCCGTGCTGAGGCATTGTATTATACATACGTACACGACAGCACCTTCAAGGTTCATTGGATACAGAATTGCACGATTTATGATGCCTTATGTACAGTGTTGTCCAGTGCAAGTCCACCAGTGATGTCCACGAGGGTGCACTGCTTGACGATGACTTCGCGCATATCTGTGTCGACGCTTCGTGGCGGTATTGAACAGAGCATTTGTTTGTCCGACATGATGACGTCATGGCTGTCGCCCACCGCCCAGAATCTTGATCGAGGCGTTACAGTCCTGCCCTTTTTAATGTCAGAACCGATAATTGAATGGTTTGCTAAATGACGCAACGTAGCTCCTGCTCCAAGCCGGTACTATATAGGAAAAGCTTCATCTCACTATCACAAGCTATTGGTCATTACGCGATGCAGCGCTGTGAAGGTGCTGTGAGATTCACCATTTTAAACAATGAATAGCATTGCGTAACTTGGAGGCTGTTGTCTGCAATAAACTACTCACCTCCCATGCCCGTCGCTTGTTTCGTTTGACCATTGCAAGGCAAATGTTCTTCGAATTTATGACTGCCCCGTGCCCGCTTCATGTTTTATCT
Source organism: Haemaphysalis longicornis (assembly GCA_013339765.2). NCBI lineage: Eukaryota > Metazoa > Arthropoda > Arachnida > Ixodida > Ixodidae > Haemaphysalis > Haemaphysalis longicornis. Next base: position 20,769,009 of record CM023449.1, read on the forward strand.
ACTCGCAGTCGCGGATCACCCTGTATCAATACTCTCTCTCTCTCTCTCTCTCTCTCTCTCTCTCTCTCTCATTAGAGCTCTCCACCTCTCTCGACTTCTCCGTCCCCACCTCAGCACCCACTCCCATTACGCGCACGGTCCACTCCTATTTTCATGTTACGGAAGATGCGCTCGTGAAGATGCCACAGAAACACGGGCTTTTCCCAAATCACTCATCGGACATCGCACAAGCGGCAGGCAGGGTCCGTCTCCTTCAGGAGCCACGCGAGCTCGCGGGGGGCGGCAGCAGTCACGGCTCGGCCATGCTACTCAGGCTGGACGCCGGCGAGCTGGGAGGCGTGGAGGGGGTGGCGTCGTTCCCCGTCACGTGGCCGTCCACCTCGGGCGGCTCCTGCTTGACGCGCACCGAGCAGAGCAGCAGGAGGCCGTCCCGGTGGCGCTGGTAGTCGAGGATGGAGCTGAGCAGGCGGATGTAGCGGATGGCCAGCCGCAGGATCTCGTTCTTGCTCAGCTTCTTGTCCGGCGGGTGGGTGGGCACCAGGCGGCGAAGGTCGGCGAACGCCCCGTTCACGTTCTGCTGCCGCCACCGCTCCCGGCTGCACGAGCGCGCGCCACGGAGCCCAGCACTGTGCGCGGTTATTTCAAAGGTCCAATACCAAGGGCATTGGCAGTGTTCGATATACTTCGATAAGCTCAGGTACGCACTACAAAGTCTATGCGAACACTTAAAAATAAGGGGTGTGTTCGCATTTCTCTATGTAAGCTGCAACCCAAACTACCCGCGTTCAATATACATGCGCCCGAGCGTGATAATAGGTGCTCGGGCTAGACAGCCTCGACAGGTCAGCTTTAGGCTATACAGGGCCCGCTGTTTCGGGGTGCCCAGTGATATCACGTGGTGCACGTTTTTAAAGATGTTCTTAGGTCGTTTCATGGACACCTACTGCAGTTATTTCAGTCCCTCTCCCCATAGCTCGCCTCTCTCTCTCTCTCTCTCTCTCTCTCTCTCTCTCTCTCTCTCTCTCATTAGAGCTCTTCACCTCTTTCGACTTCTCCGTCCCCACCTCACCACCCACTCCTATTGCGCACACGGTCCACTCCTGAAGATGCCACAGAAGCAGGGGCTTTTCCCAAATCACTCATCGGACATCGCACAAGCGGCAGGCAGGGTCCGTCTCCTTCAGGAGCCACGCGAGCTCGCGGGGGGCGGCAGCAGTCACGGCTCGGCCATGCTACTCAGGCTGGACGCCGGCGAGCTGGGAGGCGTGGAGGGGGTGGCGTCGTTCCCCGTCACGTGGCCGTCCACCTCGGGCGGCTCCTGCTTGACGCGCACCGAGCAGAGCAGCAGGAGGCCGTCCCGGTGGCGCTGGTAGTCGAGGATGGAGCTGAGCAGGCGGATGTAGCGGATGGCCAGCCGCAGGATCTCGTTCTTGCTCAGCTTCTTGTCCGGCGGGTGGGTGGGCACCAGGCGGCGAAGGTCGGCGAACGCCCCGTTCACGTTCTGCTGCCGCCACCGCTCCCGGCTGCACGAGCGCGCGCCACGGAGCCCAGCACTGTGCGCGGTTATTTCAAAGGTCCAATACCAAGGGCATTGGCAGTGTTCGATATACTTCGATAAGCTCAGGTACGCACTACAAAGTCTATGCGAACACTTAAAAATAAGGGGTGTGTTCGCATTTCTCTATGTAAGCTGCAACCCAAACTACCCGCGTTCAATATACATGCGCCCGAGCGTGATAATAGGTGCTCGGGCTAGACAGCCTCGACAGGTCAGCTTTAGGCTATACAGGGCCCGCTGTTTCGGGGTGCCCATGATACACGTGGTGCACGTTTTTAAAGATGTTCTTAGGTCGTTTCATGGACACCTACTGCAGTTATTTCAGTCCCTCTCCCCATAGCTCGCCTCTCTCTCTCTCTCTCTCTCTCTCTCTCTCTCTCTCTCTCTCTCTCATTAGAGCTCTTCACCTCTTTCGGACTTCTCCGTCCCCACCTCACCACCCACTCCTATTGCGCACACGGTCCACTCCTGAAGATGCCACAGAAACACGGGCTTTTCCCAAATCACTCATCGGACATCGCACAAGCGGCAGGCAGGGTCCGTCTCCTTCAGGAGCCACGCGAGCTCGCGGGGGGCGGCAGCAGTCACGGCTCGGCCATGCTACTCAGGCTGGACGCCGGCGAGCTGGGAGGCGTGGAGGGGGTGGCGTCGTTCCCCGTCACGTGGCCGTCCACCTCGGGCGGCTCCTGCTTGACGCGCACCGAGCAGAGCAGCAGGAGGCCGTCCCGGTGGCGCTGGTAGTCGAGGATGGAGCTGAGCAGGCGGATTGTAGCGGATGGCCAGCCGCAGGATCTCGTTCTTGCTCAGCTTCTTGTCCGGCGGGTGGGTGGGCACCAGGCGGCGAAGGTCGGCGAACGCCCCGTTCACGTTCTGCTGCCGCCACCGCTCCCGGCTGCACGAGCGCGCGCCACGGAGCCCAGCACTGTGCGCGGTTATTTCAAAGGTCCATACCAAGGGCATTGGCAGTGTTCGATATACTTCGATAAGCTCAGTACGCACTACAAAGTCTATGCGAACACTTAAAATAAGGGGTGTGTTCGCATTTCTCTATGTTAAGCAGCAACCCAAACTACCCGCGTTCAATATACATGCGCTCGAGCGTGATAATAGGTGCTCGGGCTAGACAGCCTCGACAGGTCAGCTTTAGGCTATACAGGGCCCGCTGTTTCGGGGTGCCCATGATACACGTGGTGCACGTTTTTAAAGATGTTCTTAGGTCGTTTCATGGACACCTACTGCAGTTATTTCAGTCCCTCTCCCCATAGCTCGCCTCTCTCTCTCTCTCTCTCTCTCTCTCTCTCTCTCTCTCTCTCTCTCTCTCTCTCTCTCTCTCCTAATCAAATGACCTATTGTTGTCACACGATCTTCACCATAATCCTACAACGGTAAGGAGCCTTGCCAATCGCGCAAATCGAGGGCAACCGCACAGACAGAAGCACAAAATGCACTTAATATAACGAAATAGCTTCTTCCTGGTCATTTTTTTAAGTATCCGCAACGTTTTTAAGTTTTTTTAAGTATCCGCCAAAAAGTATCCACTTTGTCAAAAGAAAGCAGTTAGCAAAACAGAGCGAAAGGAAAACGACAGACGACACCAAGAACATTAAGCGGTGAGTAGATCGCTGGTTAGCTGTAGCGACGAAATTTAATAAAATAAACTTGTGAAATGTTCGCCTTTTCTTAAGCACTTCTGCGTGTAGATTACCAGACGTTTGAAAACAAATCGCAAGTCAATAGCCGCTCTTTCAAGACAGCACGTCTCAAAAACGCTAAGGAAGCTTCAGAAAGTATCAGAGAATTTGATTTCCGTTTGAGTAATTCCAACGCATGGCTGAGAAATTAAGCAGTTGGCTTGTCTGTTTGGATGAAATGTATCTTGGCATGCTCTTTGGATTTAAAAAAAAAATCCCGGTAATGCATTATCGTATGTGTCTATGCGTGCATTAGGAAAGACACCTTACAACCTCCCGTTGTCTTTTTAGATCATTCAGTCACGAGTCAGCGTTGTTCCTAGCTTCATGGGTGTCGTCTGTCACTTGTAATGTCTCAAAATGTCGGCTTCCATCATGCCCTATCACCATTCTAGTCAAGTCGGTTACAAGAAATATTTCGATATAATAGGAAATTTGATGTAGAAAACTCGCGATGTACACAATGTTTGATGGGGTTGTTAGGGCGGTTCGATGTAACGATTAACTAGAAATATTGAAGTTCGGTGTTAACACATTCCATTGCATAAGTTCAACACTACGTGTGCACGTTCGAAACGTACACAATGTTTTAGTGATCTCACGATTTGATTTGATTTGTAGAGTTATTTAGGTTGTTCGATGTAACGAATAACTAGAAATATTGAAGTTCGATGTAAACACATTCCATTGCATAAGTTCAACACTATACGTGTGCACGTTCGCAACGTACGCAATGTTTTAGTGATCTGACGATTTGATTCGATTTGTAGAGTTGTTTAGGCAGTCCGATATAACGAATCATTCGAGGTATCATAGTTCGTAGTTCGATATGAGCACATCCCGCCGTATAAGTCAGCGGTACGTCTATACGTATGTACACAATATGCATACACAGAGTTTCGTACTAATATGTACTTAGAGATATAAAAGTTCGATATAGAGACACCATAGGTTCACCAATGCGCCTATATACGTACCTGTTGGTGAACATGCGTCGCGTGGCCTTTCGGGGCCGCCTGTGGTGGCTGGACGGGCTGCTGCCCGACGTCGAGGAGACGCGTCCGTAACCCGAGGCCGCCGGCGGCGAGCACGGCTCATCACAGCTGCTGTCGTCGCTCAGGCCGTTCCGGTCCTCCGAGTCCGTCGTGTCCGTCGAGTCCCGCAGGGAGGAGGAGTCCATGGCCGGCCCCGTTGGCTCCGTCTCGCCCTGTTGGCCGCCGCACCGATCACACTGAGCGGCTTCCCTCGAGTGAACGGGATGCCGAAGCGCCGCACGCGCGTGGCGTTTCAGAAAAAAAAAGTCGGTCTTGTTAAAAAATAAAAACCGGCCTTGTCATGACATAAAGAAAACAGTTCAGATTGAAAGAAGTAGCCTTTGGTATCACACCCAGCTCCATTCCAACCACGAAAGAGGTTTCTAACCCCCCCCCCCCCCCCCAAAAAAAAAAAAAAAAAAAGAAAGAAAAAAAAACGACAGGAGTATTAATTTCATTTCATTATTAGGTTTAACGCGCCGACGCTACACAGGCGATGAGCCGCGCCGTATTGGAGGGCTCCGTATTAATTTTCATCACCTGGAAATCTCTGACGTTCGCCAAAATCCTCCATCGGAAAAGCGGCCGCCGTGGCTGGGAATCGAACCAGCGCCCCTGGGCTCAGCAGCATAACGCCATAGCCACCGCAGCGGGTTCAATATTAAACTTTCAAATTTGGCGCTACAGTTCCGTAATATAGGATGGACTGGCGTAATATGGACCAGCACTAAAAACATAGTTATCAGTGTGTTCAAGTTAGCATTCGAGTGATGCGATCAAAAGGAACTGGAGGCCCCACTATACAGTCGCCCCGTCGTGTTCCTCTGCGATGGCCAATCGCACAAACAGGGTTTTGTGAAGTCACAAAAAAATGCGGTAAAGCGGCTGCCGAGTCACCACTGCATGCCTCAGATGTATTCTTTAATATCTCGATTATCGGTTTAAAGTTTGCGATAACATTGTTATCATTGTTGTCGTGACAAAGCAGTCCCTTTAACGAACCGAACTTGCATGTTGTCTTAATGGCCCCTTTAACACTCTTCTACTTTGATGGATTGATTGATTGTGGGGTTTAACGCGCCGACGCAACGCAGGCGATGAGGCGCGCCGTAGTGGAGGGCTCCGGATTAATTTTCACCACCTGGAGATCTTCAACGTGCGCCGAAATCTCGTACGCACGGGCGTTTTTGCTTTTCGCCTCCATCAGAAAAGTGGCCGCCGCGGCCGGGAATCAAACCCGCGACCTCGTTCTCAGTAGCACAATGCCTTAGCCACTGAGCCACCACGGCGGGTAACACTCTTCAACGTCTCATGTTGTAGTTTGCACCTAAGCCATTCCACATCATTGTTCTATAAATAGAGCACGCTTCTGGCGTGCTGTTCGATGTTGTGCAAAGGTCAACGTTTGCATGAGCGCAGGTTACGGCATCACTTCCTGTATTTTTACAATGCCAAACGCATCAGCCCGTACCGGCCAACCAAGCCCTCTCCTTCTTCTCCGGCCACTCTCCCCCAATCGCTAGACTTCCCAGCGCTTTAGTCATGCGACCGGTTCTCTTGGGCGACGCGTGGTGGGAAGCGGCAACGTTGGCAAAACGTGCTCCGCTCCTTGGCTCCGCCGCGTGTTCGAGTTTTCTAACGCTAGCGAGGGCGTCTTTTCTCCGACAACCTCAAACATCGGTTGCCTTGGCAACCAGGCACTAGCCGCTCTCGAATTTAGTTACTGTCGGGTGATCCCGGTTCAGATCGGGGCCCCACCTTGCGACATATGGACACTGCAGGCGTGCCACTCACTCCCATTGGAAAGCGGGCGATGCGTTTGGCATTGTGAAATACAGGAGGCGATGGTTATGGGGATATGACCACGTGAACAGTCAGAAGCGGACCTTGCATGTTTTAGAACAGGATAAAAAAAGAACAACGGAATGAAAGATGTGATGGAGATGCGAAAACTATGAAAGCAAAAAAAAAAAAAAAAGGAGATCAGCAAAAGTAAAAGAAACGATACTAGTCCAGGCTGACACCTGGGTATTAAATCCTTGAGGACCCTGTGGCCATGCCACTGATCCAAGGAAGCCTGCCTGCGTGGTTGGATGTCTGTCTGCACAAAAAACCACGTGCTGGAGTTTTTTTACGGACTTATTTGACACCTTACGCAGAATCTTCACGAATCCCGTACTGTATAGGGTAATTATGCCAACTGCGCAGCTTCGCAAAAAAAAATTAAGCTTTTCCATTTTTTTGAACAAAAATTACGGTACACCGGCAACCCGTTTTCAGACAGACTACCAGGTGAGCGCAAAGATAATCGTTGGCGCTAATTTCCACTAAAATAAATCCTGTCCGGAAGCTATGACGACAACGAAGATACGATTACCAGCTGGCGGCAGGCAACTCGTCAGTTGTTGTTTTCGCTGCAGCACGAGCGCGGTCTTTGTGGCTCCAATTTCTGCATTCCTTATTACGCCCCACTCGATTCCCACACTTATGTGCAGTAAACCATGTGCTGATAAGATTACGCCTGCAATCAACCCGGTCATGGTTTCACTCGAAATCTTAGTGCGCCGCTTGGGCTAGTTGACGTCAATACCATTTTCTCTGCAGCTGCGGGCTGAACAGACTCACTTATCAACGCAGGATATGTCACTCACCTCCTGAAGGACGGATGTGCGGCAAATGACACGGCGTCTAGCACTTCCCCGCTATGTCGACAAAAAGGAAGTCGATACAGGATAGCGGAAGTACGTTATCACGCCTTGTTGCACGTGGTCTTCGAAACCATGGCTACTGCGCAATATAACCACGTTATAGCGTGCAGTGAAGCCGCCAGCGTTTGTTATAATTGCTGCTTGTGTCACGGCTGTATGTAGGTCTTTTGAGGGAAAAAAACACGAAATCTGCGAAGTAACGAATGAACGGAAACTATATTTGCGTCCATTGTATTAGTACCTGTGAATTGACGGAATAAAGTACGTGTTCGCGGCATGTACACAAGCGCGGAAGTTCTACTAGTAATTCAAAGGTCAAAAACTCATTTCAGTTAGGCTCGAAAGGACCCTGGCTGCAGGATTAAAATGGAACGGTTAGTGATGTAACCTATTAATACCTGAAATGAGCAGCTACTTCGTACATCGTTTCGTAGCAGAACCGAAACGTGTACTTGAATGACAATCGTAGTCACGCAAAATTATTCAGAGAAGTGAGTTAGGTTGATGAAGTGGATTGCGCCAAAATAACGCATCAGCTGTGGTTGGCACCCAAACATGAGTGGAATCATGAAAAGAAATAAAAGAACAAAAAAAATGTTTACTCAGTGACGTTGCGTTGACAGTTTCTATAAGACATGAGGTCAAATTAAGCAAATAAAGCCATACATGTTTGAAGGCCATAGAACTTCTTTTTTAAATTTCTCAAGGGGGAATTTTGTACAAGTTGATAGCAAAAATTTAGTGTTCAAGAACTTGACGTTCTTGCTCATGCCATTCACGAGGTGCGATTTGGTTCAACATGAAACGTAACGCCAATTACTTTCTGTCAACTTCTCAGACATTCAAATGATATGCATGCTTTTTAGTGCAAAACATTTCTTGCTTACTCAACCCGTTTTCAGGGACTATCTGGCTGTCTGGCCCCTCATCCCAAGAGAGACCTGCCTGTAAAGCGCGCACTGCAGCACCACGGGTATTGTTGCAGGGAAACAAACATAACTGTTAATGCGAAGCATACTCGCACTAGTTTCCCTCAAACTGGTCGAGCTATACGTATTGCAGCATTTGTTTCCTGTAACGACACGGGGATCCTTACCTTGCGTTTGCATGTGTGGCAATACAGATAATTATCGCCATCGAGAAAGCTTGGCATTTAGGAAATTCGTTTAGGATGGCCAATAATGTTGTTTTGTTGTGTAGAACCTTCTCACTTCGCATTTATCTTAGTTTTCAAAAATTTGAAGCTGCGTTCTCAAATCTCTAATTGAGGGTTTAGTAGCTACATTTTGATATTGTAAGTGCTACATTTTATTTAAGCTTTCCTTAATTCTTTATTGCTTGCTGGTAATATTGCATGTATTATAGTAATCACCGATGATTGATTCTACGGAGATTTCACTACAAATAATCAAAACGTTTCCATCTGGAAAACTATAAGAAAAAACATGATAATTATCACTGCCGTTATCATTGGCTTTCGGCATTACAATCGCGTTGTGGGGCTTTGCCGTTATGCACCAAAGTACTGCGGCAAAACCTTCACACCGAGCAAACAGTGAGGCTCAGCGGCGTTGTAGCAAACTACTGCGTGAAAGCGCTTTGAGCGAGCAATGAAAAGGGTTCTGAGATCTGCTGGGCTGAGATAAATGCAGTTCAATACGCTGGTGGATCTGGCGCCGCAAAACTGTTCTTCTCTCAATGGCAAGCGTGCAGGTACGTAGACACAAGTAGGATTTCATGTGATTAAGTCAGTTTGGTCCCACGTTCAATTCGTTTTTAGTTCAGGTTTATCACTTCAATATTCACATGTTCCGATTGTTGACTGGCCTTTTAGCTTAATTGCTATGCAGCTAAAACGTAATTTCTTCTGACATAAAACCTCTCCACCTTAATTAATAGCCCTATAAGACGACTGGATGTTCTATCTCTTATTTTGCTCGAATGGCACCAAGCTTGTCAACATTATTAGCGCCACTGGTCCGCAAGAAAAAAAAAGTGAGAGAAAAAGGCCGCAATATGACACCCGCCCTTCAACCGGTACGTGATTTCCTTGTGCGAATTACACACTAAACTGGGATTTCTCGTGGCGAATACAAAAGTGGAAACCGGAAAAGCTTACAGTGGTTTCATTCTATTGCAAAACTTACTTCCACCCTATGCGCGACATTCGAGCGCGAATGATCCAGCGTGCAGCTAGAAAATGATTTTTTTTTTTTTTACATGAAACGAGAAGCCGGTAAACACCCGCCGACACAATGAAAATATAAAACAAACGAACATCTCTGGTGGCTTAGAAAGGAGGCAAAATCGTGTCCTACTTGTCTGCTTGTCCCTCGGAAAGCTTGTCCGGGTGCCGCGTAGACCGGGCGGTTGTGTTTGTGCTCCCCGCCGGTTTGAACGCCGACCCCGCGGTGGCGGTACGTGGCGCTGAGAGCGGTCTCCGATCGATCGTCCAATGGCGTTGCGGGTGGCGCCTCGTTCCCGATGTTACTGGCTGTCGCTTAGCCAACTGGAAACCCGCCTTCTCGCGTCGCCCGGCCCACCACGAGCCCCGCTTCAACCTTTCGCAAAAACTGGATCGATACCTCCGCAGCGATTAGCCCGCCCTCGTGTTTGAAATAAAAACAACGGCGCAGACAGACAGCCGGCGGCAACAGAAACAGCAACTACCGTGAACCGACGCTCGTTTCGTGCCCTCGTGCAGTGCTTATTTAACGCGTCCCACTTATTCTTTTAAATACAATAGCATTTCTTGGGCTATTTGAACCCAAAAATTTTGGTCTGTCCGTCTGTCTGTCCCTCGATCTAGCCATCCGGCCAAAAATTAACACAATTCTTGAAGGAGAAGCTTATGCAGTAAATTCTCGTTAATTCGAACTCGGTTAATTCGAACTCACGCCCTGGTCCCGTCACAGCCCTGTATATTTCAATGTGGGAAAACTCCCGATAATTCGAACTCGTCGGTATCCACAACGGTTAATTCGAACTATTATCCCCTGGTTTCCATCGCTCCTCACAGAAGAAGTTGGCCCAGAGTGATTACAATGTGTTGCAAATCCAAACCAAACCAAATTTACTAGAGATGCAAAACAACAAAAGAGAAAAACAACAGCGTGGCGCGTGCACTACGCTCCTGAAACAGCTTATTTCGCGTCTAAAGAGGGCGCTGCACCACCGGCGCCAGTGCTCCGCCGCATTCCATTAATATGTACGGGACATTATTTGGAAAAATCACCTGCCACAATGGAGTAGCGCCTAATTAACGATAACGAGTCCAGAGGTCGCTTCTTTGTGTTCTGCCCACGCAGTGTGGCGCGATTTCCGTTCATTCTAGCACCCGCCCGCTGATTCGAACTCCGCTTAATTCGAACAATCTTACGGTCCCCTTCGAGTTCGAATTAACGAGCTTTTACTGTATAGCCAAAACCTTCCCGAACAACTCAATCTGGAAGAATACTTCGCACTTGACAGTGTTGTTGAGCGAAAAGAAAACACTAGGCATATTTGAGGCAAAACATCGACGCACAACTGGTACTCTAGTGTTATTTTAATTAAAAATGACCATGTACTTGATACTTGCGATAGTAAAAAAGAAAGAAGTACGCATTCAAAACAATATTTTGACGTGCTCAAATACAAAAAGACCTCGGCGAGCCCGGACCTTGTGGCGGTGGTGTTCCAAGTCCAACAGTAACAAAAGGTTTTAGTTTATGGCGCGCCAGCAGTGGAACGCGGGAAAATTGAATTGACTTCAGCAAACCTCCTCCGTGTTTATCGAAAGAGAGGGCAAGTGGGGGGCGGAGGATAGAAGAGGGGCAGAGGAGGCAGGAGACTGACAGCAAAGTGAGGAGATGCGCTGCCAATTCTATACAGCGAAGCTGTCTCGCGCCAACTAAGAAAAAGGGTGTAAACGACCTCCAACTCTGGACGTATTTTATGCCCGTTTACGCAGGGGGACTGAACATTTTACAAGTGGAGGATTGTTTTGTACCTCACGATGTTTGAAACAGTATGAATTATCATAATTTATTACCAGCGGAGCTTTCTCAGCTTGAGGTATGTTCGGTGGCTTTAGCAAAAAATAAAATACCAAGAAAAAGAACTCCGATGCCTATAAAGGGTGCACCACCACAGATAGGTTATCATAACGCTGAAGCCGGCTTTCGAGCCTGTTCGAGTGTGAGCACAAGGGGTGCACGCGTATGCGCACCTCTTACTATACCATTTTAAAGGTGATAGCCTTTTTGGAATGCTAAAACGCAAAAAAAAAAAAAAAAAAGAAGGCGGATATTGCAGTAGTGGCGCAAGGCTGGAGAAACAGCGGAGCTGGGGGTCGACCCAGCTTGTTTCCTCTTTGGATCCGCTATCAATGTGGGGGACACACTGGAACAGCCTTGCAAAATCCGGCTAAACTTGGCCTCACCGCGCCCCCCCCCCCCCCCTCCCCAGCACTTAGCCTAACCTAGCAAGAACTTCGCAAAACCTAACAAAGCTTAGCAAAGCCTAACAAAACCTATCAAAGCTTAGCAACACCGGAAGAAGCTAGGCCGGCCGCTGTAGTCCGCTGTTTTCTTTTCTTTTTGCAACTGAACAGCTATTTCACACCCTTTCAGCGCCGTACAGAAAACCAAGGGTGTTGCAATCGGTCAACGCCCTTTTCGCCACACAAAAAGCGTGTAAATTTACAAATAAGTGTGTTGGAACCTAAGAAAGAGGGCATAATGACTTTATACTGCACCGTTTTTAGGCAACAAGGGCGTAAAAAGTTAAGCGTGTATATATAGCCATATGATTTTAAACGTTCACAATGACGTTTCACGTGCCAAAACTAAACTTGGGCCATGAGGCGCACCATAACGTAAATGGAAATGAGCGATCATTGCAGACGAATATTTTTTTTTTTTTGCTTTTGAACATTTCTTTCGAGGTGAGGGGGGGGGGGGGGGGGGGGTGTATGAGGGGATGTCTTGTACTTCGCAGTGCATGCATGCACGGCCTTAATGCATCACCAGCGGGACATCTTTTCCACGCTATTTCAGCACCCTACCGAGAACGAAGGGTGTTGAAGTTGGTCAACACGCTTTTTCGACACGAAAAGGGTGTAGAGTTATGAATAAGGTGTCGAGATTCAAGAAAAGGGTAGTAATCACCTCCCAACACCCTTTTCTACTTGTACTACATGCACCCTTTCTGGCCAAAAAAGGGTGTAAAAAAGTTTAGTTTGTGGGTCATTGTAAAGGTAAAGCTATGAAGAACTGACGTCAGATGTGAAGTTACACCCGGGGGACACGAGTGTTTGGCTATGCTCGAAAACACATGAAAACTGGACCCTCTCGCTATCCATATTTTGGTTGCATACTTTATGCGCCCGTGCACCCGTCCGTAGAGAGGCTCACGCGTCCCTTGAGAGGTTCTTTTTTTATGGTTAAAATATCCAACCTGCACTACTGGGGGCAAAAGTTTACGGGATCCGACTTCCACAATAGAAGTCAATTTCTCCGTTGCCCGGAGGCTAATCGCGTGATACGCTTATGGCGATGATGCTCCCAAGCGTGATGGTTCGGTTACGAGTACGAATCAAGTGCTGAACCTGCAGACAGCAGAGAAATTAGCTTGGAACGTCGAAATCTCGTCCTGTAAACTTTTGCCCCCGGGTGTACATTCTGTTAGCGGGAACGTCTCTGGGCTACAAAGCGTTCAAAGCAGAAGATATAAGGGTCCCTGTGCAGGAAATATGTTTCTTGCCCAGAAGGTAGCGGAATAATCTTTTTTTTTTTTTTTTACGGTCATGAAATATTTCGGGCTTGCGTGAGAGTTGAGCTTCTGCGTTAGGTTCGGAGGGGTTTAGAACCTTTTGGCTTGGCATTGGAATTTTTGCAAATATTGTGATGTTCCTCTTCCGTAGACTTTTGTCATGGCTTCCGTGTGGCTACCGTTGCCAAATGATTTCTGGTCGTTGAAACTGATGTACGGTCATGGAAAATGAAATGCGAACGCGAAAATATGAACCTGGACACCCAAAATTAAAAAAAAAAAGATTGCCACGTATTTGCTCCTTTTGTTGCAAATGTCGACTAAAGACGATAGTCGACTGGCGTCCCTGCATGCCATGTAAAAGTCTCCCTTCCCTTTCCCGCTCATCTCTCATGCTGTTCCTCTCCCGTCGCGTTCCTCCCAAGATAACACGCTAGAGGTTTGCTCAAGTCGGTTTAAATTTACCCTGTTCTACTGCTCATGTCGGGTGTCTCGATAGCAGCGCTGCCGTACGGCGGAGACGCGAGAGAATTGATGAACCGCACTACAACATTTATAAAACCACGATGACCTACCGTATACGAGCGTTCCAAGCAGAACGTAGATCCCATCTAGTGAAATCTTTCGTTGCTATTGCTGTTTGATTTCTTAAATGCCGCCAGGAGGGAGGTTGCGCTAGCAGGCGACGGTTTTCTGCCGTTGATGTAGTACTTCATTCGCTATGCAAAAACCAAGCATCCATATATTTGCGTAATGTCTTGTTCTTGTTCAACAGTGTTAACACGTATGAACACTAACACCGGACTTAAACGTTTAGAGTTGACTGTGAGTATATAAGACTATTGCGCAGATTTTAGTTCACTTCGGCCGGGTGGCTGAATCGAGTCACAGACAGACAAACCAAAATTTCTGCGTTTTAGTATCCCAAGAAAGACTATCGTCTTTAAAAATACTGTTCATGGAAGTCTAATAATGGCACGTTGTTGGTATCTTTGGAAATTCACATTTCCCATCTTTGTTTTGGCAACTATAAGACACACGTCATTTTCACTTGCGTGGAAATAAATCGCGCTATTTGTGTGCTCTGGTTCATATTTTTCGCGTTCGCGTTTCATTTGTTCACGGCTGTACATTCAACTTTTCGAGAGCCATTAAATCCGAAGAACGTGCACCGTTGTCGCACAAGATACATCCGAAGGCCATTGAGTACTTTTTCTCGCATACACCCGATGAGGGAGCCCACAATGAAGCCTCGAATTATTATGCGCCGCTTAAAGGAGCCGTGAAGAGAAAATGCAAGTTGGTTTTATTCGAAAGATTTCGTGTTTTATAGTGCCCCCAGCACTTGTCCGGATACAAACGGTGCTTTATTCACTGAGAAATTAAACAATTTAGTTAAAATTTTGATTTTCCCGCTAAATCGTTTGTTTTCGAGGTCTGCAATGACATCACAGGAACCCACCTCTCTGCAGCCTAGAATACCTTCATTCACCGCATCCGCCGTACAGGGTAGAGACACGTATACGCTGGCGCCGCCATTTTGGGTCGCTCGCTCGCCACCGAAGCAAGTCATGTGTCAAAACCGCGCTAAAATTATCGTCGCAACGCGGTTTACTGAAGAAGTTTGAATCATATTGTCTGTTTCGCGTTGCTAGGTCTCGTGGGAAACGAAAAGAACAACGCATTGAGCACGTTGGCCAAATTGCGGCGGCACGGGACCGTTCAAAGGTTGTCTCCACCCTGTACAGCGGTGTTGGTTTGTTCCCGCGTTTCTTTAACGTTACCCTAACCTAGATGGCGCCACCATAACCGTGGCAAGCGTTTGGTTGTTTTTGCCCGCATTTAAACCTGGCTTGTTTTTGTTCTGGGAGAAAATATTCGTTCCCTGAAACAGTGCTCGCTCGACAAATGTGGTCACGTAAGACACCGTTGCTTGCGTCAATCGGCCAGTGTCGTCTGAGACAACCCCAAGCCCCGTAGTGCTGTGCAGCTAAACCAAGCATGCTTTGTGCAGTACGAACAGCAGTACACATCAGTACTTCTATGTTTACATGTGCTGTTTGTCCCATCATTCTTATTGCTTTGTAAAGAATGTGTCATAAATTTAACCGCAAATCGCTCGTTCGGGTAGTTTGTAAGCTCTACCTAATTTGCGTCTGCTTCTGCCGGCCTCCGCCAATCGCAGGGCTGGCTCGAATGACATCATAGGTTCTGTTGCGGGAAATGAGATGGTGGGGTCGCATGGCCCTTCCCTTTTTTCCTAATTATGTAGCTTATTTGAGCGAAGGTTACGTTAAAAGTGGTGTCAGTATGATTCTAACGAGGCAATCTTTGGAATGAACCAAACTTGTGTTTTCTCTTCATGGCTCCTTTAACTTCGTGGACCCGCACGGGTTCCTAGGATGCCCCACCGACTGTTCAAGCATGACGAAGCGGTTCTTCACCGCACACGGCTGAATTTCGCTTACACAAGTCATTTTCGCTTCTAGCGGCAACGGGCAACTTCCCCCCTCTGCACTCTTTGTGACGTGCGTGAGGACTTGAACCACGTAATAAGTAAACATGTGCGCGGTATACCTCCTAATGGCGCTGGGCCAGCCGTTTAGACTAACGCTGAAGCACGTTCTACATGGTGCAAATTTCGCTTGCGAATTCTCAAGTGCGGCGCCGCTGGTGCGGCAAAACGATCCATTCTCGTTGATGCGGCAACTGGCAAAATGTTTGGTACAGTCGAACTTCTACTACGAACGCCGCTGGGCTTTTAGCCATTTGTCTCAGCAGTGAAAGTATGAAAACAGCTCGTTTTGCCGCACAAGCGGCGACGCGTCTGCGAATTCGCGGGCGAAATAGAAAATAGAAAATAGAATAATGTTTAATAGAAAACAGTATTCGCAGCTAGGGACAGTTTCCTCCCCAGTATTGAGCACTGAACTAGATGTACCACAAGGATCGAAATTAGGTCCTTTGCTGTTTCTAATTTACGTCAATGATATATTTTTATCGGTATCTCCTGAACATGTTATGTACACAGATGATACAAACGTTTTATTTTCTTCCTTTGATGCAACTGAACTGGAATCAGAGGTTGACAAATACTTAACGCATTTGTACAAATGGGTATTGCAAAACATGCTGGAGTTAAACGTAAAAAAAGACCACTTGCACATTATTTAGACCAGCGTGAAAAAGAACACATAAAAGAAACTCCCGATTGATTTTAATGGCGTCACAATAGAGCAAGTGAAGGAACAAAAATTCTTGGGCGTTCGGTTTGAAAAAACAAAATGTCACGTGGACTAAACATATCGCTCAGTTACAGTCGAGACCGCTCACAACGAACACATCGGGAAACTGAAATCAGTTCGTTATATCCGCTTTTCGCTATATCTGGACACAAATACAAATGGTAACAGGAAACGAATATGTGTTCGTTATAGCCGCCACTTTGTCAAAACCGGGTTCGCTACAAGTGGGCTATACTGTATGCAGGGAATTGTCTAGATGTGTCGGTGAACTATTTAGAATTGCACACTTGATACCGCTTTGACTGAAGCAACAGTTATGTAATACACTTTTCTACTCCAAACCTTGCTACGGCGCACCGGTGTGGAAAAGAACACCGGAAACAAACTACTCCAAATTAGCTCTTCTACAAAAATGGATGCTTCGCATACATTGCTATTACCATGGTCGCCGTACCGGATTAGCGAACGGCTCCGTTGTTTGAGCGCTTTGTTATGCTTCGAGCTGGTAGGATATATTATTTAAAGCTATTGTGCACCAGACATAAAGGTAAAATACACAATACAATAACCAGCACTATTTCCCACTTTTCTCTTAGGCGTAGCACCCGGCACCCACCAAAAACAAGGACTAATTACGGAAAACAAACTTTCTTATTTCAGTCGATAGAAATGTTAAACGAAATAGGGAAAGTTTTAAGTTTCAATGTTTCTGAAAAATCATTCAGAAAGCAAGCTAAACAACTATCGCTCGCTGACAACGTGTGGTTTCTTGAGTAGCTTGGACTGTTTTTATATGCTTTGTTTTCTTACTGTTTATTACAACGCGTAGTGATTATGAGCATATTTTTTCCTGCGCTTTTTATTCAGGGTATTCGTAAGTAGGAGATATAGTACCCCTGGCTCTGATTGTAGAAATGTACTTTTCGAGATGCTTTTTTTTATATTTCCGCTATTTGTCTTGTAGTTAGTATTTGAGCGCGTTTTTTTTTTCTCTCTCTTTTTGCCGAACTGCAAGTGTGTGTATATGTATACGTAAAACAAATATTCATTTACGTTTATTTTTCGATGACTCAGAGTTCTCTGAACTTTGGTGCTATAATTCGTTTTTTTCCTCTCATTTCTCATGTTCTATTTCTTAGTTGCTTCATCTTTTTTTTTTCCCCTATTTGTGAAAACTATTTTTCTCTGCTTCGACGGTATACATGGACAAGCGTACTGAGATATACGTTGCTGACACAATGTGTAGGGTGCTGAGGACCTCCGTCAGTCCGTCTGTGACTTTAGGGTCAGTCTCCTCTCTCTCAGACGAGAAGTAAAGGTTTTGTTTCTTTTTTTTTTCGATTCAATTCAAAATTCGCACCACGTATAGAACGGGCTTAATGTGGCGTGTTAGGCCCCTGGTTCAACTCTAAACGAGCTTCCGGAGGGGCAAAAGCTCTATACCGTGCAGTTGCTTATATTTACATTTCTCCGGCTGAAATAGGTGATCAGAAACTTTCCTGAGCCGCTTCTGTTGCGGTTTATTCAGCGGGAACGCAAGCAGACACTACACTCCTCGGAGCATCTTTACCGTGCAAATTCCACCCCTGGCATTTTTCCTGAAAAGCCAGTCTTCACTTCGCACGAATTAGGGAACCCGGACTAGAGCTGTGTCTTGGTTATTTGTAAATACACCTTCACCTAACCGCAGGTGCCGAGCCACTGAAGGGGCGTGTCAAATTTGTTCGAAAGGCTGGCTTCTGTGCCTTCGAACCTCCGAAACATTCCGTCCGAAAGCTAGCTACTTCTTGGAGTCGGAAGTAGTAGTAGTAGAAACTTTTATTTTGCCCGGAACTTAGATTTTTTTTTCCGCACAGCTTTGCTAAAGCGGCATGGCCATGACTGCAAGGAACGAGGTTCCGGTGGATATGGCAATCTATTCCGACACCGCGGACGGCCACCGTGTTTAACGCAAAAGGCTATAGAGAGACTCCTTAGCACCAACAAAATAAATGTATTTGTCAACTGCAGGGTTCTCAGATGCACGCTCTTCGTTTTGACTCGCGGGCGAGAGGCTCTAGGTGTGTGCTCGAACTCATTTGTTGACTGCCATGGGGATGAACTGTTTTGGCCCCGCTTGCCGCCTCTCGCTAGCACTTTACCACCGTAAGTAGACTGGCGAGCTCGCTGCGTTGCCTGAAGCTGTCCTCGCGGTTCCCGTTCGACAAAAAATGAATGCGCCGACCCCAATCCCCTTTTTTTTTAAAGACGATAGCCTTTCTTGGGCTACTTAAACGCAGAAATTCTGGTCTGTCTGTGTGTCTGTCTGTCTGCCTGCCTGTCTGTGACTCGATTCAGCCGCCCGGCCAAAGTGAAATAGAAATTGCGCATTAGTCTTATATACTCACTGCCAAATCTAAACGTCGAAGTCCGGTGTTAATGTTCATACTTGCCAACATTGTTGAACAAGAACAAGACTTTAAGAATATATAAGGCAGAAAATCAATACATGAGTGGTATTTGCAGTGTTCCTTTATTTAAAAAATTACGGATGTTTGGTTTTTGCGATAGCAAACGAAATACTACATAAACTGCAGAAACCCGTGGCCTGCTGTTGCCCGCGCTACCTGGCGGCACTTAAAAAAATCAAACGGCAACAGCAATGAAAGGTTCCACTAGATAGCTTCCACGTTCCGCTTGTAAGGCACGTAGAGAAAGGCAACGTGGTTCTACAAATGTTGTAGTCGGGTGGCTCGATTCACGCGCGTCTCTGCCGTACGGCAGCGCTGGAATCGAGGCACCCGACTTGGAACAGCGGGACGCGGGAAATTTAAATTTACTTGAGCAAATATCTAGCGTGTTATCTTGGGGAGGAACGAGACGGGAGAGGAACAGCATGAGAGGTGAGCGGGAAAGAAAAGGGGGAGGCATTTACTTGGGCACCAGTCAACTATCGTCTTTCGCGACATTTGCAACGAAAGGAGCAGATACGCGGTCAAATTTTTTTGCCTTGCTGCTACATCAGCGTCAGGTGAAATGGGCGGCACCAGCGTTCAGCCGTTCAACTGGCGTGGCGTCGAAAACTCAATCCCTCTTACCAAAGCCAGTCGTGATCCTAATGCAGCTCGTAGGACGGACAGAACGGAGAAAAGAGAAGTCCGGCTAGCGCACCTCGCAGCCCCCGTGCGCCAATGTTAGCTCGCGTCCGTGAGCATCGCGTACGTGTCTACAAGCGCCAAGCTTTTCAGAGCTGTTTTAGACAAGCGCCAAGCTCGTCCAGTTTAGCTTTTTGACAAGCCTAAATGGAATTCAGAAGTTTCTTTAAGTGAAAACTCGACGCTGATTCTAACGTAGCCCCTTGTTTGATAAATAAAAAGCTTTCTGGGCTGGTTGAGGATCCCGAATCCGAAAATATTTCTACGACCATTACTGCACCTGAACAGCCTCTACCATCTCAGGACCGTCTCCACATCGTGCCGCCCTCAAATCATCCCTCAAAGGTAAACTTCATCGGACCCTAAAGTCGCGTTCAGAAATTATTGGCAGCTAGTTGAACCTCGTTATAACGAGCACTGATATAGCGAATTGTCGGCTATATCGAACTAAATACAGACTTTGGTTGGTCACGCTTTATTTCAATGACGCTTATTATTTTATACCGAAGCTGAAACAGTGAAACCGTGAGATATCGGACATAACGAAGAAATATTTGACCAGGAGGCTGAGAAGCTACTTGGAAAAACCCTCCGGCGTTCGAAACTGCAGGAGTAGAAAGGCCCTTTGGTTCGTGGACATAGTGGAAAACCTCATCCTGCTCAGTGCTGTGAGTAGCCACCAGATGAAGATCACATCGTTCATTAACTAAACAAGGACGCAGTCCTGTTTTGTCAAGTGAATTTTGTTCTGGTGTAATTTCCCGTACTCATGTTCCGGTTCATTGAGCTCGAAATGCA
This sequence comes from Haemaphysalis longicornis, assembly GCA_013339765.2. NCBI lineage: Eukaryota > Metazoa > Arthropoda > Arachnida > Ixodida > Ixodidae > Haemaphysalis > Haemaphysalis longicornis. Next base: position 20,788,931 of record CM023449.1, read on the forward strand.
ACAAGGAGAAAAAGTAAAGGTTACCTTGTGTATAGGCACCGGACACTGCAGTTTGCGCGCGACTCCAGCGCCGCCTCTCGCCGCCGCTTAGCAACTCTGGGTCGGTGGATGGTGCGACCGGCCGTTCAGCGCACGTAAAAACACGCGCTGCGTGCGGTTCGACATTGTGTGGCGGAAGTTTTTTAAGAAACATAGTTATAATTGCAAGTTGCAGGGTCTGAAAGGATCAAAAGGCTACAGATCAAAAGGCTACAGGAAAGAATTAGTGGCAGCGCCGTATACCTGCTGCGCGAGGGACAGCCACAATCGCGAAAGGCAGCCTGCCATCGTTCTGTACAGGTTTCTCGCTCGGGCATGCCATGGGAGAATAAGCGTCGCAAGAAATGATTTTAGCAGTAAGAAAAGTCAAGGAAGTAAGAAAGTCATGACATTTTTTGTCAGTGAAGGAGTAAACTTATGAGTACGATTACCGTTTATGCGCAGCGCAGACACGAAGGGCCGTATAACTAAAACGTTTGCTTTTAGTGTTCATACACATCACGCGCTGCGATGAATCGCATGCCGTCGTAGTAGTTGCATAACACAACGTATTACCGCTTCCGCCACGATTGTTTTATCAGCAGTAACCTTTTTTTAGCGACATTCACGGCACCGAATGGATATAGGCGGCACAAGAATATACATTCACAGCACTTCACGGGTGATGCCAAAAGCAATGTCAAGACGGTCAATACGCATCCCGCTTCTGCCCTACTTTGTTCCCCGAAGTGTACATAGTTCGGCCACGCATTCCAAGCGAGAGCGTGGAAAGCTATCAAAGGCAAGGTTGCATTCACTCGCGCTGACTTCTTTATAGCGTTTTGCGTACTCTGAAAGTTGGGGTTATTATTGTTTAAGCAGAGGATGAGGAGGAGAATTCTTTAATGCGTTTTGCGTACTCTGAAAGTTAAGGTTATTATTGTTTAAGCAGAGGATGGGAAGGAGGAGGAAACACTTTTTTGGAGAATTACGAACGGCCTGAACCAACTGTATCGCAATTAGCCGCTAAGACGACTAACATTATACACAATATAGAAGCCGAAACTAAACGGAATCTTCGTAAAAACAACCGCCGCTCCGCAGCAGATTTCGAACTGTGTGGAACCGCGTTTACTTTGTCAACAGCTAATAACGTTTGGAATGCGTTGTTAATTAGTGACAACACCAACCGAGCTGAAGAAGGGCAACCGAAAAAGTAACTGCAGTGCGGTTGCGCGAACAGAGGAAACAATAACACAAACTACTTCTGTCGTGGAGCGCCGTTGTATACGCTGGCTACTGACCTGAATTGGCGCTGTAAATAACCTTCGCTTGCTGAGAATGGGACTTCGCAACGATGTCTGTCCCGTCAATTTCTTTCACGGCGCACATGCGCGCGGGAACATACAATCTCTGTAACTTCTCGCGCACGCGAGGCCGACAGTAGTAGTTCAGCCCCGTAATTGTCCAGAAATCGCACAGAAGCACTTGAGACACGGGGAAACTATTTGCCAGAACAGTTTGCAAGGTCGAGACACCTTTCAAAAACAATTCCAGAATCGCAAAAACAAACCGAGAGGTGCCGAATATATTAACGCGCGGCCGCCGTCTGCCTCTCACCGACCCAAAGTTAGCTCAAGCTTCCGCGGGGAGACGCTGGGTGTACTTATTCGTCGCGCCCTCTGAGTAGTGACCGGTGCCTATAGTGGGATCGAAGAATCAAAAAATGCATTTTTGTATCAAGTATATTTGTGCGAGCCAGATTGCCGATTTGTTATAGCCGTTTTTTAACATCTACTGTTATAACGAATATCGGCTATAACGAACTAATTTGCTGTCGCGATACTAATTCGCTATAACGAGGTTCGACTGTACCTATACGTTTTGAACAAGAGACTAATCAAAGCTCATTCATTAGTGATTTTCGGTGTGTGTTTTTTTTAAATATTTTTTTAGTATAGACGTCCTTGTTCTGCGTAATCCTGGCCCATGAAGTTGTCCCGTAAGGCTACTATGTACATGATTATTGGATAAATTTTGGGGTGAGATTTTTCTGACCGCTTACTCGGTGAAACATATTCAGGTTAACTTAATCGAAAACTGCATTTTTAGTTTTAAACGTCAATAATGGACGGGCGCCCGTCGTGTCCACACCGGGAGAAAAAAAACTATTGTTATCTGGCGATGGCCGAGCTGGCCGAGTAGCAAAATGCAGTATGCAGCATCTTAGTTTATTTTGTTTTTCGCATTTGAGGGAACGAGCAAGTTTTCAAAACTAAGATCTGCGAGCCAGTTAAAAAATATAGCACCATTTCAACAACTTCGGCTGTGAAGCTAAACTTCGGCGTCGATCGTGAAAGAACACGGACTTCAATAAATTCCACGGTGAATTTCCTGGCATCCTCTGAGGGGATGGATACAAGCCCATATAAGTCGCGCTCTGCGACCGGCCAACATATTCACCGCGATGACATGTTGTCCCGATCGAGCGCTCGTTTAACGTGATTCCGCGTGTGAAAACGTGGCTTCGTTCGACGGTGTCCGGCAACAGCATGTCTAGAGTCGACGTGCTTCAACTACCTCGTGGAAAAAAATTGAAAGGGGGAGGCGCAGAGCGTTCACAGAGATAACCATTTGTGATGCGCTCCTGTATACGCGCATGGTGCTGGCATTTATTCATGAGTGACTGTAAGAATGCACGGGTTTGCACAAAGCAAATGCCATTGCTTTTGCAATCTTGCCCAACAAATCATTTAATTTTACATGGTTATCTGATGGGTACAAAACAATTGTTTCAAGAACCTGTGCTTTCGATCGTTCTGTCTAATGCAATGTTGTCGTTATGTAACGAAATGATTTCGTTTGATTTGAACAAATCATTTAATTTTACAGGTTATCTGATGGGTACAAAACAATTGTTTCAAGAACCTGTGCTTTCGATCGTTCTGTCTAATGCAATGTTGTCGTTATGTAACGAAATGATTTCGTGTTGTGATGTACAGGGTGTTGCAACGATAACTGGAACACTTTAAAAATTTTTCCTAAGCGATCCGCCGCTCTGTTCACGCTCAAACTTCACACAAAGGTCACATTTTGTGGTCTATTTTGTTTGACACCGGGAACAACAACGGTACTTACCTGTTTATTCTGAAAATAAATAAAAACGATTTTCGCCTATGGGAAAATGGCGGTGATTTGGACGTGCGAGCCCGAAAACCGGGTTTTCTGATCGTCTGTTAGCTCATTTCTAGGTGCATTTTCTGATCGTCTGCTGCACCATTTGACTCCGTACGTGAATCCCAAACGTGCGTTTCACTCTGCAGGTGGTTCCGTCGTTCCAACATCAACTTGCGCTGGCTCGCACGTTCAAATCAGCGGCCATTTTCCCATAGGCGAAAATCGTTTTCATTTATTTTCAGAATAAACAGGTAAGTACCGTTGTTGTTCCCGGTGTCAAACAAAATAGACCACAAAATGCGACCTTTGTGTGAAGTTTGAGCGCGAACAGAGCGGCGGATCGCTCAGGAAAAATTTTTAAAGTGCTCCAGTTATTGTTGCAACACCCTGTATAAGCGTTAGTAAGCATATTGAAACCTAATTGTTACCCTTAAGAACGGAAAAGAGATTTCTTCGTTACATCTCTCAGATGCTGCGTAACTTTTCTTATATTTTTACGCATCCCGCTTCTCCCCTCCCACAGCAGTGCAGCGGGTTTGTCCCCCTCAAGACAAGATCCTGCAGAGTCGGCTGAAATCAATCCGTAGCCCACAACTGTATACGGTTCGTTTCATAACCCGGGTGCAGACGTTTGGCGCATAGAATCTCCAAAATTTGATTTTTAGGGGTCGGGCTGTCGGTGTCTCCTGTCGTCGTCATCTTTTCATGCAGTCACAGTACTAAAACACCGGGACACTCGTTTTCCAACGCTTCGCGCTAGAACATTTTATCTTCGTTGGCGAAAACGCGTACTAAAAGAACACACCAAAGCACTCATTTTGGAGCACCTCGTGCTAGAACGTTTTATCTCCGTGGGCAAAAACGCATACTAAAAGAACACGCCGGGACACTGGTTTTCCAACGTCTCGCGCTGGAACGTCTTATCTCCGTGGGCAAAAACGCGTACAAAAGGAAACACCTGGACACTCGTTTTCCAACGCCTCGCGCTGGAGGGCTTCGTGCTGCAAAGACACGAGACTTTTACAGCAAAGCTGTATACCTTTACTCCCAAACGATTTCATCTCCGTGGGTAAGAACGCCAAGGCGCCAAGAATACGCTTATAGACTGCATGCTTCGCCCCTCCCCAGGTTTCACGTTAGGGGAGACGGCCGGGATTTTTCACCATCATCCCCGCTTCCCTCTTTTCTCAATACATTCTCTACCACCACTAGAGACCCCGAGTTTGTTGTTGTTGTTGTTGTTGTTACTTCAATGCGGTTGAGGACGCTAATGCATTACCTTGAAGCAAGGACTTTAAGTTGTAGGTTTACCTCGCAGTTTAGCTGGTGCAACAAACCGCTCGTGAAGTAGTTAACCGATTCTAATTACCTCGTGGACTTGCGGGCTAGCTCCGTGCCAGAGCCATATAACTCGACATTCCGTACATTGTTCCATCGAGGCTAACAGTTAGAAACGGCTGTTCGTTGTTCTTGAGTCACAGCTTCAGCGCGTTATTTTCAAGACGATAGTCTTTCTTGGGCTACTTAAACCCAGACATTTTGGTCTGCCTGCCTGTCTGTCTGTCTGTCTGTCTGTCTGTCTGTCTGTCTGTCGGTCTGTGACTCGATTCAGCCACCCGGCCAAAGTAAAATTGATATTGCGCAATAGTCTTGTATACTCACAGCCAAATGTAAACGTCTAAGCCCGGTTTATATGTTCATACTTGTCAACTTTGTTGAACAAGAACAAGACATTACGCAGATATAAGACTGAAAATTAATACACAAAGAAGATTTACAGTGTTCCTTTATTAAAATTCATGGATGCTTGGTTTTTCAATAGCAAATGATATTCTACATCTACTGCAGAAAACCGCCGCCTTCTGGCGGCATATGAAAAATCACGCGGCAACAGCAACGAAAGGTTCCACTAGTCACGTTCCACGTTCTGCTTGGAACGCACGTGGAGCACGACCACGTGGTTCTATAAACCGTGTAGTCGCCGCCCTCCATTCACGCGCGTCTCCGCCGTACTGCAGCGCTGGCATCGAGGAAACGTGGCCTGTAGCAGTGGAACGCGGTAAATTCAAATCGCCTTGCGCAAACCTTTAGTATGTTTACCTTGGGATGACCGCGACGGTGCAGGAACAACATGAGAGGTGAGCGGGAAAGCAAAAAGGGGCATTTCCTTGGCAAATGTCTACAAAGACTATCTCGTCTTTTGACGACATTTGCAACGAAAGGAGCAGATACGCGGCCAATTTTTTTCTTTTATTTTTGGCAGTGATCTCGCAATGAAGGCTACTCGCCTTACACAGTTTCCGCATAGTGGTCAAGCTTCATGCATCGTTATGGGTTTTGAGCGACTTCAAGAGAGAGCTCCTTACTCAACAGAACAATTAACACATAGCTCTTCCGCGGAATTACGAAGCATTATCTTCACACGTTTTCTCGGGGCTCGATGTTCTGACGGTTTAAAGCAAAAATAAACTTGGCCAAAATTGCCCGTCGCGAACGCATGTAAATGCCCCTTTGAGACCGTAAATAGCTGTCACATGCACCGCATGCATGCCAGCTTCAGTGCAGGGCTCAATATTCAACCACCTTGCCAACCTGAGAAAAAATTAAAGCCGTTCCACTCAATGTGAAAGCTGTCCGAAGTGCAAAGCAGTGATTCGCCATAATGGGTGGTGGCGCCGATATCCGCTCACTGCTACCACCCATCGCGCCCGGTCTCACTCCTCGCTTGATGAATATGCAATTCAAATTTCCTGTCTTCGCAGTGCTCGCACGCCCCCTGTCTGAAACTGCGCCAGCGGGAGTTCTGTTCTTTTTTGTGCTTGAATTCGTATGCTGGGGCTATTTTGCGTCATTTTGAACGCGTAATTTTTTTCTTGGTGGCTGGAGCCTTTCTGCGTCATTTCGAACCCGCCATTTTTTTCTTGCGGGGCCGCTTTTTTCGCTTACTACCGTAAAAACCAACCCAACGATCGTTCCTAACGTTATATGCACAGATTTTGCCTGAAATGTACCTGCCGTTTTCTTTGAGCTAAACACCGGGGAGATGTATGAGAAGCGCCAGCGCTTCACGAGGTTCGAACGGTTGTGACTATTTAAGACGCGTGGTTTTCGAAGCCTTAGCGTGACCCCCGTGGCGACAGTACACCAGGCTCTACTTGGGTCCGTTATCTCGCTGCGCCGCCTGATTCCGGCCGTCGCTTGACATCGATCGTTAGGGAGCTAGCGGCGACAAAGTGAAGCCCCTAAAGTGCTCTGTACTTAAAAAGCTGTTAGCAAAGACGCGATGATAAACATGCATGGTTGAACCAAAATAACGCCATCTCGATGGCCGTTCAGCATGATGGCCAACGCTGTTATTCGTCGAAACAGTGCCAGGACCTTCACTCGCACTTTCTTGTTTGAGGTAGGCAGTGCGGACTCGCCATTGTGCTTGGCATCTCTCGTGCTACTCCCCGAAGTATGCACCACAACGTGAAACAGCGAACATAACGCTTGTACGAGGAAACTGTTTAGAACTGGGCCACTTACTTGTATACAGTCTGAGCCACGCTTAGGCGGTGCTAGGGACAAAAGCTCTCTACTTTTTAAAGCAAAGTTTTACTCACGGAGCTCACGATAGATAGCGCGGCGAATTTACCCAGCGTTCCCTTTTGCGCACTGCTTGCCGCGAATGGGACTCCATTTTCTAAAGTTATGAATACCAATTCGGTTGTGTTTAAAGAGGTACTATTACAAAAGGCGGTAGGAGCAACTGGTCCTGACAAATAGCTATTATAAAAGTTCCCTCAGCTTTCTCGGAATTCTCGAACTTACTAAACTACTAGTTTAAATCGCTATAAATGGGAATCACTAAGCTGACATGTCGAATTGTTTCGGTGTCTATGCTTGTGTCGCGCGGTGTTGTAGGGTTACGCTGTCTCACCCTTCAAAAGACGCTCCTCTCCGTTTTCTTTCTGCCGACGCACGGCGGGGTACGGCGGCGGCGTCCACCGCTCTAGCCCTGTCGTGGCCGACGCTGCTGCGTTCGGGACGCCGCCCCCGCGAATTCCAAGTAACGGCTGGCAGAATCTCTCGTTTCACTCTTTGTAGAGCCACGTGTGTGTGGAATTCAAGTGACGTTGCACAGGGCAATTGTTGGATTGGACCAATTTTTTTCATTTGACTCAGGATTGGCCGAGGTTCTATAACCTTGAGGTACTGATACTGCACACTTTTTTCTACATTGCTTATTTATTTCGTTTTATTCTCCCTATTATTCATTGTTGCTGCGAACCTCTTCCCCTTTTCTTTATTTTTTTCGCCTCACTATGTTCTCCCCCCTCCCCCCCCCTCCCTGAAGTAGCTATCCCCGTCATCTGTGTGGCTAACCTCTTCAGTATTCATTAAAGCCTTCTCTCTGTGTGTGTGCGCCAGGGCCAAACGTATACCAGTTTGCTGGGACAAACCAATTTATGTATGAACAGGACTGAAATCCCGCTGACCTTAGACCCAACGGAAACCCCGTCAACCGTGTCGTCTGTTACTATCAACCACCAAAGCAGACGGCCGCGTAATTTCTGCGGTACCACCATGCGGCCAAGCTTTTGAATGTGAGGGCTCTGTACTGAAAGACTATGGCCATGGAAGCGCGCGTTTGAAAAGCGCATTTCCGTACGCGCTTGCAAGGGTCCGACTGTGACTTTATCGCCTTGCGTGCTACTGCAACCGTTCGCAGTTTTGATTGCGCAAAATACTATATAAAGCTACCCAGTAGGCCATATGTATCCTTGTGATGTTTTTGGCAACTTTGGCAGTTTTGCCGGTGTTTTGGCAGTTGACCTTTGGCAACTGAACACCTGCACGTATATAGTTCATTCCACAAGTTGTTTGCAGCGCAGTGGACGCTATAGATTCTTATCAACAATCCACCCACATCAGACACCTCACTGTGACATTATACGGTGGTCGGTAGAAGAAAAGCTAAAACAGGCGTTGGAGCCTTTGGATGGTCTTCTCCGCGTCCACCCGCAGCCAGCTTGGCAGGTGGAACCGAAAGGCCCGATTCACTGTGATGCTCGCAGCTGCTCTAAACCAAGGCCTTACTACTTGCCATAACGACAAATTTATATAAGCAAGTGCAACCAGCTAGACTACGGGGAAATTTCTTCTGCATTGGACATAAATCATGGGCCTTCTGTTGCTTAGAGGCCTGTACGAAAGGAACACCAGGAAGCCAAAGAAGCATCCCGTGAGCACCATATAAAATGGCAGGAACCCGAAAGGTCATCTGCAAGCGAGTACAGCAAACGTAAGATTTCCAATGCACTTAGGGAAACTTGAACAGCTCTAAAATCTCAAGCAGCCATATTCCTCGAAGGTGCACGTGTATTTTGAGCCTCCTGCCTTGCTTGTGACGAGGGTAGAACTCTAGATTTTGAGCCAGCTTTGTGTTACCCTTGATTTCGTGACAGTGTCAGGATTTCTGTCTATGCTCATATTTTTATGGTATAATCTAGAACAGTGAATAGTGTGCTCCGTACAAAATTAGTGAAGCAATTAAACAAATTCCAAACTGTCCGACATGAGCCGTATCGTTAGGTAAATACGGAAGATAATCGCAGCTTTTCAGCACGTTGCATTTCTGTGCTAGGTTTTTCTTTCGCAAGCAACGCGTAAGCATTTGTAGATAGGAAAAAAAATTGCTCATTATGTCTCGGTAAAACTTCATATTTCACCACTTAAGTTATTTCCGATGCGCCTACGAAATTTCATTACTGTACGCCAAACAGGGAACTTTGTATTGAAACCCAACTCTCCCGAAAGTGACAGACGTAAAGAGCGTTGCTGCAGTCATTAAATAAAAAAATCCGTGGCCATAATAATTAAGCCCACTTACGTGCTTTGGTTGCGAAAATCATTAACATAATGTGAATGGGTGAATTGACCGTGAACTTCTGACGACAGCTACAATCCTCTTGAGTGGGCAAGTAAGAATGTTGATGCCGCAGCCAAATGAGAATTGGTGAACTGTTCTGGAGCTTCTGCTGGCAGCTCTCAACAGAAGCATACACTACATACATGCACAATGGGGACGTCAAAGCACTGCATCGTATCGCTACATTGTGTGTGCGTCTTCCTTCCTTACCGACTGCCACGAAACCCTTGACGTCACTCCGCTAAAGGGGGTTCAGTTCAGTGGAGAAGGTAGATATGATACGTGCTACTGTTCCACGGCGTTAGAATTCCGCTTCGCACGTGAATTCCAACGACGTGTTTTCACCAATCACTTCGAAGTAGGCCCCCGCAAGCGAAAATGGCAGTGTTTCATTCAATTTCGAAATGCATAGCCAGTTGTAATAATACCAATGTTAGACAAATTAGACACAATATTCAGACCACCTTCGTGCAAAATTTAAGCTCAAACCTTAATTTCAAGGGGTCTCACGTTATGTTGCAATAATTCGATCAGTTTGACCTACGATTTAAAAGTAGTACCTGCTAAAAAGTGAACACGCACTGTTATATCGCGTCATATGCCTTTCCGATGCGATCGTAGCAAGGCTAATGAGAAGCTCCCGTAGCGCCATCAGCCTGTAGCGCCATCATTGGGGTATGCGCCCAATCATGAAAGAGTGCCATGTGATAATTTCCAATCTACACACGAGGGAATGCGCGCACGCTGGTCGCAGCGAAAAAAGAAGCATGGAAGAAGGTGCTCGGCGCGTGAGATCGGCCTTCGTCTGTACGAAGCTTGTACCTACGCTGGCCTCGCGTCTGGTCCTGAAAATAAACATCTTTCAGGCTTCTATCAGCCTACTACCTTCCGCTGCGACTCAGGAGTTTATCTAGAATGTCGATTTTGGGGGGGGTCTTGAAATCCTCTTAAAAGGGGTGGGGGGGGTAATAGATCTCTGGGCGGGGTGCTCTTGGTTGTGGACTCTCTTTTGGGTGGGTGTCGATATCCTTCTGGGGTGGGGTGGGGGAATAAATCCATGCGCTGCGTGCAAGCAGCGACGGTACAAAAGTAAGATTTCACGCAATTCAAAAAAGGCGCCGGCGCGCACGCGCGCTACCATCGCAAACGATCCTGTCTACGCTCCCTGTAGCGGTGTTCATACGTGCGATACGTAGTGCTTGTGAAAACAAGTGGGCGCTAACAAATTTTTAACTCAAGTGCGGTTTGTTTACAGTAGGATTTAGAAACTGTACGCACCTTTCCTAAATAAAGTGCGTTAATGGCGCCGTCCTGATTGGTTGTAGTCACTCCAGGCGTGGATAGTATGATACCTCTAGTACGCCTGTAGCTTCGCTCGCGCTGATTGGATATCCGTGTGCACGTGCGTTGCTGACCGTTTGCCCACTCGCAGCCCGTGTCTGTGCAGGCCGTCTTTCCAAAAGTTTGGGTTTGGGTGGTTTGGGTGGGTTTGGGTGGTTGAGCGGCGACTGTGACAGACGAAACCACACGTCCTGAGTCAGCTGCTACGGTTTTCAATCACCGTTGCTCATGAGCGCGCACCTGGGTTTGACAGAATGACGCCGATGGGCGGGACTTTGGCGTCCTCGGCACTTGCAGACCTGTGGATACCTGCCGCCGTCATGGTCTTGGGTGGTTTGATCGCTGGCATTAGCAGGAAGTTGTCGCTGATCGCGAACTTGCGTTTCAAGGTGAGCTCTCTATTTTCCTAGTGGCGAAGTACGTGATGGCTTGCGTGGGTGAACAGTGCGTGTGCGAGAACAAAGAAATAGGGCGATCAAGGTTGGGCGAAGCGATCGCTACGTTGTACAAATGGCTGTTGTTTTGATACTTCTTTATAGGTTGACAAATCATCTCTGCGGAATGGTGGCGACCTGGTTGCCGATGTGCTCAAGGTATTAACGCTTCTTTGTTACTTCCTTGCTTGTATTTTTTTTGTGTGGCGCTTTATTTGTACGTCGTGAATTACCGTGGCGTTCGGGGCTTGTTCACGTACGCATTCCTTGCGATCGACCTATCGCAAAATGCTCGTTGTTTCATATGTTCGCAGGCGCACGACGTCAAGTTCCTGTTTTGCCTGAGCGGCGGTCACATTTCCCCTATCCTAGTGGCCGCAGAACGCGAGGGCATTCGCGTGGTGGACACGAGACATGAGGTTTGGAATTCGGCTGCAAATATGTATCCTACGCCTCGAGATCCTAGTCACGCACCGGACAAGATGTGTTTGCGATATTTGTACAGCGCACCAAACGCCAGAATAACCACTAGGACAATAACGCCTACATTTCATGTGTTTTATCAAGTCAGGCTTATGTGATGCCTGCCACAGAATGGTTTATTCAAGCAACCGTATTCTGTTGGTTGTCGTAGTTGTTGGGTTCAAGCTGGGCCGAGGGGCGCCTAGCTGGAGCATCCTCATGCCCTTAGTCCAAGCTTTTAGCCTTGGAGCTTGCAACTGTTAATTGCCTAGCCTTACTCTGGCCTGGTTGCTGTGTGAAGTAGTTCTGCAAGCACAACACACTGAATCAGAACGGTGTCCACAGCACATTGTCTGCCATCGTGCATTTGGTTGGAAAAACTTGGTAGGGGTCGACTTACACACGTATCATACAGGTTATTCAAGTCCACTAAGTTGATCGGCACTGAACTTTTCTGTAGTTGCTTGCAGCTAGAAAGTTGTTTAATTATTTACTTGATATTTATTAAAAAAGCTTGTGCTTTTTGTTATAGCACGCATATTCGGTTTCACGTGTTGCATTGCCGCCCCCATCTTTTTCTTGCAAACGGCTTCCAGGCACGCAAAAGAGACGTACCTGTAAACAGAGCCCGAGGAAAAGAGCATGTGTCCACTTGGCCAAAAAAAAGCATCATTATGTGGTTTACATTCAGGACGGCTTTGTACAGTGTGGGTATTGTACTGCATGAATGTTTTTAATCCTGAATCAATGTGTGTAACTTTTCGTGTTATGGTGAAACTATTAGCCACCCGTACAAATTCATCATTCTGCTGTTTATGGCCAATTGTGACAGCTCGAAGATTAATACAGCTGTAAGAATAGGAGTGCACAGCATGTATAGTACCTGTGCTACACGGCCGTTATGAAGGCCTCCTGAAGGCCTTCGAACACGTCTATTGAGTGTTGCGTTATCAATCTATGGCACACTTGTGAGTGCAGTTAACTGTCAACTGAAAGTTACTGTGTAGCACAGGTATTAGACACTCTGACATTAATTGAAATGCTTGCCAGTGCACTCGTGATGACATGTGCAAGGGACTACAGTCGAGCTGTAACAGAAAAAGAAAAAGTGCCCAGTTATAGCTGCTGAAGCGCGCTTCTTTCGAAGAAAAAAAATGTGGGCAAATCCAGTTTTTAGTCAATTCACCACTTGCGTTCGCAGCGAAGTGTTTGGAGCTTGTCGATGCTAACTAACTAGGCTTCGCGTTGTAAGCCATCCAGGAAGTGTCCTAGTAAAGTCTTCATAGTAAAAGCATTCCTAAATTCCTTACAACCTCTTGAGCCACACTCTCAGGTTGTATTTACCATATTTTCTGGTGCATGAGTAAGAAACACCCCATTACATAAATCGATTGCGCATCCATTCTTTTGAAAAACTGTGCAGCTAACTCGCACCTGCGTACAAGCTCTCCCTCTTCCCCACAGCAGCCGTTTTGTCAAAAATTTTGTACACAGGTTGCACTGGCTGCAGTTTTCGAAAAAAAGCTGCGATTAATACGCAAGTACAGTAGCAGTACCTCTGCCTCCATGCTACATTCAGCTTAATGAGGTACGACTGTGCGCTGGTTGCAGCAAGTCGTACAGTAATGCCTACTCAGGTGTCTGGCTATGCATTTACTTAAATTTGAAAAGGCCACCCTGGCATTATGCAGCAACAGCTTGCCTAGTTGTCATGCTTCACTGCACTTCATTCTATGCTCGCACTTCAGGGATGCTTTTTTTACATCACTCCCCAGCAGTTTTTGACAATAGTTGCGCACTGCTTCAATAGTGGAAAGCAGCTCTGCATCGGGCTAGTTGAAGTGTCGCCATCTGAACAGTGAATTCAAAACCTCGTTACTGGAGTGGCTTTAAAGGAGCCATGAGGACAAAGCACAAGTTCGGTTCATTTGAAAGATTGCCTCGATAGAATCATACTGACACCACTGTTAACGCACACTTCGCTCAAATAACCTACATAACTAGGAAAAAAACGGAATGGCCATGCGACCCACTAGCCTCATTTCCGCAACAGAACCTATGATGTCACATGAGCTCAGCTGTGCGATTGGCTGAGGACGGAAAAAGTAAACGCAAATTAGGCACAGGCTTATAGGCTTTCCGAACGAACTATTTGCGCTAAAGTGTAATGCATATTCATTTTACAGCAGTAAGAATGGTGCGGTAAACAATGAAAGTTACAAAAACGCACGTAAGCATAGAAGTACCGATGCACACTGCTGTTGGTACTGGGCGCACTATGCTTGTTTTTAGCTGCACAGCACTCCGTCCGCTTTGAAGTTGTTTTTACAGGACAACTGGCCTGATTGGCGTAAGCGGCGTTGTCTTACGTGACCCTGTTTGTCGAGGATACCCCAGGTTTCACTGAGACGATCACTTTTTACAGTAACAAAAACAAGCCAGGTGCAAATACGCTCAGAAACAAAGCAAAGGCGGACAACGGTTCGTGGATGACTATAGCAGCGCCATCTGGGAGGGCTGACGGACAGCAAGGCCGCAAACCCGAATGACGCAGTGGAAGTTCGCTTGAATACACGAAGCTTCTGACGCCATTTCTGACTATGAAAACCTACGATTTGGCGGGAGAATCAAAATTTTAACCTAAATTGATCAATTTCTCAGTGAATACGGCATCATTTGCTGCCGGACAAGCGCTGGGGGCGCTATAAAACGGGAAATCTTTCGAATAAAACAAACTTGTATGCTGTCTTCATGGCTCCTTTAACAGACCAAGCTGATCAGTGGCATTGGCACTCATGTCTTTCGTACACTTTGCGTAGCCACTCAAAAGATGGTGGGTCTAACATGCATTACACGAAAGGATCTAACGGGTCTAACATGCATAACACAAATTTGTGTACAAGACAGACTAAAAAAGCCATCCCAAAGTGAACTTCATGTATGTTGTTTTGCATTTCTCTTCCCTGTTCGTAATCTGTATTGTTTCATTTGTCATAGGTTAATGCAGTGTTTGCGGCTGACGCCGTGGCAAGGCTGTCTGGGAAGATTGGAGTGGCAGCAGTCACTGCTGGACCAGGTATTCAACTTTGTTCGATCATGCGTAGATGTTTGTTGGATCTTGGTCTGAGTACTTAGTGGCTGGTCGACTAAAAGTCGACCAGCTCATGTTTGATGCCTTTGTGCCTGTAATGAACACATTTTATTGCAAAAGCGAATAATGCGCTCTATGATCACATAGCTTGTTTAATGTTAAATGAGCAGTGTTTTATTTACGAGATGAAAGGGCCGATCTAATCAGTGGGGATAGTAAAATTTGCTGAGTTCAAGTCTGTGTTTATGTGGAATGGAAATATCAAAAATTGTAAAATTTCAGTAGCCTGGAGCGTTAATTAATGCCTTATCTTGTGAACCGTGGCTACTTCAAAACTATCCTAGCCTTTGTCTAAGAAGACAATTTCAAGCAGACCAAGGAGATACATCATATTGTATGTCACATTTGATATTTTGAGCTGTACAGAGGAGTGCATGAAATGGATGGGAGTGCGAATTAGATGGTCGTGCTCAAACAACCATGTAATTCCCCCTTCCCCTTGCTTTTCTGAACGCAGCCACTTTCTCCTAGTGCAGTAAACACTCGAGTTAGCTCGGGTTTCTCTCCGAATTGACTGCATTGACGCAGTCTTAAGTGGGGATTGTTCAGATCTCTGGGTGTCAAATTAACAAGCCTTTACTGTACATCCTAGATGCGCTAATGTTCTATATTTTATTTTTTATGGGCCCACTTTCCCAATATGTCACTCTGTATAATCAGGGGTTTATGCAGAATTTCGATTTTGGGGGGGTGTCGGTGGGATGTTTGGGGGGGTGTTGTATAAATCCATAGGCCACGGTGCTTGTGGTTGTGAAATCTTTTTGGGGGGGTGGCGAAGTCTTTCTGGGGGGGTGTTAGGGGTGTGTGTATAAATCCCTGCGTATAATGAGTCTCACCGAAATGATGTACATCATTTTTGTATTGAGATATTGTTTCAGAGAAAAGCTAACTAGAATTCCTCTAAACAATTGAAAAAGAAAGGGGGGGTGGAGGTGGTTTAACTTATTGAAGCTACGAGGCGCGCTGTAGTGGAGGGCGCCGGATTAATTTTTACCACCTGGGGACATTTAACGGGTGCTTGCTGAAATCTCAACACGCGGGCTCTTCCACTTTTTGCCTCCATCTAAAAAAGCGGCCACCGTGGCCAGGATAGAACTCGCATCCTTAGGTTCAGCAGCCAAACGCCTTAGCCACTGAGCCCCCACGGCGGGTATTCTAAGCAAGCAAAGAATGTGACACGGAACAAATGTTGAAAAAGCTATGGAGGCATCTGATCTTTCAACTAAGGCAGGAAGTTATCCTGGCCTTTGTGTTACCTTAAACAAACACTTAAGTGTAAAAACAATTTGGTATTTATTGGTGGATTACTGCTATACATGTATTCCACTTGCCACTGCCGTAGCAGGCACTTATTGATGTAGAAAATGCCGAACTACCGGCACTGTTTTGCAGGGCTGACAAACACTGTGACTGCTGTCAAGAATGCCCAGATGGCCGAGTCTCCCGTGTTACTTCTGGGGGGTGCGGCTGCCACCGCTGTGAAGGTGAGATGGGCTTCACTTTCTTGTTAGACTGCTTGTGCCTTCACAAGGGATCGATTGTATTGTTTTCAGTTGAATGCTGGCCAGAATACTGCACATATGTTGACCTTAAATGCAATAAGCAGTCTAATTTTTATGACGACCTAAGTTTCAGGAACCTTTCAAATCACCACAGCTCATGAAAGAAATGGGAGGGGGGGGGTTGTCCTTGTGAAAAATTTTGGCTGTTTGGGTAGAGATTGGGGCCTGTTCTTTCTGAAGGATAGAGCCATGCCAGCCACACTGATCCACACCACTGGCAAGGGTAGAAGTGGTCCCCTCTCCCTTCTTGGGCATATTGGGGGCACATGAGTGGGGACAAGGCTTTTCCTTTGGCACACGCAGCCAGACTACCATTTCATAAGAAGAAATGCATATATTTAAGGCTACATTCAAGGGTGTGCAAACAAATCATGGTAGGCATCAACCCTCACTAACAAAATCCAAGTTTAACTTTTGCAGTAAATACAGCTGCTAGAATGTCGATTTTACATTGTGCCATTACGGTTCCCTAATGATCATATATTGCTTAATACAGCCATGCCAACTGTCAAGCATACGTTTCGTGTAGTTTTGTGTCGATTCGTTTACATCTGCAGCCGTATTAGCCTGCGGAGCCTAGCCTGAAAAAGCTGGCGACATAGCACTATGTATACTGAATGCATGTGCTAGAACACAGCAGAGTGTTGAGCCTTGCTGGATTCTTTTGGTTGTTTGTGTCTTCTTTCTAGGGGAAGTTAGCACCTGCTAAGTATTCACAAGCATGAGCTTCACAAAAATACGAGCAGCATTAATCCAGAAAAAAGAAAATGTTGTTTGCAATACTTGCTTCTGCACTGCTTTCACATAAAGTAACGCTTTTTCAAAAAAGGATGAACTTCTTGGACTCAAATTTTATTGTTAAATCCATTTTCCAAAAAAAAAAAAAAAAAAGAGTACTCACTCACTTGTGTTGTCGCGAAGCGACGCCGCCGTGTTTTGCGACTGGCGCAACTCATATTTTTATCGCTATCAGGGACGGGGAGCGCTGCAAGACATTGACCAGATGTCCTTGTTCAAGTCGCTGTGCAAGTTCACTGCCACCGTGACGACCGTCAGAGACATAGTCCCACGCTGCGGACAGCACTGCAGCAAGCACAGTCTGGGACTCCAGGTACTGTACACCCCCTAATAGAGCACTTAGGGACACCTAGGTACTTCAGGTACATTTCTAGAGTATGTTCCTAAGTTCTTTAGGAAGCCTAGGTACTCCCTGCCCATTGTTATTGTACTGCACCTGCTACACCCGTTGAAGATTGCTGCATTCAGAATGTGTGGTGTTTTGCATACTTCATGTTTATCTGTGTTCCAGTTTGGTATGCCCCAGTGTACAGTCTTGGACAGATGAAATACGGACATAAAGAACCGTAAAATTTCGAACAACGCGCCCCCCCCTCTGTAAGGCCCCCCCCCCCCCTAAATCCACTGCTAATTTCACATTTCTGCGCCGTTCTGGGACTCCACTGTGTGCGCACCCCAAAATACACCGCAACACTGGCGTGCCACGGCCTGTCTGTAATCCAATCCAATCCAATCATGGTTAGCAGCCCGATAGCCCCATCTCTTTGTGCCATTTCTCGTTTTTCTGGTTTCTTTTGGCGGCATCATTGTCCTCAGTTTTGTTGCTGAGGCATTGGCTGCTGTGCTCGAGGATAGTGTGGTACAGTCCATCTGGGGCTGTGGCCTAAGCAACGCACTGGATGGCTCGGTGGAACGTGACCTGCATGGTGGACTGGCAGACGTTGAAATCAGGGCGGGCTTCAAGTGGAATTCTGTTAACTTTTTTTTTGGAACTGACTCAGTGCAGTCATTTGATGGTTTTGAAAGCAATGACTAACGTTCTTTGGCAAAATGTTAGGTTTGTTTGCATTCTGCGTGTTGTTCCTGTCGGAGGATAATTGTCGCCACCACCTTGAACTTTGGTGTCGTTCCAGGATAGCGCCCCCTCCCCCCCCACTTTGCCGGTGACCCAGACTTGTCTGCAGGGGGCGCTTGCTCGGAATTTTACAGTACATGAACGTGAAGCCAGATGATTGATTGGGTGCACCTGGAAACGGCCAATATTGTTGCTCAGCCATGGCATAAGTTGGCTCACTAAATAATGCAATCTGAGGGACGTGGGTGATATCTTTGTGTTCACATTTAAAGGGCTGCTGAAGTGCTTTCAAAAAAATTTTGTTGGGGCGTCGCCTGTATTTTTCATGTTTACTTCATGTAAACATGTTTACTTCATGTAAACTTCATGTAAACACACAAACCACCGGAATTTTTTTTTTTTTTTTTCGGAAGAAGCTATCATTGCTTGAGTGCATGAGCAGAGCCCTGGCTGCCTTTAGCTATTGGCTGGTGGTCGACGATGTGCTGTTTGGAAGTACTGGCACTGTGCTGACTGCGTGGCGCCTGAAGAGCTCATTTCGTTCGCATTCAGATATGGGGCACAATGTCTTCTGGAGAATGGAAGACACACTCAACCTTTCCTTAGAATAGGGAAGCCTGAGGGAGACGCAAACGCTGCACGCTCACCCGCTACGAGCTTTAGAAAGTGCTTTTACCCCAACAACTTGTGGCCGACTTAGCTTCCTTGCATCTGAGGACTTTCAGCAGATATTGCATTGCCACTTTTACTGCCAGTGCCAATCACGATTCCTAGCACAGTTTTTCATCACACCATCATCCCTTTTCTTGCATGTGTAACTTTGTTTACTCATCTGAGCAGGCGGGAAGCAAGCGCAACTTGATTGTAGGGTTTTAACGCGCTTGAGCACAGCGCAGGCGATGAGGCGCGCCGTAGTGGAGGGCTCCAGATTAATTTTGACCACCTGGGGATCTTTAACATGCGCCAAAATCTCGTACATACACACAGGCGTTTTTGCTTTTCGCCTCCGTCAGAAAAGCAGGGGTGAGACAGCTGCGCCAGGTACAAACTTTGATACAAACTTGTTTTCTTGCGCCAGGCTGCTCCAAAAGCTTGAAAATTGGAAAAATTGCGCCAAACTGCTCCAGAAGTCTGAGAGCCAAGGATTTTAACGCTCCCTGAGTTTCAGTGGGGAAAAAATGCTTACTGACAGCATAATTTTCCAGCACCCCCAAGGTGATGCTGTTTGTAAAGATTTAATTAATTGATCATTGAATAAAAATCCTGCATAAAATTTTCCCCGAGATAGTTTTTTCGAAAGTCGCAATGTCGGGTTGCACATGCATGTTATATTCTGTGCGTTTTATAAGTTTTTCTTAAGTAATTTCTTGCTAACTGCACACGATATCTAAATACTGCTTAGCTGGGCTATCGTCATAGCCCACAATGTTGAATGGGAAAATGAGCAACACGTTTGGGGAACCCAGAGCATTGTGGTCACCTAAATTTTCTAAACCTCCCTAATCATAGACCAGGAACTAGGAGCACCTCCGCACTTGCTTGAGCCCATCCCATCGAATAAGCAGCACACAGCCCTCGAAGACATGGCCAGGCCCGGATTACTGGCGAAGGCAGTGCAGTAGCCATGAGTGCTCCGGTAGGAAATCTCTATTAGTATCCAGAAGACATGTTAGAAAATCGTTTAAAAACACAGTAACATTATGGCTAGACAAATCCACGTGGAAGCAACGCAAAACAATAAAGAATAACAATAACAAACAAACAATAACACTTACGTTGCATAATTCGGAATGCCACTGAGAAAACTTGAGACAGCAAAGCGGGGACACACATTGCTGGCTGAGACAGCAAAGCGGGGACATCCGAATATGACATTACTTCCGGTTGTTGCCTCTTGGTTTCTCGCTCTGCCGGCAGTGCGGGTGTGAGCAGTGGGCGGGGCATTGCGACAACTTTATCAGTGACCACCGCAGTTCCCGAGCCAGAAATGCCAAAAATGAATTTATTGTAAAGAACAGATTCTTATCCGATTTTAAAAGCACTTCGGTAGCCCTCTAATGTGCCCATGACTGTGCATGCATACGTACAGTAGGGCACAATCATAGAGGTTGTTTGAGCAGGGCTAATAATCAGTGGAACAACATCAGTCAATAAATCTCACTCATTCAGTTTAGAACACACCTTGCAAAGATTTGCCCTCGGGGCCTTGTGTTTGAGCTGTGTAGTTCTGTTGGCTAATTTAATCAAATGTGTTCCCACAAACAGCTTCATGGCATGGCAGAACACTCTAAGAGAAAAAGGAGGAATGAGGAAATGAATGATGAATGGTACCCATAGTTGTTGGAAAAGAAAAGGAAAAATATGTTTTTAACCCTTTCAGACGCCGCTCGCTATTTCCCCCTACAAAATTTTTGTTGTTTCTATGCTGAGTATCTCACCAAGTAAGATGAATTGGCAGGTTACTGACCCCGACACAATCCTAGATTTTTTTTATACAGTTATGTACAGAACTGTGTACTCGGCATCAAATGAAACGCAAACACGAAAATATGAACCTGAACACACAAATGGCACAATTTCTTTCCATGCAAGCCAAAATTACGCGTGGCTTAGTTACAAAAACAAAGTTTGGAAATGTGGATTTCCAAACATACCAATAGCATGCCGTCATATGAACTCTACGAACAGTGTTTTTCAATTTTGCACGTCCTAGTTCATATTCTCGTGTTCGCAATTCATTTGACGCCGATAGTATATAGCAGGGGTTCTCAAGCATGTTGGTCCCAGGGAACCCTGCTAAGTTCCGTTAAGTGCCAAGGCACCCCCCCTCCCCCTGCCACTCCTGCCAGTTTTCATTCCGTTCATGCTACATTAACGTGCAGTAAATTCAAAAGCAAGCAAGGGTATCGTTTTTTTTCCAGTCGACTTTACGCGAATGCGTACGCTAGCAGCACCTATCTCCAAACAGGAGAAATGCGCATGGGAGTAATATAAGGCCAAGATTCAAGTGCAATAGTTTAACCATGTGGCCCGTTTTCGGAGTCTGGCTGGCTACAAGCTGCTGGCGAGATTTATTGCGCAGCTCGCGCATTTCTGTTATGCGCCGAGATGTGCTTACTGACACTCAGGCGTGAGTAATGGAGGTTCCTTAGATTGATCGCACCTCAAGTTTACCATATAAGACTTTGCGGCTGCGGAACCAGGGAAAATTTATCAGTGGCTCGCGGAACCCTGAGGAGGGGCCTGCGGAACCCACTTTCAGAAACCATGGTGTATAGCATCACAGAGGTCAGGAGCGTCAAGTAGCACTGAATATTTTCACATACGTATATATTTGTGTGATATGCATTGTTTGGATGTTTTTTAGGGCCGCAAGTCTTTTGAGAAAACGAAGAGAAAGAGTTCAAAAGGCTCAGCTGCTGAAGCCGTTGTGTGCGTTGCCATTTTGTTTGTTTATGGTCGAGGTAATCGTACCAGCTGCCAGAAGGCCCTAAAATCTTTATCGTTAGGCGAAGGTTACAAAATTATGCTATACTAGCGAAAACGTTCAGTTTTGGCATTTCTTCCTGCAAAAAAAAAAAACGCGGGATTGAGATATAGTAGTGGTGTACGTAGCATCTGAAAAGGTTAAGCATACCTGTAGTACATGCTTGCATGTCACAGGGCATATACCTGCGCCATGACTGCAGACTAAACTTTCGCACAATCAGACAGCACCACCAATATTGCGCGAATCTTGGTCCGTTTTTGTGTGATCTCAAGCATATTTGCCACTGTTAACCTGCCATTTGCTAAGTGCACACCAGCAAGCTTAGATTTATACGAGATGTTAAGCAGCTCCTGTGTACTTGTGCTCTGAGCTGTAAACACGTGTTGGTGATAATGTGTTTTCATATCTCGAACTGCGTTCCAGGCCCTGTGTTTGTGGAGCTTCCCATCGACGTCCTCTACCCATACCCAACAGTGCAGGCCGAAGTGGGCTTCAAGGGCAGGCCAGGGAGCCTGGGCCAGAAGTTGGTCAAACTGTACGCCACTTTGATTTTTCTTTCGTTATAATCCTAGGAAGCTGTGCTTCACGAGTGTGCACTCATGTTTCCATGCTGCTGTTGTCTCAGTCGCACAGTCTCTCGGAAGCAGTCAGTGCTTGGTTTAAGTCGATGCACATTCCCCAAATGTCGTACTCCTGGAAGAGCACGCGACGTGTCAATCTCACTACTGTCATGTTATAACCTCAGTGATTTTCTTCTTGTGAACAGAATTGCGAGCTTAAACTTGATTTCGTTTTTCTCTTTCTATCATTGAACTCGCAGTCGTGTTTTTCAATGCAAGGATTCAAATTCTCGCCTAACACTTGTCCTGTAAAATTTGTTAACATAATGTGAGGGGTGCTCTATTCCCGAAAATTCATTCCGTGAAAAAGGACGTGCAATTTATTTCATCCTTTTTAACAAAAAAAAAACAATCTTGTTGGTGTTTAGTTCTACTCGATGAGTGTTATATTGGTTGTCTTCAGGCGTGTCCCTGTATAGTACACGTTTCCTTCCCCATCTCGTCGTTTTACATGGGCCTGTGTTGTTTGCAGGTACCTGGACTATTACATGCACAACCTCTTTGCTGGGGCGTTTCTGCCGCGGGATGTCTCGCCTCTGCCTTTCACCGTTCCCTTGGCAAAGCAGTCGGAAGGTAAGTTGGCTAATGGTCTCCTCCAAGAGACTTTCTGCCGCAGTTCTGTTGCTTTGTTAACTAGGTCTCGCATCGGCCAACAAGGTGAAAGGGATGTAATGTATGGATAGTTCTGTTTGTGACTGTTGTCCTTAACCCCTTTTCACTGTCGGGTGTTTCTGGCCGTGGCACACCCCCCAGTGTCGGCTTGGTTTCCGGAATATCAGGGAAGGAACATAGTGACATTTATTTAACTATGATAGCATCCGTAACGTAATGCGTCGAAAGGAAAGAGCGTGAGTTTGTTTGCCGTGCATGCTTACAGGACGACGATCCCCTCCGTTTCAGCATCAGAATCTGACGCTGTGGAATTCGCACCCCTTCCTCGGATGAGAAACTCTCAGAATGCGAATCCGAGCTCGGCTCGTATTCAGGATCGGAATTGGAAGAACCATCGCTCCTGTCCGCAGTCGAAGGCCCCGCATGGTCAGCCATTCCGAAAGTAACCACAGTGCACTGGAGGGAGCACTTTCAGCAGCCCCCACAACGCACAGAAATGAGCGAAGCAAAAGCCGCGATTGAGTAACGTTTTGGTCTATTTGAGCAGCAATGCCGCTGCTGGGCTAGCCTGGCGCACTGTAGCAGACTGCAAGAACAGAATAAGAAAAACTTAGAAGCCCTTTCCCGGATGCTACAACAACCCTTGAACACGTGCTGAATGGTTACTCAGCCCGAACAGAGTACAGCACTGCGGAGCAACCAAGCTTCCCAACAACGAAAGGTGGGCGCAGTCACTCCGTACTCTTTAGTATACCATTGAGAGAACAAGTGAAAATACAAGCTACTAGAAAGATTTGAATAGATGGTGCGAACAGTCCAGGCATGCCCACTTTGCGCTATGGCGCGAATTTTTGAATGCACAATGGAGAACGTACTGGTACGTCAGTGACACTGCAGAGGGGAATTGTGAAAACATACCGGTACGTTAGTGACAGCGAAAGGCTTAAAGGGAAGCGGCAATAGATTAAAGGAACGTGAAGCACACCATAGAGAGCAGGCAGCACAAAATGAAAGCGAAGGAATGTAAACAAATTTTACAAACCCACGGCGATGATGATGCTTACGATGGATTTTTTATCGTTATGGTGAACCAGTGTATTGGCAATGCATTGTAGTGTGTGCGCATGCATCCAAACCTGTCGTCATCATTGCCAGCATTTCTTATCAGTGCTGATGTGATGCCTGGTCGTACACTTGTCATAGCATTCGTATTAAGTTTGTGAGGCCCTGGCTTAATCAGAGAGGATAACTCCCTATTCCACTTCTGCCCTGTGCAGTTCAACAGTGTGCAGAGATCGTCTCCTGTGCAAAGCGCCCAGTCTGCATTGTGGGGAGCCAGTCGACACTGCCGCCTGTACCCGTAGGAGAAACTGAGGGCCTCACTAGAGGTAGGCAGCAAGTTAAACATTCAACAGAGGTGTTAGGCCTCTTGCATTCTATCATGCATCTGTGTGTTGGAGCTTCAAGTGGAACGGAGCTGAGATGTGGTCTACAAAGAACTTGTTACGTTGTGCTCACTGTTGTTGTGGAATGCATTTACCGTATTTACTCGAATCTAACGCGCCCTCGATAGTAATGCGCACCCATTTTTCGCTGTCCGAAGAAGAAAAAACTGCCATGTCCTCGATTGTAATGCGCACTAGACTTTCATTATTTAATACCAAAATGCAACCTTTTCTCACTTGGAACAAGCAAGGTTTATTATTCCAAAGGTGGCACGAAATTAAAAGTGCCAGTCATTGCCTGGCAAGACAGTCACCACGACGACAGGTCCGGGGCAGCGACGCCGCTGCCCCGGTAGCTCTGTTGTTACGGGTCTCTGAGCCGCTCGCTGCTGCTGCATGTACTCTGCAAGTGGGTCTTCTATTTGGGGCTATCTCCCCCTCTTTGGTCTGCTGAAGCCTTTCCGTGTCTCCTTGCTTGCAAAAATTTTCTCTTTCTGTGTGCGCCAGTCCCGCACACAAGTGTCTGGTACACTGAACGCACACAACGCGGCCCGATTTCCATCGCTTTCCATGAGCACAAGATTACTTTCTTCTAGATGCAGCATCGTGGTGAACCCGCCGTGTCTTCGCAATGGGAAATTCCATGGCAGAAAGAACAGAGGAACGCAAAAAAAGGCTACCCAGACAACAAAGGCGAACATGCACAGACTACGAAGCGCTGGCTACGTGTTCAGTAGTCAAGCAGCCATCATGAAACGTCGATGGCGATACGGGGCCACAGTTTTGAGTCGCACTCAATTGTAACGCGCATGCGATTTAGGGATCTATTTTTCCGAAAAAAAGGTGCGCGTTGGATTCGAGTAAATATGGCATAACTACCCACCCACTTATCTATAGTCTGCTTCAATCCTACTTCTCTTGGCTAAACTGCACTGGAGGTTTTCCTGCATGTTCTCTGCCTTCAAAGATTTTCATGAAGTTTAACGGCAATTTAATGCAAAGGGGAGCTTAAAGGCTGCCTCAAAACAGGCACACACTCTTGCAACCAGGACGTAGGTTTGCGTCCGAGTACTTCTTGGATGGACTTTGCGAGTGTGATGCTTCAAAACTCGCCTATTCTAGCCTCGTGCTGCAGCGTTGCTCAACCGCCCTCTGTTGCAGAAACTGGGGATTCCCTGCTTCCTGGGGGGCATGGCGCGTGGTCTGCTGGGCCGCCATAGTCCACTGCAGATGCGCCACTGTCGGAGGGATGCACTGGCTCAAGCCGATGTGGTCATTCTAGCCTGGTATGTAGCCGTCTTCCTGCTTCTGCGCAGAGTGACTCAATATGCACCAGCTTGCAAAACTCCCCATAGCCCCTGATGTAACGAAAGCAGGTCCGCAGGTTGGCCCCCCTGCGCTGGGGGGCAAACAGGGGCAAGTTGACTAGCCTGCCATCTGTCAGCAGAAAGTCGTAGTAGCACAGTGCTTGCTGCTGCTGCAAGTATTGAAAAAAAAATCATGAAACCATAAGTAAACATTACCTAATTTAATGCTTCCGAATTTGAAAAGTAAGCTTCATTTAGTAAGTTTTTTTACTAAAAATAAATGTTTAGCAAAGTTCACTTTTTGTGCCCTGGGTGCCACACTTGCGCTCGTTTTTATTGCACTATCGATCTGCTTTTACTGTTGAATATTGTGATTTCACTGAATGCTTTTTACTTATGTTTGGAGAGTTTGGGTAGGTTTGGGTCTACTGACGTCATTGAAACCTTGTAATAATAAAATCAAGTTGCTTTGCAAGGAGGTGGAGGGCGTTTATTGTATCCGAATTGACACTAGCCAATTCTCTGCTCTCAGTCCGTTTCTATTGATGTCTTGCAGGTTCAGTGTGCGACTTCCGCTTATCGTATGGCCGTGTTTTGAGCCGCAAGTCCAAGATCATTGCCGTCAACCGCAACAAGTCTCAGCTTTACAAGGTGAGGAGAAATGCGATCAGGAAGTACTTTGTGTGTCGGTGTAGAGGCCCGACTCTCTTATCTAAGTAGAGCCCTCAACCTGAGGTGAAAAATCTGACAATCAATTTTCTGCACAAAATCTCACCAGAAACGTCATTTGATTTATTTCTGGTCTTCAGCAGTCATCGGCACTCCTGTCTGCTTAAGTCTCTCTTCAGAGCTGTCAGAACTCTCTCGAATCATACCGTGGCACACCCAAGACGTAGAACCTTGTAAATTCATCACCCAGTCCTCAATCGCTTTGCAGCAGATGGCCTTCAATGTGACCAGTAGGAATGTCATACTAAACGTGTGGATGAAGTCTGCCACCTTTTTCTCTAACTTAAAAAGATTGTAGCTTTGAGCTTTCAGTTTGAAGCAAAAGTTGTTCAGCTTCTAGTGTCCCTTTAATCTTTCGCACCTTGCCTTTTCTCTGCGTGTTTTTATTATTATAAACTGTGGTTAATTTGTTACAGAATTCCGATGCCTTCTGGAAGCCGACGGTGGCCGTGGAAGCCGACGTTGGATCTTTTCTGGCTTCTTTAGCCGAAGCCCTGCCCGACTTCAAGTGTGACCAGTCTTGGATTCAGACCTTGCGAGACTTGGATAATGCCAAGGAGGAGAATAACAAGTGAGCCTCAAAGCTGGTGTTGTCGTGCCATGGCTTCAGGTGTGTGTACCTCAAAATGACCATGAAGACGACATATTTGTGTTGCATTTAACAGAACTAGCTTTTGATAACTCACTCAAGTTCATTCCAGCCTGGTGTGCTGTCTAAATTGTAAGAAATATAAGAAACTTGGGGCATTGCATTCTAGCCACATATAAACCTGAGCTTGTGGTTTGTCTCTGAAGCGTGTGTGGACCTGTATTCACGCTATTACAGAGACGAAAAAATGTACTAGGGTGGTAGCCCATTTTCACTTCCTGCTGTACTGCATCCGTTTATACATAGCAAACGTACTGACGGCTCATTTTTTAGTTTTGGTCCTCCAAGTCAATCGTCAGTACTCTTGATACGTCATAAGCCTGTTAGAAAAATGGGTAGTGGGAAATGTGTCTCTTTAAATTCAACTGTAATGAGAACATCGTCCCACGCCAGAACAGAATTGTAGTGGGCTATCAACGCCACAGTCTTTTGAGTAACGCAAACTTGCATGGTTACTTCGTGGATCTTTCAAATTTTGTCTTCCTAGTCAAAAATGCTAGCATACCGCTATATTTGGGCCAGCTTATGCCTCTGTCACACTTCAGAGTTAAATGTCCACTTTAATTAGATGAATAGCTTGGCTTATAACAAAAATTTGAGGTTTAAGTATAAAGTACTTGCCACAAAGGTCCATAAAGAAGCAAATTTGAAGATGTTACATGCCAACACTGGCTAGCGTAAACATTCATTTACGGCGTCGTTTATTCGTGCCAGTTTCGGTTTCGACTGAAAAACGCCGAGCGGCCGCCATGACAGCATGTATAACATGACGTCACCATTCTTGCCGTATCGCTGCCTCTCTGGAAGCGCGCGCGAGCGAGCGCACGCGCGCGCCCAGACCGGCCGAGGTTTTCGCCGTCCCCCACAGGCCCGGGCAGCATGACGTCAGTCCCAAAACCATGACGTGTACACACGCCCGAGCAGCGCGCGCCAACCACAGCCAGCGCGTCGGCTTCGTCACGGGAGCCCCGACGTCGGCAGTTCGGGGGCACGTAGCAGATGATGTCACGTCGGCCCGCTCTGGGCTTTCTCGTGCGGGCGAAGATTAAAATGGATTTTAAATATGTTTTCGCTGAACGGTTGCTGTTGAAACTTGCTGGGAGATATCTCCTGATAAAAAGGAAGCGTTTTACATAGTTATCTCAGCTTTGAAATTTCGTGTCAGTACTCCTTTAAGCATTTTAATCCAGATAGAGCGTCTGTACCTGAAGCTAGCATGTTTGTTTGGCTGTTTGTTGTTTGGTTTGTAGGTACTGTTGTCCGTTTCGGCTGTTACAGGTGTGGGGTACAAATCTGACTGCAAAACCCATTGGACTAGCATAAAGTAGCAATATGTAGCTCACACAGAAAATTATAAATCATGGTGTGCCATTATACGCGATCTTGTTGACCTTGCTTTGACCTTTGTTGTTCTTTGACCCCGATGGGGCAGCGGTGACTGTCGCACACCTATTGCAGGACCATGTGCGAGCTACCGGCGGACAAGCACCTGAACCCCCTCAAGGTTCTCAGTGAGCTGGAGGCGACACTCCCGGACAACACCATCCTGGTCGCAGATGGCGGAGACTTCGTGGGCACCGCGGCATACATTCTCAGGTGAGGAGTTGGGCACAGGGCTTTGTTTGGTCTGCAAGGGGTCAGGCAACGAAAACAGGTGCTGTGCAGCACATCCAAGCGTTGTGCGCATGATTCATGTAGCAAGCAGCCTGCTGGGAGCACCAGTTTGAAACTCAGCGTTGTCGAACCCGCTAACCTTTCAAATTCCCTTATCCACGAGAGCTGGCAGGTTATTGGAAAATTAAGGGTGCAACTTCACTACTGAGTAAATGATAAGTAAATATAACAAACAAAAAATGATATACCTACGTTGTGCTGTGACGGCGCCATTTCTGTCGTAATTTTTTATGAATCTGATATTCGATTTTTCTGCGCGTTTTTCATTTAACCGCTGCACCAGCGTCGCCAAATTTTCGTGGCGTTGCGCTGTTAAGTAGGTCTGTGGTTTTTTTAAATTTTGTTCCAGCTACTTGTCCTTTGGCGCTTGCATTTTGAGAAGGTAGCAATTTGTGGAATCTTGGGCAAGATCACTTCCACGATCAATTAAAAATTCTTCTGGGCACTTAAATCTGTTTATGTGTTTCAAAGGCAAAAGGCTTATGATACTTATTAATAACTTGGTTACTGCTACATGGTATTTGCATCTCCGTCTTCACTTTCATCCTTTGTCTTTTGGTACAGATTAGTTCAACCGGCTCCTTTTCTGCTATACCATGTTTGCGTCTCCTCCTTCTGTTTCATTTCTTTGTCTTAAGGCATGAGTTACTTTACAGCATGAGTCATGACTCTACGGCAGCGTCCATTTTTTTTACCTGACAATGGCAGTTTTTCCTTGGAAGGGGCACTTCAAAAAAATGTGGCTGATGCCTCTTTCATAGGAATCGGTAAAACACGAAAGTGAAATGTTCACGGGAGCATTTAAATGTTTATTTGTGCATCCATAAGAACTTTCATATCGCTATTTATGTAACTTTGGTATGGTACCGTTAGACGCATGAACGTTAGACACTGGATTGCACACGCCGAAACATTGCGCGAATTCGACTGAAATTACAGCCCCTTGAAAAAAAGTGCGAACGAAACTGAACCAAAACTGAAACCGAAAGCAGTAGGTGGCGGAGGGTGCCTTAATTCACCCACGTCCCGCGTATGCGAAGGCTCTGGCATCGAGGCGCCAATTGTCGGCGCTCATTAGCGTCATGATGAACTACTTTGCTTCGCCTCTCCTAGACGACAGCACCATCTGAATGAATGATGCAGTGGGGAAGATATAAGGCGCGTTCGTAGGCCTACTTACGCTTGAATTCATAGCGCAGTGGGCATAGCGCTGTGTACCTCCCGTTGCGGAGAGAGAGTTCGTGGCTTGAATCTGGCCGAAGCCGTGTCAATGGAACTTTTTCTGGTGATGTCATTTCCGTGACAGATATGACGCCGGTGAGATCTTGGTGTACCCGGGCACAAAACACTTTAGTGTTAAAAAAAACGTTAAAAAAAGTTTTTGTCTATCAGGGCAGCTTTGGTGTAACTATGCAAATGGATGCCGCTCTGTCAACAAAGAAATGACAAACATGCACACCCAGTGCATTTAATCTTTGCCCCAACAAACATGCACACCCAGTGCATTTAATCTTTGCCCCAATAGGAGGCGTTTCTAGTGACGTTGCAGCACCCAGTGAAGAAGGTGTCACAAGATCTCTGTCCACAACAAAGATCTCAAACATGCTCAGCGAATACAGGCCTTCCGAATACAGGGCTGGAGCTTTATCTGTGCGTAAAGTGAAAAGTGTAGCTTGAGTGAGGGCACGTACTTGCTTCCCGTCTTGATCTGGTTACAGCGTTGTCATCCATGACCACCAGGCGACCTGCGGTCGGACCTTGAAGCGTGTTTGTTACGTCTCTCGAAGTGCTGCTGAAGGCAGCATGCTGTAGAATGTACCGAAAGAGCTATGTGTATGTGGCCTCTGCTGATGCAATTGTCTGGCCTCTTGTGTCCCACCTAGGCCAGCGGGACCGCTGAAGTGGCTGGATCCTGGTGCCTTTGGGACGTTGGGTGTTGGCGGAGGCTTTGCCCTCGGTGCAAAGCTGTGTCACCCCGACGCCCTGGTGGTGATCATCTACGGCGACGGGTCCCTCGGTTACTCCATGCTCGAGTTTGACACCTTCGTCCGACACAAGGCGAGTCAATTTGGAGCTGCCTCAGTGCGCGACCCTGCAGGTCAACTTTGTGGCATAGAATTCCTAAAGTTAGTGCAACCTAAGGTTAGTGCAAAACGGTGTGCCCACAGATACCCAATTGCACAATCCAAGTGCAATCATAACGCTGTGTTTACCTGAACAAAATATTATCAAAACCGTGCATCAAACTCTAGTGTAAGCCCTAAAAATAAGTTTTTTTTTATGGTAGCGTACCTTAGCACAATTTGTGGATGTTCGAGGAAAGCAGCTTTCTTAATCCCATAGCTGGAATGGGCTCTTGTAGGCATTATTGTTTACTGTTGGACTCCTTTTGTCAGTGGCTAAACACGAGCTTCCCTATTCTTCTGCTGTTTAAGCAAGTTGTGTGCTATCAACACTGTTTTTTTTGTGTGTGTGTGTGTGTGTGTGTGCATACACTAGTTCACAAAAGAAAGGGCGGCTTTACAGTATAACGGGCTTTACAGTATAACGCAGTGTTGCATTTTCTTCAGTGCCACCTGATGCCTTTTATTGATGTGTCCCAATTGCAGATTCCAGTCGTTGCTGTAGTTGGCAACGACGCGTGCTGGATGCAGATTTCGCGGGAGCAGGTCAAAATGTTCAAGAGCAACGTCGCCTGCCAGCTCAGTGTGAGTGCAGCAAGCACAAGCGCAATTGCCGAAGGGTCACACCCCTGTGTGAAAATCTTTTTTCATAGTTCGTGCAAGTCTACTACTTCACCGGCACAGTCTTGTGTTTGCCCCACAGTTCTCTCGCAGTTAAAGTGGCCATCAAAATGAATTAAACTTTTTTTTAATGCACCGCTTGGAACCAATTTTACAGCCGCCAAAGTTTAATGAGCTGTAAAATTATTTCCAAGCGGAGCATCAAACGACCGATCCTCTTATTGCACTCACCAGGATTCGTAGTATTGGGAAAAAAAAAATATAAAGATTACAGTTTTATGGCTAACACTGTTTTGTCTATTGTTCCTCCAGAAATGACTACTTATCTCTAATTATCTTGGTAACTAATTGACTTACTCAAGAAACAATGCCATATTTGAAATCAGTGGAAAAAAAGCAGCAAGAACGACAAGTTTCACAGAGTGTACTTAACAGCTAAAGGAAACTGTTTTAAGAGCAGTGTCCCCCCTCAATGACTGGAGTTCACCCTAACAGATTTGATTTGTGCTGTTTTGGTGCAGTATGTGGACTACCACAAGGCTGTCGAAGGCCTCGGAGCCAAGGGCATGGTGGCAGGGCTTCCAGACAAAGACAAGCTCGGGGACATCTTCAGGGAGGCACTGAAGCTCAACGCAGAGGGACACAGCGTCCTCATCAACTGCCTCATCGGGAAGACCTCCTTTAGGGAAGGCAGCATTTCCGTGTGACGGCTCCACTCCCACAAGAACACCTGCCGCAGCGTAAATCGGAAGCGGTATGCTCGCAAATGGCACAGGGTAACGGCACACTTTTTGAAGTGGTGGCATGATATCTTGCAGTGGAAGTCGCAGAGATGTGAACTTCAGAAGGGCGCAAACTTTTGTTCCTCAGACTTGTTGCGCGAGTCACTGTGGGCTTTTAGTTGAGGCTTACAGTGTCCCAAGGCATCCTACCCCTCTACTTCAGTTTGTGTGTTCACCTGGCCAACCAGCAGCTTTAACTGTGAGAGATTGTGTTGATGTTCTCTTTACCTTAGGGGTATTTGCCTCCGGGCATTGTTATCCTCAGAGAGGACAACTTGTGCGACCTGAACACATTACCTTTACCTCAAACGGTACAGGTACTGTTAAAAATTAAGTTCGATTCACATCGCACTGATATCCTCGAAGAGCACACAGCTAGCCTGCAGCTTTACTGCTAAAAATGACAAAGTTCAAATGTTTTGCTACTTAGGGACCATAGGGCAAAGGCCAAATAAATATATATTTTTTTATCAAAGTTTCATGCACTACGAATGTGTGTTCCTTCCTCATACACTTTATTAACACTATCACCAAGACATCGGCAAGAAGTTCACATACATGGCAGGTCTTTGGGTTAGGACACGGGTTCGATTCCTCGCCGCTTTTCAGACGGAGGCGAAAAGCAAAAACACCCGTGTGTACGAGAATTTCGGTGCACGCTAAAGATCCCCAGGTGGTCAAAATTAATCCAGAGCACTCCACTACAGCACACCTCACCACCTGCGTTGCGTCGGCCTGTTGCATCGGCTCTACAATCAATCAATCAGGTCTTCGGGTGGTGAACGTCACTTTTTTTCTTTGTTACATGAGCGCCTTTACCAAAGCTGTTACTCCAATAGTCGTATCGTCAGTCAAATGTACATTCACCAGATTGAGGCCTGCCACATCATACTCCATTCACTCCAAATGCCCGCTGGGTGCGACTGAAAGTACGGAATCCACGCCGGCTCGGCGCGGAGCACGGTAGCCACAATCCACCTTGTGCATGGGCGCATCATCCTGCCGGCCACTGGCTCTTTTCTGAAGCGGGCCTGAATCCACACCCTGTACATGCGCAGCAGCCGGCCACGATTCACCTGCAGCCTTCTGTCCAAGTGGTTCTGCTCTTCGGCAAAGCCAGCCTTGGCAAACATCTGGGTCAGCTCATCTGGAACAGTGGGGGCAGTACAGACAGTTTCACAAGGGTACTACGCACAACAAAACACGTATCTGTTGAAGCCACTGTTTTCCCACAGCTTGCGAATGTACGAATCTTTATACGGCAGTCTTTATCATGCCGTGTGGCTCATTTGTAAGCAAACGTTTATATGCATTTGAAAGTGCTAACACACTACGACATGCTTCCCTGCCCTGGTCATTACCACATAAAAAAAAACAGCTTTAAGAAAGATTTAGTCTAAATGTTAGCACCAGCCATCTACAATGCAGCCAGAAAGAGGTTAAGCCAGTGTCGATTTTCCCCTCTGCTACATCGCTTCGAGTTGCCAACTGATCCACTCTTGTACTACTCACTGTTAGTTTTCTCGTTATCTCATTTGATGGCCCTAGAATGCCGGTGGTCCTGAGTTTGAACCAGGAGAATTTTTCCTTCAATGCAATGTTTTTAAAAGATGCTGCGTAGCTTTTTTTGTGGCTGCATAGCTGCATAGCTATGTTTGGTGCTGGTGAATGGGCCTGTTTGAATGGCACTAACAGGACGCTGGTCCAACACAAGCAAGTCTACTGAAGCATCACTATCAGCCCCGGGACCTTCGAGGAAACTCAACAACTGCACGACGTTGTTGCCCCTTGACCTGGCATGGAAGGAACGGCTGGGACTCGCCAATTGCGCTCCCTCAGAGCTGTCGCAACTAGCCCCTGCCCCAGTGGAATGCCCTTTAGGTGTTGGCAATCTACAACGCACAGGCATTCCAAGGTCCCAATCCAAGGTTTGCCATCAGGCTGTTTCTCACACTCTCGGCTCCAAACTCCCTGATCAACGAGACATGTACACAGATGCGAGCGTGCCTGCTGGACGTATTGCGCTGGCTTGGTGGTGTCCAGATTTACCAAGTTTAGACGGCACTTGCCCTTGACAAACGTCCACTACTTCTATAATGGGCACTGATATACATGCCATCCTTTCAGCTCTCGACCACTTGTCCTTCAAGACGTCTGTCCCAACACACCCTGCATTCGGTTCCTGACTGATGACGCCCTAATTGCGCAACGCGAGCTACGGAAACCGTTTTCTGACCTCCCTCTGGTTCATCAGATTCAACATATGATTAGCCTGCCTGCTTGCAATGGTACCTCTGTACGGGTTGCATGGATACCAAGACACTTGGCTTAGGGTTCCGGCAACCAGGCTGCTCATGAGGCAGTGCAGGAGAGTCTTCAAGTCTCTCCTCCACTGGTTGATGGCCCTGTTGCCCTGCTCACCCGGCTAGGAGTGGCTAGGCCTGCCCCTCCTTTAGGTTTCCTACGTAACGCCCCGTCAGTAACTCGTCCTGCTCAAGTTTTTATGAACAAAGTGTGCGTGAATGCTGTATTGACCCACACATCACACGCAAATGGCATCACCCAAAGGGCGATCCTCTGCCCTACTGCCCATATTGCAACGCTGCTACACTAGCAAATCTGACCCACCTTATTTGGCACTGCTCTGCTTGCCAATCCTTCCGGCCCATCCTGCTGAATGCCCGACCCAATCTAAACAAGATAGATAACCCCCACGATGCTCAGCGGCCCTGATTTCCTCGCTGCCTTGGGCACTTTGCTCTCGAGAGTGGTCTCGGAAAAGGTTGTTTATCCGCGGTCTGCCACCCCTTTCAGTGCATTCAGGAACTGATTATTGCTCTCCAGATCTTCAAGTGAACGTCACCTCCCGGCCGCCTCTCCCTTCCTCTGTTGCCCGCCGCAGTGGCTCAGTGGCTACGGCGTTGCGCTGCTAAGCACGAGGTCGCGGGTTCGATTCCCGGCCGCGGCAGCCACTTTTCTGATGGAGGCGAAAAGCACAATACCCATGTGTACAAGATTTCGGCGCACATTAAAGATCCCCGGGTGATCAAAATTAATCCGGAGCCCTCCACTACAGCACGCCTCATCGCCTGCATTGCGTCGGCGCATTAAACCCTACAATCAATCAATCAATCAATCAATCAATCAATTCCTTCCTCTGTTCCACCTTTCGGCCCCAGGGGCCCTCCTCAGGTTAATAAGACCTCACTTGCTTCTACATTTTAGGTGTGAATTACATCACAATAACTAAGGCTTTTTTAGAAACACCTCTCACAAGAGGATGGCACTCAAGTTCTGTTCCTGCAAGCGTGGGAAAACCTGATGGCAACTTGATAATATCGTGTCTCCTATGCACTAAGGTTGGCATCTCACTACAACGCTTCTGCAGACCTGTTTCGATTGCTGATGGAGACTGAATGCAACAAGTGCTCATGCACACTGCTGCCTTTCCACGACTGCAAGCGTCGCAGGCCTGAGCTTTAGCACTGTAACCGATACGATCAGAATTTGTGCCAAACAGTTGCCCTTGGTGTCCTCCTCAAACTGTCCCTGTCACACGATAAGCAGCATACTGCAATAATTTTGGAACCACGATGAGTTACGCAGAGCACCAAATGTAAGTCTGCTGTAAAAGGAAGGAGGGAAGGAAGGAAGGGGGGTGCACCCTGAGTGAAGAAGTAGACCCTGGTTCCGTCTCCCCGGGCATAGAAGTTGTCCTCGATGCAGCGGCCGTTCTTGAAGCGGAGTTGTGCCATGTCGTAGCGGCCGTAGTCCCTGAAGATCACCTTGCCGCCGGGCTTGAGGTAGCGTGCTGCAGAGTCCACCACGTGCTGCATCCTGGTAGTACGTGAAGAGGGGGGAAAGGAACTTGATCACTGTGGCAGACTTTTTTTTCTTAGAAACAGCAGCGGTGCAGAGTCGAAAAATGCAAGTCTCATCTCTCTGAATTTGCACAGTTTTCAATGAAACATTGCTGCTCTTTTCAGGTCTTTGTTTCAAAGACCCAAAGTCAAAGTGCAGCTGCAATGCACTGTCTGTAATGATGCTTAATTATATACAGAGGTATGGCGGAGAGATCAACATACTGCACTAAGTCTACCCTTCCCATTTAACAGTGCATGTTGCAGCCATGCAGCATGTCGTAGTTCTATTCATTGTTTTATTAAAATTTCCTATTTAGGCGAATGCCTGCTGCAACGATTCTGTTCATTCAAAATTACTCCGCTGCACTTTGATGACAGCAGTGATGTAGTTGTTTGTAGTAACTAAGTACTTAAGAAAGCACCAGGATACCCTAAACCCTACGGTACTAATACGGATGCCAGGTCATGCAGGGCTCGAAGGAAAGGAGCGAGCACACGCTACAGCCCGAGCATGCACCCTCTGGGCACTGCACCAGTCGCTCGGTGACTCAGAGCATATCCGGCAGCAGTGCCGTGCGCTCCTGCAACACCATCGCATTGCCAGATGTGCCTATCCACCATTACCGCACCAAAAGCTCACCCGAGACGAGGCCTGGCGGCAACTGCAGACAAACACATACTGTAGCTTCCTGCATATCATACACCCCACAATATATCCACCAACATGCCCACACTTGTACCACGCCACGTGGGCTTGCCAAAATACACCAGCAGCCCCCATTATTCGCACCCACACCCTCGAGCAGTGGGAGGACGCGCTGTGCAGTTGGGACCCTGAGGACCAGTGACAGTTGGTGGTCCGGGCACGCAGCCGCCGCGGACTGAGGGCTTCTCCCGCTTTCAAGCGCAAACCTCTTTTACTTTGAAATAAATCTTTTCCAACTTGAGCATTTGTAACAATAATACCCGGACAAGTGTTCAAGCACAAAAATATGGTTCCTTACCGGTCAGGGCTGATGGCACTGAGGACGAAGATGAGCATGATGATGTCCAGGCTTTCCTCGGGGAACGGTGCCTCCCATTCCTTTGTCACATCACAGACAAAAGCGTGACACCTTTTCTCGTCGTAGTCTTTGTGTTCCTGCACATAGCACAACCTCTGCTGACCGTAACGAGTGGATGAAGACTGCGATAAGTTCCTCTCCAGCACTGAGCAGCTTCGCCACCCACGACAGTACCTCCACACTTGGCCCTTCACATTTATAGTCTTCTTACTGGAAACCTTGATCGTGAACTTTACCCCTAGATGTCTGAATTGTTTTAGCCGCAATCGATGCAATTCACAACAGTTGAATCTGTAAAAATATCTCTCTTGGGTCTATCAACCTGTGCAATTAAACTGGGACCAGGGTCGACACAGAAGCCTGCAGAGCAGGCAACAGAGACGCACCTTTAGGACTGCGACAGCAGTTGGTGAAAAATCGCAGCCGTACACGAACAGCTTGGGGTCCCTGCGCAAAGAAAAGTTTGCAGCTGCTGTGCTCAAAGCAAGCACGATTATACTGCACGAATTTTTCCACACCAACTACAACAGCATTGCAGCAGGGGCACTGCTCCTTTTTACAGCGAAACTCATTTTTCTGTTATCTTGCACTGTTGCTTCATCCTTTTCGTGTAACACCAAGTTTGGCAACACTGCATGCTTGCTCTGTTTGGAAAACGAGCTGATAACAAGTCCGCAGGTGGCAGTGTTTGGTGCAATGGGGTAAAAAGTACCACTGTAGCAATGCTGTTCATTTTTAATGAGCTAGCACGTATTCTGGCTGCAAGTAATAATGGATTGATTGATTGCAAAATGTTTTTTCACTATAAAAGAGGGTGGCTTTCATAGTCCAGATAGCTGTAAGCCAGCGCAGCAAAGAAAAAAAAAGGTCCGTTTGAAATGCGCAAGTTCTAAGTTCAGCGAGCAACAAAAGGTTCAGGAGAGTTATATTATTTTTAAGTTCAACTAAAACGACACCACATGCACTACACATTGCGTCCCTGCTATTTTAAGCAACAAACAGAACAGAACTGGGATGCAAGAGCTGCAGTAATCAGTGACTAAACAGACTTTTTGCCTTTTCTATTTCTAACTTTCTTTCTTTGTGCTACGAAAGTGTATTTAACTACAGACACTGCTGAAGCTGGCTAACAAGGTAGTAAAATAGCAACTGACCTGTTTACTTCAAGTATGGGAAACACTGTATTTCCTACGCCACAGCCAACCTGCGAGATAAAATCAGGCACAAAAGCTGTAATCTGAAATGAATCATGCTTTACTCGAGGCTGAGCCAAAAATCTGCTAAGCAGGTGTTATATGCACTACTGAGCTATATGCACTAGAGTTGCCTTACAAGGAGTGGTGAGCACTTAGGCATTTTTATACACATGAGCAAATCCAACATTACTGTTATGGCACAACTGGCTGCCCTTGCACGTCGGCTAACATCAATCGACGTTTTTGTCGTCGCACGATACATTGCGCAAATTACAGCACAGGGATTTGAACGAAATTAACTGCAAATGTTGGAAGGCGCTAGGCATTCCAACTATATTGAAACGCGCAAGTGATACCAAGTCCTTTACATTGCAACTACCATTAGGAGAAGCATAACTCGCAACAACTTCATTGTGACTGTGTGACCTTGGTTGCCTGCGGCCACACTTGAATTAAGAGTAAGAGCAGCAAAAGGTTGCATTTCGAGCAAATACAGCTTACGACACCACTTTCGCATTTGTATTATCACTTCTATGCACTTCACTGGTGAATCCATCTTTGTTGCAGATGTTTTAAGTGCGAATGCACTTCTTAAGCGAGCCTGAAGCGTCCGCCGCCGTCCGCATAGCAACAGCTGCGGGTGCGCGCGCTCCTCGTCTTCCTTGGCAACGGGGGGAGATGGGCGCGCGCTGCCTGGCCGCTGACATGGCACATACCCACGTGGGGGATTGGCCAGGAATCGGGCGTGAGAAGGGCTAATGCACCTGCTTAAAGGAGTACTGACACGAAATTTCAAAGCTGAGATCCGCTCTAGCAATCAAGTACAACGACAACACAAATAGGTGTCTGTGAATAAATGCATCTTTCTTTCTTTGTAGTTGTGTGTGTGTGTGTGTGATCTCTCTTTCGCGAACATTACCGAACCGCGCAAATTCAACTCGTGCATTCGCACTTTCACATTCTTCCCCTCGGGGAAATGCGGGGAATTTTTTTTATTATTTTTATTTTGACGAAGTGGTTTTTAAACAGTCGTCATGATAAACACAGCTGACACGTGACGTGTGTGGGCATCACGGTTGCAAAGTTGCAGTGGTCACCTTAAAACGTCAGACAGACTCTAAACGGAAAAACTGCTATCCTGCAACGTTGCTATACCTTGATAAATAAACGGTACCAGAAAGCTAATGAAGCCTCATCCTCTGTTTGATTACCATTTCATTAAATGGACACGACGTTCCCTGCGCGTCATAGCTGCTACTTAGAAATGAGAATGAATCCAGTCATGCTGGACAATTATCGAAATGCATTGCGAAGCAAAAGGCAGCTATTGTGACGGCCAACCTCCAAAATCCGCAGTGATGCTGCCTCCCCAGGGTACGCCTCTGTGCCATCCTTTTCTGGAAGGTCCTTTGCGGGAATGTTGCCGGGAAGGAGCTCAGGAAATTCGACAAACAACCAGTGCCTGTCCTTGAAGAAGCGGTTGCTGTGGATGCCGTAAAACTTGTCCCAGTACTGAGCCGCTTCCTCTTCGTACTGGTCTGTTGGGGGAAGAACACTGGAAACGTGAACCAACAAAGTAGCATTGGCACCAGTTAGACGAACATTCAAAGGCAGGTTGCGGCACCTTTGAGGGCAGCGTCAACTTTGACGACAGAGTTCTCGTTCACTTTTTGCTTGGCTGCTTCGAGCTGCTCTTCGGTCCAACTGACATCGTCCCTGCACAAATGGGATTTTTTAACGCTGAGGGCAAGACGGCAAAGCAAGTGGCTGCGGCTTTGCACATAACCATCTAGTAAAAAACAGAGAAGTGTGTTACACCTTTTCTGCATGCAAGTTTCGAATCTGGTTGCACTTTTGCTTTATGCATAAATATTAAGTTTCTATGGCCGACAGAGGATAAATGATCGCGGCGCAACAAGCAGCGTTTACCAGTCTAGTTACAACCAGTTTCAACGCGCGATGGGCGCTACCTGAACTGAAAGCAGCGGTTCCATACTCTGGCCCTCTGAGCAAAGGAAGTTCAACGACCATAGATCCAATCGTCATAGCGAGCAAGTACAGGAAGAGTAAGTGTTTCGTAAATAATTATGGCATTGCCAGCGTGACAGATGTCTGACAAACACAATGACGTGATCAAAATCACTATTGCATAGCTTGTCAGAGAAACATTATAAAGCAGGGGTGGGAAACCTTCTGGGGCGGAGGACCGAGTTGGATGAAGCCCAGACGGCGGGGGCAGGCCCCGAGAAAACAATTAGGCGACTTCACAATGCTCACAACTGACAATAACCTGTCTGGAAGCGACATTTATTTGCTCCTGTCTAGGACCATTTGAGGTCAAAACTTTTATGCCGGCCTTCAGATGGAAAGTGACAAGTGAGGCAAGTAAGGGAGGAGGGGCTGACGCTGTGCCAAGGGCTGCGCGCAGCCTGCAGGTTGCCGACCTCTGTTTTAGAGTATTCAGCTATTATTCTTACTTCCAGAATGTAATTGTCCGACACATACGCTGCCTAGGACAATTATATGGGACAAGCCAATCGAAGATCAATTTCTAAGGCTCGCTCGTTATGCATGGTTGCAATAACAGCCAGTAAATGTCTCAAGTCTCGAAGAAAGCCGCTTGGTGCGTGCGTGCAAATGGACTCAAACGCGACAAAACTGATTCTTGAAAAAAGCCGAAATCAACACGATCTCGTACAATTTGAACACAGTCGGCAAAACAGGAAGCAAGACAACCTGTACACTGGGTAAGCTGGTATTGAAAATGAATTAAAACACTGAATTTACCACGCATTGTGTTCGAAGACTCTGTTTTCGTCATCCAGATAACGTTGTCCGAACTGCGGCCTTTTGTCGGCATCTTCCATGACGCTGGCGTGCACAAGATGTTTCACGGGGGAATTGTAAGACAGGTGGCAGGTTAAAAACAACTAAACACGGCCGATCTTCTATCGGACAAGGGGCCTTGCACAAATTTTGATTCTACACATCATTCATATCGTCATAAAAACGAAAACTTATCACTTAAATCGGCGTCTGCTACTTCTACTACACGCGATTTGCACGCGACGAAATGGGTTCGGATACAAACGGCCTGACGAACGGATACGGCTTTGGCTGCAATAGTATTTGTTCAAAACCAGAACTGCCAGAACGACGAAGAATAACGAAGTGAAAATTTCATTTGAGTTGCAAAAGTTTTACGCGCTGTTTCTTTTTTTGTATGTGTGTGTAGCTGCACTCTGACGGTATATTTAGCAGAAATAATCGTACTAAGCGCTACGACGCTTCTTGTTCCGACTAAACGTGCAAGAGCTGTCGGGTGTAGAAAACAACCCAACACGTTGGGTAGAAAAAGTGACAAAATTAAGCAACGTGAACTAAATGGCGCAGAAAGGCGAGGTAAAGGCAATTACAAAAATCTAGCTATAACGAGCGAAAGCAAAGAATATATGCACTTTCGTGAAAGAATTGCCTCTTCTTGAGATTTCGCAGCCTGTATATCTATATGTACGTACGTACTGGGTTATTGGATCCGTCCTTTTTTCTAATTTCTCTTAAAGGCATGCACAGACAGCCTAGCCAGGGACTCAACGTCACGTGATTCGCTTGCGCTTTACCGGACGCACAGGCGGCGCCCAGCCAGTTATGAGCGATCAAGCGCAGGCAAAGCAGCCGTTTCACCCTTGCCTAGCCACGTGGTACCACAGCAGCGAGGCTTCGAGCAAGTGAAGCGATAAAAGAAATTTGGGTGCGCCGGTTGTTGAAGATCATTCCGCGCCCTTGAAAAATGTAGTGTAGTGAAGCTTTCACTCTAAAAGGATGGAGCTCGTGCTTTTCCAGCTCGACTGTTCCAGACAGAACAAGGAAAAGATGCGCGCTGTCCCAATAGATAGTGCAAGCAGGGCAAAGGCGGGCGGGAGCAAAAACAGAGTTACATGGCAGGTGCGGTAGAAGACGACCGTCTTTCAACGAAATTTGCAGTGAAGCAACCAGACACAGAATTTTTTTTAACATGTTGTCAGCTGTAGGAGTAAGCCAAACAAGTTCGTCAGCCATGCCAAGAGTAGGAAAACCTCCTTATACTGCAACAGTGCTTGAAGCGACTTGGTGTTGTACCACCATTTTTTACCCAAAGGACAAACAGTTGCATGAGCAGTGGCTAAGTGCCGTCAACATCCACACTCCTCCCAGTGCTGCTGTTACGCCCAGAATCTGTTCCGGCCACTTTAAGCCGGACGATTTCGAGTTCAACACCACGCTTACCTTTTATTTTGGAATTGCGTGTAAACACCAAAGGTGGGGAAAAGGCAAATGCACCAACCAAGGACCTTATCGGATGTAGGCTTCAAAATGTAGGGACCGTTTTTAATAAAAAGCCCTTGTTGGTGTGTTTCCCTTCCCTCAAGTTTCACCCAACCAGACGGACTTTTGTCGAAGATGTTCTTTGAAACACCAAAGGTGCAGCACCCTGCAAATTGGCAACACCGTAATAGGCAGATGGATAATCAGGTCGAGCATCCCACTCTCCCCTTTTTCGGCGTCATCGATTTGCTAGGAGCTTAGAGTGTGCTACGTTGCAACCACTTTGACTTGCCGTTATAACATCAAAGAAGCTTGCTTTGCCGCTGAGACGTAGCAGATGTTCATACCCCACACCTCCAATTCAATTGGGACTGATTGGGCACACAGTGACTAAGGTTGGGCCCATGTCATCAAAACGTGCATGTTAGCCTAAGTCCAGGCGCTTAGTTTTCATGCTGTGTGGAAATAGTTTACATTTTCAGCTTTGCTGTGTGAGAACCGCACG
Organism: Haemaphysalis longicornis; assembly: GCA_013339765.2. Classification (NCBI taxonomy): domain Eukaryota; kingdom Metazoa; phylum Arthropoda; class Arachnida; order Ixodida; family Ixodidae; genus Haemaphysalis; species Haemaphysalis longicornis. Next base: position 20,831,848 of record CM023449.1, read on the forward strand.
TTGTTTTTAAAATAACTCGAATTCAGTGTAATTTCTGCTTGCGTAAGGTCATTTTATAGGTTGCTGATGTCATACACAAGTTTTCGAGGTTACCTATGCATCAGCAAGCGCAGCTTCGAACACAAACCAAGGAAAAGTGGCTACACTGAAAACCTCGCAAAGATATTGCTATCACCTACGTACAATGAAACCACTTTAAAACTATATATATCATTTTGAACGGAAGACCTTTGAGTAAACCCTTTATAGCAGCTGATGCTTCAGCAATCTGATGAGGGTGGAGGGGGGTATTGAGCTATTCGTTTTCATCTCATCTGTTCTTCCTGGACTGGCATCACCACATTTACGCTGCAGCAGCATTGAAAGTTTGTCAAGCTCATTCAGGATGTTTGGACATAGCTCATAAAAGCTACAAAGGCATCTTTGCTGCAGTTATATGTGTTGTAACACACAAACAACTCCCAGACTATATTACCTCATATTTTGTAAATGCAAGAGCACTTCACAAGTTCTAGTGGATGGCCAGGGTGATGCACCAGAATGGTGGCATTTTTTGTTAGTTAATTTTTTCTCGCTGTGTGTGCCATTGGAGACACTGTAGATTAAAGGGCAGCCCGTTGCACTTACATCAAAGACAGCCACACCTTTTCTTAAATGTGAAACCATTCAGAGGTGTTAGGGCCCCAAGGCTGCTTCAAGTTGGGCTAGAGCAAGACAGCCCTGACACCACTTTTATGGCCCATAATTTAAAATGCAGCAGAAACAATTGGAGAATTTTTATGGACGTATGCCGCAAGTATGCTGCCTACTGGCACTGTTGATTTCTCGTTATCGACTCACAGTAAAATATCATGGATAGATTCGTGCTTAATAAACTGTGTACGAAGAGGTGTACACCTGGCGTGTGTACTTCAATATGTTTACAGGTTATTGACTGCAATAGGTAATTGCAGTAATTATTGAAAGCAATCAACTGGAAGCAGCAAACATACAATGATTATACATTTTGTGGAACCACGACACAATAGTGTGCCAAGTCTGTGAGTATTGCTACATTTGAACAATTCCATGACTTGTTACTGTGACTTCAATGTGTGTAAAATGCGGTAACAGCTGGCATACGGCCTGGAATCAGTGAAGACAACTGTCACTTTCTCAACCCATAGGAGCAAGCGCAGCAACATTGTTCTTGTGATTTGACACCAGCTGAAACAGGTGTCATGGAAATGCAGAAAAGAATAGACAAACGTTTCACCTGCAATGTTGCAATGCAACAATGTAAAGATCTGTAAGCACGTACAACTCCAATGAGTTCACACGCTCACATTTTACAGCAGAGAAAACGAGATTGGTGAGAAGCAGATGATGGACTGGAATGCAGATACTGGATAATGTTCTGCAGAATCCATTGGCAAAGTTATTCGTTTTCCAATTGCTGAAGAAAGCAATACGGTGTGTTTGGTACTCAAATGTACACTGTATGCAACTTCCATTTTTTTGTCTGTTCTAGTTTTTTTACGGCAGTCAGAAGAATGCCCTATCTCAAGCACTTTTTGAGTACCGTACGTGCAGGGAAAGGTTCATTATGCAACAAACCTTTTTTAAATACCCCACTTTTTTTCACATCCAGAAATTACTTTTTTAAGTGTTTCTCCCTTGAATTGCCTTTACCAGCTACCCAGAGGAACATTCACATAAAAGAGCTTCGGCCTCAGGCAATGCAAGTTGGTACAAAAGATCTGGGGATGCATTCAGCGCCTGCGAAGCGCAGTCACCTACCGTAAAAAGGTTCCGACATATTATCTGAACACTCAGTCTATGTCATCTTTCCAAAAGGCACTGCCAAGCACTAACCTGACATGGAGGACAGCTGCCCTCACCCAGCAAGTCTATATAACTTTTTACATAGAATAAAGTTCAGCTCCTTGGCTTTGAGGACACAACTGTGGCAAAACTGGAGCTCGTTGCACTACTTAAGGGACTGCATATTTCATTGATCACGTACGTGCCATGACCCTTGGTTGAGTTAACATGTTGGATGAAGAATGCATTGGTTGAGGCTTAAAAACTTCTTTCCAGCAGTTTATGCACGGTGCTTAATGACGTACACAGTGCTGACAGAAGCATTCAGTAGTTCACTGTTGAAGTGTGACAGTTCTTTACCACTCGTCTAGTACCATTTGCAAAAACGTGCTCTTCTGTCGTAAGCATCAGGTGCCCCTCAACTTTGTTTTTGTGCAATCATAGAACTGTGGACGCAAGAGTAAAGACATGGATTTGGCGCTATTACCAATGCCAGCGTTTAGGCACCCCTAAATACATACTATTGTTCGAGAGATAAACGCGCAAGAGTACAGAATACACCAAACCAACTAGCAGAAACTTAATATAAACATGAGAGCTGTAACACTGATCACTTTTTCATGTCCACAATGCTTAGAATGAAAAAAAAAAAAAAAAAGTAAAGCGAGCATTATATCTAGGCTCGTAGGAAATGAGAAAGATGTTTGGGGGGCGCTTCTCTCTTGGCGGTGCAACATTTAAGCCAGCCAAACATACACCACCACTTACACGTGAGCGAGCAAGAGCAACTCACGTGGGTTCCTCAATGTTTGCCTGACCATAACGATGTGGAACTGCGTTGGATCACATTTTGTGCAACACTTGCTCTGCAACCTCCTTGCCTTGTTCTTTCCTGCAGAAAAGCTTGGAAGCGGGATAGTTGGTGTTTGATGATGATTTAGGGGATAAAATGGAGCAGCTGTTGTCTTCACAAAAATTTTGTATGTGTATAAAGCTTGCGCATACCACAGTAACGGACTACACCATAATTTGGAGTTTAATTGCACCACCTTAAGGTGTCCTTTCCTGATGGCACAATGAGGCGAGATAAAATAAAACATCTTTAGCCACGAGCTTATGATGTGTGAAGGCAGGTGCAATGATACAAGATGAACACTCACCACCTCGGCTATACAACCATTACAACTAGAGTTGTGTTTCGTAGAAAGTGAAAGAGAAAAAATAAAAAAACTGGGGGAGATGGCAGGGGACTTTTTTGCCGTGAACTGACTGGTGGATGAACAAAGTTATTCCTCCTGGGAATATTTAAGATAAGCAGAACAAAGTTTACAGAAGCAGTTAGTAAGGAGTGTCAGTACAGTTTTCAAGGTGAAGCTTGAGGAGCTTCACAATTGCTTTTTCAACAAACAAACTTCTCAGCACACAGTTTCCAGAACACAAGCAGCACATTCTAATGGCATCGACTACATTTCTGCTCCCACGCGGTGACATCAGAAATTGTATTTCCGTGCTGTACTGGTATCGTCGTCGTCACGAAACCTCTGCTGATAGGACATCGGTGAACCAACTTGTGCTAGTCCCATCTTGGTCTCAACAAACGGTCCCTTAGCTGCCAGGACAGAAAAACAGAAAATACACAGAGATGCGCGCGCATCGTAAGCACATTGCGAAAAAGAAAAATGGAAAGAAGAAAGTGGAAAGTGGCATGATCAGGTTGTCTCCAAAAAATTGACCTCACAATCAAGCAGCACAAGTGACGGCGCACTTACACATGCGTCAAGATGCTTACGAATTGCAAAAGCTTCAGCAATTTCTCTTGTGCGAGAATCACTGTGCACAAAATTGACACTGGCGCGACCAAATTCCGGACTGCAGCCAACGTGGAGGAATGGGCTGGCAAATGTGTACAAGGCACTTCTTTTAACGAGCTTTTATGCTCGCGCAGGCAGCACCCCGTCTGCCCCACATACACTTTGCCGCACGACAGCGGAATGGAGTACACCACATTGCTTTTACACGGAACAAACTGGTAGTGGTGTTTTACAGTACACACATTGCTCATGCACAAACACGACCCACTTGACTTGTTGTCAATTCTAGCACAAAGGTTTTGCAGCTTATTGCTCGCCCTCAGAGAAAATGATGGGAAGTGTGAGAGGCTGGCTGGTCATACCGTACCTCCATGGCATCTCCCATCGCATTAAGAAGATTGGAAATAAATATAACGTTGTTGTCGTTTTCTTGGCCAGGAATAAGCCGCAAAACCTTTGTGCTAGAATTGACAACAGGTCAGGAGGGTCGGGTTTGCGCATGAGCAATGTGTGTACTGTAAAACGCCACAACCAGTTTGTTCCGTGTAAAAGCAATGTGCTGTACTCCATTCCGCTGTCGTGCAGCAAAGTGTATGTGGGGCAGAAGGGGCGCTGCGTCAATGTTCGTTTGCGCGAGCATAAAAGGTCGTCAAAAGGAGTGCCTTGTACACATTTGTCGGCCCATTGCTTCACGTGTGGCTGCAGTCCGGAATTTGGCCGCACCACCGTCAATTTTGTGCACAGTGATTCTCGCACAAGAGAAATTGCTGAAGCTTTTGCAATCCGTAAGCATCTTGACGCATGCGCAAGTGCGCCGTCACTTGCGCTGCTTGATTGTGAGGTCAATTTTTTGGAGACATGATAATGCCCATTTTCCACTTTCTTTCCATTTTTCTTTTTCGCAATGTGCTTACGATGCGCGCGCATCTCTGTATTTTCTGTTTTTCTGTCCTAATAAGCATTCAGTTGTCAATCAGCGCTCGTCCCGTGTCTTTCTGCTCCTTGTCTCGTTCCCTACGCTGTTTACCATGATTCCAAACCAACTAGCCCAAATTTCCCTTTTGCTGCAATGGCAAGGAACTGCCGGCCACTTTTCTCTCGGGCTAATCTGCCGGCTGTCGGCGTATCTGCCGACAATATAGCCACTGCCTTGTAAGATAACCGCAAACAGGCACTAAAGCTTTTAAAGCTGGTTTCCACATCACAGTTAAGACAAAATGTGAGAAACGGAAAGCTGAGCAGCGTAGCTAGTTCATGGAGGAGCAAACATGCGCGCCTGAAGCGTGCGCCAAGTAAAACGAAGGAAAAAAAGTTTTCGTCACGAACAGCGTCTGCATTAGGTTGCAGAAAAACAGCGAGTAGTTTTACGCCAGGAACAAAATGATTCAGAAGCCGAACGATCCGTACATACCCAAGTCGCACACGTTCGATGATACGGGTGAAGAGAAGTACGCCTTTTTCTTTTGATACGACAGTGGAGTCTCTAACAAGCTTTCCAACCTCTCAAGCACGTCGTTAGACACTTGGGGCAGAACCTCCAAGTTATTCTTCCACATTTCATGGTCGGGAAACGGAAAGCGCTGTCCTTGAGCCATTACAAGCTGGCGAGAAGTAATGGCTAATGGCCTGCTTTACGGAATCGACGGAATCACTGTCCGTCCGAAATTCTCCGAATCATAAAGCCGGTCGTGGCTGGTCGTGGTCCGAATATGCGCGCCAAACGCACCTTGCACCCGCCATGCGCCGCCACCATCGCGCTTGCGAACAAGTGACCTCATTATTTACCTGTCCAGAGCAGTTCTCGACCAACTCTGTTCTGAGAGGTTAAAACGCTGGGAAATTCTATGAAAAAAAAAAAAAAAAAACTAGGAGCCACTGTGCAGCAAACTGAGCCGTTCAAAATCACAAATCGAACTTTGAAGAGACCAAACATCTGGCTCAAGGCCTCCTATGGAGAGGCGGCGTCCATAGAGTTTATACACAGTACGTAAACTACCTAGAGTTTCTACATTTATACTCTACCCAAACGTCGTACGTCTGACCTGTCGCGGCAACTTCCATCAGGAAAACAGCCGCCGCGGCCGAGAATCGAACCCGCGCCCTTGGAATCAGCAGCGCAACGCCTTATCACTGGGCGCCGGAATCGATGCCGGCGCAACAATACCCTTGAAATACTTAATAGAGAAAGTCTACGACTCATTACCGGCCTACCCACTTACACTAGAATTCATGACCTTTACGACTGCAGTAACATGCCTACAAACGCCGACAGGGCATACGCACTCCGTAACTCGCATGTACAACGACTGTCCGCCTCACGGTACGGACGACACATCCTTGAAGCCATTGGCCACAATACCTCGTAGCTACCAGACATAGGCAACACATCAGAACTATGGACCACCCTATCATTAACGGATCCTAAACCCCATCCCGAATCACAAAACAGGCGGAAATCTGCAAAACAACACCAGAAATGGTCTTGTCACCGTAATACACTCAGCATATACACTGACGCATCTAAAACAGATCCAGCACAACTGCGGCGTGGCATATACCGGCATTTAACTTCAATAGCGTTCATTCCTTGCCACCAGATACGGGCAGAACTAGAAAGTATCATCCTCTCACTTCGTCACATTGTTCATAACATATCATCTTTTTCCATGTACAAACTCATACACAGTCACACAGATAGTCGGGAAGCTTTCCTGGAATGTCGCCATCAACTATCATACAGCGTACGAGTTAAGAAGATCCAAGAACTCAAGAGCATCCTTCATCAACAGAACATCGACGTCACCATCACGAGGGTGCCCGGCCATGCCGGAATCCCCGGAAATGAGGCGGCCCATTTTGCGGCACGTGCACCGTTCACAACCGTGCCCCAAGCCAGCTGGACGCCTTCGGACTGCGATTATGACCCTGACGAGCATCGGTCCGCCATCAAACAGCAACGGAAAGACTTTCTCGCCTCCCTGGTCAACCACACTCCCATTCGTCATTTAATCAATGCATGTGTATCCCCTGTGAAATTCCGGACACCACTGAACACATTATTTGGGCATGCCCTGGATTTCAAGCTGAAAGACAGGTTCCCCTAGACACCCTTCCCGCTAACTTACGACCAAATTTCTTAAATGATCTCCTGCGTCCCTCCTATAGACCCACATAATTTAGCGAAGGCAGTGTGGGACACTCTCCTGCATTTCATATCCCGACCCACTATTTTTCCCTTGCTATTTCCAAGGGGGTCTGATGCACTAGCAAGAGACCCCCGGGTGTTTTTTCTACATTTTAATAAACGTTGCAAAAAAAAAAAAACTGAGGGCGAAAGCTCCCGTCTTTCAAAAATCGAGGAATTCACAGATATTGTCACTAACACTACGCACAGACTATAAGTAGAAACGAACTAAAATAAAACATAGTATGGCGTCTATTACACGAATTTTCAAAGTTCATTTTACCCGCAAATTTTCCCGCCATTTTTTCGCGGGGCTACCATGGTTGCCAGACCAGGACTGCCCTCTGTTGATTAGCTCGCATCACCCGTAAAGGCCGCAGATCTGTCAGCCCGCTCTGGGTATACACACCCCTGCGCGCTCGCGCCGCGGGCTCGGGCTCGAGCCCGGTTTTTTTTTCTCGCTTCGTCCCCATGGTTGTCAGACCAGGACTGCCCTCCCTTTTACGGACTGCCTTTTCGGGCACCATACGTTTGTAGTACCTCCCGTGGGGACCAAGCGAAAAAAAAACAGGCTCGAGCCCGAGCCCACGGCGCGAGCGAGCAGGGGTTTGTAACCAGAGCGGGCTGACAGATCCGCAGCCTTTACGGGCCCCATACGTTTGTAGTACCCCCCTTGGGGACGAAGCGAAAAAAAATCCCGCCACCTCCCCGAAGGGGATCGTGCGGAAATGCGAATGCATTGGGTGCACCGATGAGTGCGCTGCGAGTAATTATTATTAATGGCGTACTTAATGAAGAGAGACGAGAGTGTGAACGTAACCATTTATTCATTCATCAGCACCTGTTTGTGTTATCGTTGTACCTGACGGCCACAATCACCGCCTTGTGGTCGCTGAAGTGCACGGTCAAAGGGTCTTTGAGAAGCATACGCGCGGCACAGTTTCGCGTAAAGACCAGATCAATGCAACTCCCGTGAATGGTAGTGGGGCACGTGTCGGAGCCGGCATCGCGCAACACGCCCGCCCCGCGCGCGAGCTCTCTCCGCCGAGCTCCGCGATGCGAGCGCCCTCACACGCTCGAGCGCGCTCTTCCTCTCCACTCACTCTCCGCTACTCCGCCCGAGCTCCGCGATGCGAGCGCCCTCACACGCCGAGCGCGCTCCTCCTCTCCCCTTGCCCTCCGCTACTCCCGCCCGAGCTACCACGTGCTCAGGTTGCTAGGCGCGCCACAGCTGTTGCTAGGCGCACGCCGGCCAACGCACGACAACCCCCGACTAAGAAATGCATTCGCATTAAAAAAAACCCGGGCTCGAGCCCGAGCCCGCGCGGCGAGCGCGCAGGGGTTTGTATTCAGAGCGGGCTGACAGATCCGCGGCCTTTATGGATGATGCGAGCTAATCAATAGAGGGCAGTCCTGGTCGGGCAACCATGGTAGCCCCGCGGAAAAATGGCGGGAAAATTTGCGGGTACGCCAGCCGAAATGCTACCAGAAATGAGAACTCCAAGACGGAACAATATCTCGATCTAACTGGAAATTATAGATTTAGATGGAAATTGTGTTTCTAGCTGCCTGAAACAGCGCCAGCGGGAGTTCTGTTCTTTTTGTGGTTGCTTTTCATCCCACACGTGCCGGCGCCTTACTGCGCAGTTTGGAACGCGGCATTTTTTTTCTTGCACTGCCACTTTTTTCGCTTACTATAGACCCTTTGCAAAATACTATCAGGCATAGCGGACAAGCGGAAGGCCAGTCCAGCAACATTGCGCGCGGCCATGATGAAGGAAACGGAGCGATTGTGCCGGCTGCTTGGCTCAGCGCGCTCACGCATCGCCTAAGCTCGGACTTCACGGACTCGCAGTACTGGGGTACTGATATGGCGTCTGCGTCGCGGGATTGGTCTTTCCTATCACCGGGTGGGACACCAACCTCTCTGGTATACCGCGTTTGAGCGACGAGCGCATCCGTGCCGTTTGCAGAGTGGGACGCAGCAGTGAGTCGGCATGACTCCTGAAGAACTCGTAACCGCATGTGGTGATAAAATCATAAAATCAAAACAGCAAGCAAACGCTCAGAAACCTACCCGATCAGACTGAACGCCGAGGTGACTACGTGCTACGAATGGCTCTAAGAGAGCGCCGCGCAGCCGCGCTATGATGGAGCTGCGTTTTCTTTATCATGGCCCACGTTTGCGAATGACCTCAGTGTTGTCAGTGTTGTCATCATGAAAGTTCGCGTATTTACTACGTTGCCAACTTTTCTGAAAAGGGTCTATTGTAAAAACCAACCCAACGAGCGTTCATAACTAAATGAACGCGGGTGCTGCCGGTTGATTACGTATATTTTGCCTCGAATGCACCTGCAGTTTTCTTTGCGCTAAACAACGGGGAGATTTACGACACGAGTTTCGAACGCGCCCAGCTGCCCGGTACCATATTGGCGGTGAGTGCGACCACGGGCGGCGCTGCGAAGCGCGCCTCAATAGGGTGCGTCGATGCGCGCCCGCTCGCGCATCGAGGCACCCTACGCCTCAAGAGTTGCGCCTTTGATTTCCATTCGCCGCTCACGTGCCCAAAAAGCATCCACGCACCGCAGAGAACCCGGCGATGCGGCTGCAACGCCGCTGCTGCCCTCTGCTGTCGGCGTCTTTCGTACATTTTGCGCCGCTGCCATGTCGCATTCGTAGTTCGTAGCGCGAGAGCGACAAGCCGCAACACGCTAGTACATGAAGAGTATCTTTTTTGCACAGCTTCAGTACGCGGTCATGTGAGTCGCCTAATCGTGCCATGACGGGGGTGCTGTGCGCACGAATTGCACAAACCGTGCGGAAAGCAGCGGGAAAGCCTTCTTCTCGATTCCGTACGGGAAATCTGTTCTCCGCGGTCGCCTTCAGTGGCTGCTGCGTTTACGCCGTTCGGCCCCAACATCCAGAGGAGCAAGAATATGCGAGGTAAAGTTTTCTTTATTGCTTGAAACTGTCCCGCGTTTCTTTTATTCACTGATAACCAGGTTCAGGAATTCGAAAGGAAAATGCGGAGCATATACCATCATCGGTTGCAGGGCGTATTTTTGTTGGCGTAGCGCCGCTTAAAACGGTTTGCGATAGCCATAAGCTGTTTTGTTTTTCTTATTCTGCTTTGGTGCGGTTTACTTTGAGAAGTTATCAGGCTACAACCATGATTTAAAACTTCTCGGCAATGTTCGGGAACTGTAAATTGATGTTCACTCCGTTTCCATGTCGTATGCTTCAGACGGGGAATACCAATATTCATTTCAAAGTAGCTACGCGTGTGACTGCGTTTTGCTGCGCGTGTGGGACGTGAAGCACTCAGCATATTGGGAACAGTACATGTAACTACTGGCTGCTGAGCTAACCTGCTGGTTAGCTCAGCAGCTCCCCTGTGCGATGAACGGCGTAGTTTTGTACATCAGTTCCGCAGTCAGACGTCAGTTATAATAAACAGGGTTGTGCGAATACCTAATAGTACATTTCGAATCGAACAAATAACAGATGCCGAATATCGAATCGAATATCAATTTCTTTTTTTTTTTCACAGGTCTCCGTTTTTCACAGATTTCTTTAGAAGAATGAAGCTGCTGCACATATTTGGGACCCATGAATTTTTTTATAACCCGGAAATCACGCTTTTCAACTCCCATTCGCAGCAGTCCAGCCGCCGAACCACTATCAGTCAGTGCTTAAGAATCCTGAGTGAGCACGATATATGGGGTTGGAAAACGAATTGCGCTATAGATGTTGCCGCATTGCAACCATACGCAGAGACTACACAGCGCCGTGTAACTCCGAAGCGAGCACGTTGCGAGCATGAATAATATGATGCGAAAACACGGGAGAACTACGATCACGGGCCATGATGAGGCACGCTTTTGGAGAGCCGCGGGGCACTTATGAAAAATCTATTCTACTATTAGAAAAGTCGAATAGTAAATGTTCGATTCGCGAAACGAAGTATTCGCAGAGCTGCTATTCTATTCGTATTCGAGTATTCGCACACCCCTAATAATAAAGCAAAACGCGCGTTACAAAAAAAAAAAAAAAAAAAGCAGCGACGTCGGGGCGCGCTCATGCACGCTCCCCTCGCGCGGTGCGCACGGCTCCTTCAAGCCCGACGGTTGGCTTTCCCACGCTGCTTTGGATGCTCGTCGGTCAGGATGGCGGACCTATGCGCAACTCTTGAACTCTACGCCTCCCTGACGTTGGCTTATGGATTCTCGCATTTGTCGGCTTGCTTCACTCGGACTCACTCTCCCTGCTCTTTCTTTGCACTCGGTTGACGTTTGATGCTTGTATGCACCGTATTTTGCGTGTGCGTAACTTTTTATCTTAATAATGGACTTAAAATCATATACACTACCTCAAGGCGTGAGTTAGAGTATAGTTTTGGATACAGCTACGAAAGAAATATTGCCGGCGTCGTCCTATTCCTTGCGAAGCCGGTCCTGTGCAGGGCGCGAAGAGTCGGAGCTAGGGGTCAGCTTCTCTATTAAGCAATCTTTCGAACAAAGGGAACAACCAGCTGCTAGTAACCGGCAACAGCGAAAACACAAGAGCAAAACAAATTCCAGGGCTGTCGGCTATGGCAGACGGCTTTACGATTACCGGTAATCATATGTACGGTAAAACAGTTTTTGAAACCTATGCGAATGCTCGAGACTATTGTATCACATCGCTTTACGTTCTCATGGCATGAAAGTATGCCGTCGTGCAATATGGGCTGCAAAAACTGTAGGTTGAAGTTTTCTACCATGCTTCTAACCACTATGGAGGTTTATGGAGCAAAACGAGTCACGTCTGCGGTAAAGATACAGTAACACTATGTTCAGACATGGAGGAATATTTCGGTGCATTTACCACAGCCTTATCGTACTAATATTCGGATATGCGCTATAGGAGAACTGCACTCAAAAGAAGGAAATGGAGAAGGAGAAAACTTTAACGGTAGAATCGATCTGATTAGTGGGCCGGGTCCCCAGTCCGGGACGGGTAATTTTCTTCAATTCATGGAACGTCATCCCGAGTAGGCCAGGATTTGTTCTTTACGTCTGGAAGGGTGGAAAAACAACAAAGAGCTGTTTGGAAATATTCATCGATTTCAAATTCTTCTAATGCACGTATACTATTTATTGCGTTCCGTCGCGAGCATATCAAGCCTTCAACACCGTAATCATGTCATAATTCTTTGGGTTGAGAGTCAGTTCGTTATGATGATGATGGTTACGATAGAAATCCGAAGCACAAAAGCCGCCTTCGAATATTCTGCGCAACGTTGTCTGGGGCGCGATCTCGGTGACGTAACACAAACCTTCTGTATTTGCATGTGAATAAACAACGCACGCTGCGGATTTGCACCTTCTTGCACGCAGCCGTAACGAAAGCCAATTTGTGAAGTGAATGTATACGCCATACAGCCTAAAGAAAATACCCACACGATCTTTGTGAGCCTCCCAAACATCGCCAAACCTGCTAATAAGACGTTTTTAATCATGTAGAAAAATTAATGCGTTGGGCACAGAAAAAAGACATTTATCTGATAGAAGACAACAACCACGAAAGAAATAGAGCACAGCCGCTTTATTTCCTGCGGTGCGATGCGCGTGCATAGGAGTAGGGGCCCCATGCTTGGCACAAAGCATTAGACTGTTGAGTCTTCATAAGAGCATCTCAACAATACTTTAAGGAAGCCTACGCATTTTGAACACTTATCGAGGAGCTCTGAGCGCTGAACCTCGCGAATAGGCTAGAAAGGACGATTTACACACGATCTTCTGACCGATGCTCCGAAGAAAGTTGTTCGCTCTCTCCCCGTGTGTTGCAATCTTGTGGGGAATACAGCTTGAAATTGTTCAGATATGTCAGAAGCTGGCAAAAATAACTGAATTTCTAGAAGTACGCTTTTCAATGCACGAAGGCATCAAAGCGGGCGATTTCTAGCACATACACCGCTGCCCCTCACAAGCGGAGTGTAGCAGGCGACAGCGGCGCGAACCCCTGAGCCGACGTTAGAGCAAGGGGGCGACACTCAAACGTCTCACCGCCAATAAGGGACTGGGCACCTGGACGCATGGCACCACCACTCGGCGCTCCCCTCGTTAGTGGAATAAGCTGGTGCATTGAAATAGACAGCCTTCTGTTGTTTTTGCGGTGTTTGCTTCGGTGCTTTGAATGTTTCGGTGGTGTTGTGAGCGGATATGTGCGGTGAAACGAAGTCTAGACAGATGTGTTGGGTTCTGAGAAGCACTACGTAAACTGGTCGGACGCCCCTAAGGTTGAGTATCGGTTACAATGACATGATAGCTTTTTGCAGCGATCTACGCTTGGCTCTACGCGGTCAGAGTACGAATAAAAATATTATTATTAGTATTCATTTTTTTTTAAATGCACTAACGGCTACGTAAACTTATTGGACGCTTCTGAGGTTGGGAATGGGCTACACTGAAATGATCGCTTTTTGCCTGGCTCCACGCGATCTGAGTAGGAATAAAACAATTGCTATTATTGTTATTCATTTCTACCACTTCAAATTATCTTCACTGGTTTTAAAGACTACAGTTTCCACGCCAGCCTTAAAGGTGGGATACCTCGATACGTGTGCTTTGAAGGAAAGGCACGTACGGGATTGATTACCCTGTGGCTGTGGAAACGTCGCGGCAGTTTACACTTTTTTTCCGTAACCGTGAGCTTTGTGACTTTGGTTTCCGTGAGTGACAGTATGGAAGCCTCAGAGCCGAAGCGGAACTCCCACGTATGTACTGGTAATTTTATCACGAGCCAAAGTTATTGAACCACCCAACAGCCCAAGTTACAAACCATCCCCCGCCGCCTCCCGATTTCACCACCTGCGTGGAATAAGGGCTGGCACCGATAGTTTAAGGATGTGACAGAGTGTTAATGTCAGCCTGTGTTTTTTAATGCATAGGTATATATTCTTTGCCGAGTACCTGAAAAATCGTGTAATTCCTTCTGAAAAAACAAAACAAAAAAATCGCGCCAATCCACCCCGTGAATGTGGTTGGAAAGCAAAGCTGTAAACGGCACCCATAACGATTACCAATGCGAGGTCACTTAAAATCACTCACATCGCTCTATAAATAGCAAAACCAGAGAGAAGTGAAATGCACTTAACCACACCATTTATTACTTCAAAGAGATATTCTTGCTAAGGTTAAATCAATGCAGGAAGCATGAACGGTGTTTAGTTGAGTTGTATTGGTGTAGCACAAGAGTGGAGCGTTTTTTTTATAAAATTAAAGTAGTCTCCAACCTGGTGTTAGACGATCTGTCTTCTCCGTCTGCGCCGCGGACGGAGGCGACTGGGTTTGCGGCAGAGAAGGAGGAGGAGGAAGAAATACTTCTGTTCAGATTTCTGAACGGCCCAGAGTTCAGCCCTGGGGAGTAATTCCTTCTTGTGTGGGGCCCATATGCAGTCCGCGCGGCCTGTGTTCTGTCCACCCGCTCAAGCGGGGTAGGTAGAGAGGGCCTGGACAGCAGCATCTACCATTGCTCTTGTTGGGTAGTTTACGGAAAGAGAGAAGGGTAATCAGGGCTAAAGTTGCACACCCCGATTACGAGGCGAAGTGTTCCTACTTCTGAGCAAAATTTGCATTCAGCGTCAAAGCGATTCGGATACATTAAGTGAAGACGCGTAGGCTGTGGGAAGGAGCCCGGTTTGTGTGAGCCGTACAGTAGTTTGTTGTTCTCTGGAAAGGTCAGGGTAAGGCGAAGGTACGGTCTGTCTTAGAAGGCGATAATGGTGGGTTATCTCCCTGAACGTGACAAGCTCCCTCGTGCAGCTCCATAGCACGAGAGGTAAAAGCGCAGGCTTGTTGGGTGGGCGTAATCGTTGCCCTCCATTGAAGCGTGAGGGGGTGTCTAGATGAGCTGAATGGAACCGTTTGGGGAGTGGTTTTTTAGCACCCGCAGTGCAAGTCAGGACACCAAACCCTACTGGTAATTCCAGTAGGCTTGCTGGGAATCGATGACTACCGTCCGAACCCCTGGTTGAGCGAAAGCCAAGGTGATTGCTGCCTCTTCTGCTGCCGCCATTTCTTGGGTCCTAAGCGAGGTACACGCAAGGAGGTTGGTCCTGGAGGTAGCCACGATCATGGCTTATTACTGCCCTCGATGTTTGGAGGCGTCTGTGTAGATAACTGCATGATCCCCACAGGGGGGGGTGTTTAGCGCTTGAGCCCGTGCGTTTCGGTGACCCTCGTCATGTGAAGGGTTCATATTTCTAAGCAATGGGAGCATCTTTAGTTTCAGTCGCCAAGAGTCGGGGAGTACGTCAAGCGGAGTGACATTCTGGGCTGCCCAGCCAATCTGGTGAAGCATGCGGTTACCCATCGCAGTTCTGAGTCAGACCTTCTGGTTAGAAAGATGGCCTTCTATCAGCTCGTCCACCGTGTTGTGGAGCCCCGTGCTAAGCAGCCTCTGTGTGTACGCACTCATGAGAAAACCAATGACCTGCTCGACCCCTTTTCTAATCATTATATAAAGCATCTCTATGTCTTCCTTGTCGAGAAGAAGACAGGGGGTTCACGTAAGTAACTCTCGAGAGGACACTTTAGGACTCGCTTCTTGGTTGCAACTCGCCTGATCATGTGTATGATTTGATTAATGCTGTTTTTGAGGCGCTGCAAGGAGACGTCACTCTTGGTTTTAGCCTCGAGATGTAGGCCCAGGATCTTGATGCTGAGGCTTGGAGTGATGGTCTGGTCATCAAGGAGTATTTGAATGTATGCCTTGGTTTGGCATGAGGGCGGACGAGAAGGAGCTGTGATTGTTTTTACGTGAACACTGGAGGCGACAGGCTTTAGCACATTGGCGTACTAGAAGTGCGATGTCATGCATTGGTGTCATCATCATCATCATCACCAGCCTATCTACGCCCCCTGCAGGGCAAAGGCCTCTCCCATTATTCTCCAATTACCTCGGTCCTGTGCCAACTGTGACCAATTTATCCCCGCAAACTTCTTGATCTCATCTGCCCATCTAACTTTTTCTGCCGCCCCCTGCAACGCTTGCCCTCTCTGGGGATCCACTCTGTTACCCTTAATGACCAGCGGTTATCTTGCCTTCGCATTACATGCCCTGCTCACGTCCATTTCTTCTTCTTAATTTCTACTAATATGTCTTTAACACCAGTTTGCTCCCTGACCCACTCCGCTCTCTTCTTGTCCCTTAATGTTACACCTATCATTTTCCGCTCCATTGCCCGCTGAGTCGTTCTCAATTTAAGTTGAACCCTCTTAGTGAGCCTCCAAGTTTCTGCCCCGTAGGTGAGTACCGGTAAGATGCAGCTGTCATACACTTTCTTCTTCAGGGATAATGGTAGACTGCTATTCATTATCTGAGAATGTCTGCCATATGCACCCCACCCCATTCTTATCCTTCTAATTATCTGTGCCTCATGGTTGGGATCTGGGGTCACAACTTGGGCTAAGTAGACATATTCGCTTACCACTTCCACTGCCTCGCCACCTATCTCAAACCGCATTGGTGTGAGCTTCCTTTAATTTTTTGTAACTCTTAGCACATGAGCAAGGTGCGCACAGGGCCGCTGGACGGGCGTGAGCGGTCACGTGACGCTTTCACGTGGCATTCAGCGAGAACGCAGGGGGTAAACCCGTAGATGTGCTTGGTGGGTACACCACCTGTCGTCGCCGTCATCGCGTGGGCTCGTAGCTAAATCGGTAAGGCAACGGGCTCTCGCTTTGTTAGTCTAGTAGTTCCAGGTTCGATTCCCGGCGGTGCCAGTGAATTCTTTTATTTGTGCGCTGGAGTTTTCTGGTGACACCAACGGTCGCGAAAGAACCCTTGGGGGGTAGAGGTAAAAAGCTTTGCTTTAAAACAAACTGAAAAAGTTCTACTAGTTGCCTCAAATAGGGGTGCATCAGCCCGAGTCCACCAGCAAAGACGCATTTCCGACACGCTGAAAGCAGTTAGGATTTAGAGAGGGGGGGCATGGAAGTGCAAAATTAAACAGAAAAGTCATCCAGCCCTCCGTCTACAAAGACGATGGTTGAACGCGAAGCTTTCTTCGTGCGAAATCGAATGGGAAATGGTCAAAGTCAAAGATGCTGCGATCAAAAGACCAAACTGCCTGTTGGTAGAATTCAAAGCTCAACTAGTCAAAATTTAAATCCAGAAGGCAACCAAGGAAGCCCATTCGAGAAAGCTTCGCGATAAACCATCATCGTCGTTAGACGGAGGAGTGCACGATTTTTCAAGCGTAGGTGGCAGCTTGTAAAACTCGACCGCAGCATTCAGTTGCGAAACTGAGGGCAGGTTTTCGGCACCCTCCTGTCTCGTTCTTCAACCACACAGGAATTGTTTTTTGAAAAATCATTAACCAACTAGCCAGAAACCATCGCAAGTCTTATAAAGCATTGCTTTTCCACGACAAACAATAACGTTCTACAATCATGCGGTATTTATTCTGTAAACGATTCCCGATGGCTGTAGTAAACGTATTTCTGCATTTCTGTGAAATTAAACACGTTTCTCCAGTAGTTAACGAAGTTACGTAGCGTAGTCCCTCAGCCTTTTTGTTTCGGGGTAAATCTTAGAAGGTACCGCCAAGCTTTGCCTTTCGCTCGAGCACGACGCCGTTTCGTCATCAACTGCCATAGGCCAGCGCCGCAGCATTCTTGGATCGGCTGCAAAACCGGCTTTTTCACTGCAGGAGTACTTCGCTGCAATATATTCCTCGATTCACCAAACTGCATGCCGGCATGAAAAAATTTGCACGAACGAGCGGACTTGCACTTCCAGCTTGACTTCCAGCTTGGCGCACTGAGTATCATCTGCTATTTGTAATTACTGAGAATGGACGTAAATAACTCACGTGACATACATCGTAACACGTCACCTCTACTTTCAATATTTACCCAACTGAAAAAAAAAGTTCTTGTGGTTATCTACGCTTCGCAAGTCGCACCGCAGCAGAACGACAGAAAGCCATGTACGACTACGCTGCGCTGACCGCCACCGGCATTCCACTGACGAGCGGTTCATCACGGGCGGCGATGTTCGCTGAAGCGATGGTGGTGCCACACAATGGCCGCCCGGTCCTTCGAAGCCTCTGTGGGACGCCGCTACGACGGTACGCCGTGGGGATGAACTTGAGTCCAGCGAGTGAGTTACGACGACAAGGCGAGCCATTAAAGTGCTCTGCACTTAATAGACTACAGTCATCGGGGCGATGTTGGTGGAAGTTATAGAATAGCGAGATTCAGTGGCACTGGCAGTTTTGGAAAGTGAGGGGGGGTGTTTTAGTGTTAAAAGTTACAAAACTGAAGGCACAATACATTGTGTGCCAAATGAAACTTTTCTTGCACTCCAGTAGGCTCTATCAGAAGTAACCTGGTTGTCGTGGTTGAGGGAGCAATCCCCGAAGGGGATTGTAATAACCAGAAACCGGAATTTTAGGCCCCAGAAAACAAGGTTTTAGGAGCTTATAATAGGCACTGAAAAGCGCCATGCCATTTAGGCATTTATAAGCTATCGGGGACCGCGAGAAAGTGTCGTATGACCGGGGGGTCGTACTACCGGGTTGCTGGTAAATGCCGGCCTAGTAGACAGTATCACGCGACTGAGAACTTATTTAAACTATATTTAACGCGTTGTCGTGTGATTTGCGAACCTTTAGCTGCAATCCCAGTCTTTTCCGCGTCCGTGTCTTTCGCTGCGCTAAATAAAAGAAACCTGGATCGAGCAGGCGGGGAAAGCGGCTGTTTGGTCGTCGCCGTGGGGTTGCCTCGTATGTGTTCTCCCGTTCGTGGGCGGCTCGACGGAGCCTCAAATTCACGGTCCGCCTGTCACCTGAACTTCGACTTCTCGCGGTTGGCGCGTTGGCGTACTGCAGCCGCGTGGGGCCGTCGCAGGTCAACTTCCGCTCACGAGTACTCACCTGTTTGCTTGCGTCTGTTCAGCAAGTGGTCTGGCCCGCATGCGGACCTTTGCACATAAAACAGCATTAAACAGGGTTAACAATAAAGAAAGTCGGGACGAGGTGGCGAAGCGATGTAAAATATGGGAAAAACGCTGGTTTACCGGCTCCAGGGTCCGTCGTATCAAGCAGACCACGTGCAATCGAGCGTCGTATCATTGGGGTAATAATGGATTGTTTCTATGGGGAGTTTGCCAGGACCATGGTGATCCGTCGTAAGAAGTGGGTTTTAAGTCCGGGGGACGTATCAGCGGGGATCCACTGTATATACATTTAGGCGTTAAATACCTTTAGGCACCCGCCGCGGTGGCTCAGTGGCTAAGGCGTTGCGCTGCTGAGCACGAGGTCGCGGGTTCGATTCCCGGCCGCGGCGGCCGCTTTTCTGATGGAGGCGAAAAGCAAAAACGCCCGTGTGCACGAGATTTCGGCGCACGTTAAAGATCCCCAGGTGGTCAAAATTAATCCGGAGCCCTCCACTACGGCGCGCCTCATCGCCTGCGTTGCGTTGGCGCGTAAAACCAACAATCAATCAATCAATCAATCGATTAGCCTTTAGGCGTATATGGCTAAATTCATATTTACTTCGGCTGCATAATTTACGACAAATTGTTGAATTACACTGAAAACGGCGGACAAATCTTGTGCTTTTGTGCTTTAGGAAAGTAAGCCTATTTTTTACGTTAAAAGAAGTCATACAAATGTCGCTATTTCAGCAGATTTGAGTGAAACGAAGGGTGATTCGGCACTAAAAGAAGGGCGTAAAAGCCACGACAAACCATCCCTACCTCAATGTTCTCCGCGTTGAAGTTGTATCTTTTTTCATTTGATATTTGTGTACAAAAAAAAAAAAACGCTCGACGTCCACAGAAGTTGGCTGAGCGCAGTTGCACGTCGGAATGCCTGATGATCTCATTTCATCTGGAATGTCAGACTTTTTGCCGCTAAGTACCCATTAAAGACGATAGTCTTTCTTGGGCTACTTAAACCCAGAAATTTTGGTCTGTCTGTTTTTAAGTCGATTCAGGCACCCGGCCAAAGTGAAACAAAATCTGCGCAATAGTCTTATATACTTACAGCCAAATGTAAACGTCTAAGTCCGGTGTTAACGCTCATACTTGTCAACATTGTTGAACAAGAACAAGTCATTGCGCAAATATGAGGCGGAAAATCAATACACAAGTGATATATGCAGTGTTCCTTTATTAAAAAATTCACGAATGCTTGGTTTTTGCGATAGCAAATGAAATACCACATCAATTGAAGAAAACCGTCGCCTGCTGTTGCCAGCGTTCCTATAGCTCATGACGGTATTGAAGAAATTAAACGGCAACAGCAACGAAAAGCTGCACTAGATGGGTTCCACGTCCGTGGAACGCACGTGGAGAAGGGCAACGTGGTTATATAAACGTTGTATAGTAAGGTGACTCAATTCACGCGCATCTCCGCAGTACGGCAGCGCTAGCATTTAGGAACCCGGCCCGGAGCAGTGGAACGCGGTAAATTTAAATTGACTTGAGCAAACCTTTAGTGTGTTTACCTTGGGAGGAGCGCGAGGGAAGAGGAACAGCATGAGAGGTGAGCGGGAAAGTAAACGGAGGCATTTACTTGGCAAATGTCGAAAATTACTATCGTCTTTTGTCGACATTTGAAACGAAAGGAGCAGGTACGCGGCCGATTTCTTTTATGTCCGACACAGATTTAAGTTTCGGACGGACTCCGTTAGCAACCGGTCCTCCGGGGATGGCGGCGGACCTGTCCCGGACCTTCGAAATGAGCTCAGCGTTCTGCGTCAGAGTGGCCCGCTCATGTTCTCTGCTGCTGAATGCTCTCTGTTAAGAATGTGAAATAAGCACACATATGTGCCAAGTCACGTTCAAGTGTACCGTGGTGTACAAAACTTTGGGCTGCAACGCTTTGTTAACTGCGAAGCTGCTATTACCCATGAAATGTTGTAGTTTTTCACCCTTAGCAAAGCTGCCCAAAAATAACAGCGAGATCTGGTGGAAGAGGCGCAATGAATAACTGCTTCTTGAAAACACGGTCGCGCTCAAAGAACGCTATCTTGACTGGAGCTATTTATTCGTTGACAGAACAGAACGGTCAGCTTTCTCGACTCTTCACAACACCGATGAATCCCATGGGTAATACAGTGAAGGGAAATAATAGCGGATAAATTACTGCGTCATCCTGTCGTGCAGAAGTGGATGGAAGTTGAAGTTGCTAGGAATAAAAACATTCTTTTCCATTCAGTAACTATGCACTATATACGGTTACGAATGTACGGCGCGGTGTGTGTTGACCGGTGTTGACGCGGCGCGCAGGCTTCAACAGCGGACAGCGCGACGGCGCGCCATAGTGCTTTCCCGCGGAACACCGGTGCTGTGTGAGGAGAACCCCTTAGCGCTTAACCGTACAGGTCGGTACACGCTCTTGCGAAATCGAGAATGCGCCGCGACCATTAAGCATGCCGGGGCTTACCTGAGCGGCCGATGACGGCAGCGGCAGCAGCGGCGTCTGACTTTTTTAACTAACTTATAAAACAGCGCTAGAAACAGGACTACAGAAAGGGCACACAGACGTTTCTGTAGTCCTGTTTCTAGCGCTGTTTTATAAGTTCGTTATGTACCAACTGGCCCGCCTTCAATCTCTGTTGCATTCTGACTTTTGCCTTTCCGACTCGGCGAGAGTGCGTTTGCTTGTGCGTGTTTGATTTTAACGTGTCGTAGCTCGTTTTCACCGTTGCATTGGATACTATAGGTATGCCCTTGTTACGATTCAGCGCGCCGCTACCTTGCGCGAACGTGCTGCAAGCTAGTGTAGTGTGGTGAAGTTCTCCTGCGCTTTTCCGGAAAGCCCACCTTCCTCGAACATGTTGGGACAAGCACCCGCCACGCGGGCCCCGCCGGCGGTGACTCATGCCGCGGCAGCTGCAAAAATACAAAGCAAACTGTTCTAGCGGAGGCATGCAGAGACCCGAAACTGCCAGCGGACGTCGCTCGCCGAGATCTCCTATCCCCCTCTCCCTCAGACTAAACGTGCGTCGCTACCGCCGACTCTCACGAACACGGGAAAGCATCCGTGATTCTTATGGATCACGGCATCCTTTGGAGCGCATTATTCATGCGATCAGCAGCATCGGATCCTGCTGTCGCTCTGTTCTAGTCACGCCGTAAGCTCGCCTGGAAGGCTGCTGTTTCTAATCGACGCTGTTCATCTCTCGCCATGCAGTAAACCAGTTACGTTTTGGCTTCGGCCTTTTGTGGTCAACACCAAGGCAGCCTCTTCGGTTCGCCGCTCGTCCACTACGCTACCACTACATGACGGAGGCGACGGAACTCGGTTCGGGGACGTCATTTTCAACGCCCTTTTTCTCAACGAGGGGGCATGCGCGTCCTGGCCCTTTGCGGAGAACGTTTCTCCGCCCCTTCGAGTTGTCATGTCGCAAGCACACCAGTGAGCTGCTACCTTTATCATCACTGTTCTCTAGTCGCTATGCGTTAAACAAGTTAAGTTTGGCTGCGGCTCTTCATCGCCGTAACGGCGGCAACTCCCCTGGAAGCCACTCGCCAACACGCTACCACGACATCACGGAAGGCCGTTTTTGTGCGCCTTCATCCATGTAGGTCCATGTAACAAGACCGGTTACGTTAACAACGACAGACAGCATGCAAAAAACTTTGCATTTAACCCTTATAGCTAGGTTTCCAACGCTTTCGAAGGTTTCCCGGAACGGAAGATGACGGCTTTCCGTTTAGGCATCTTCGCCTAAATGTGCATCACTGCATGGTGAGCGCTGCGAACGTCTTGAAGCAGGTGGAGCTTCGGTCAGGCGACCAGACTATACGTTCCGAGGTGCTTGTCCCATAACCTCCTTCCCTCGTTCCTTGGTGCTGCCCGTGCTGCATCTTGCGGCCCATGCCGGCGGTGTACCGGTCATTGGCGGCTGACTGTGCAAGCAGCGGCGCCACCTTGAAACTTTCGTGTGACAGATGTTCACGTGGTTTTCTACTGGGAGGCGTTATTTACCTTGAGCGGCACGCGCGCGGCAACGTTGCGTTCATTTTCTTCTTTCCTCGTTCTTCATTGCGTTAGAAATGGGCATGTTGGCAAAAGTTTTCCCCGCTGATCCGCGGACACGGCGTGAAACAAAGAGCTCGGGTGGATAGGGGTGACATCAAGCCCATCTGGCGGCGGCGACCGTGAGTGTGGG
Organism: Haemaphysalis longicornis; assembly: GCA_013339765.2. Taxonomy (NCBI): domain Eukaryota; kingdom Metazoa; phylum Arthropoda; class Arachnida; order Ixodida; family Ixodidae; genus Haemaphysalis; species Haemaphysalis longicornis. Next base: position 20,854,819 of record CM023449.1, read on the forward strand.
GTCGCAACCCGAGCAATAGTTGCTCGGGTTGACGTGGCGGCGGCTTGGGCGTGGTTTCCACGGCTGGGCGTGTTTGGCACGGACTGCGGATTCTGCTTGCAAATGGTGTGCGGGAAATACCGCGTTGAGGGCTTATCAAGTGAGATCCTATCAGAACATGAACTGAAAGATGCTATACATAACACTCAAAATGCATTTTAGGCGTTGAAAAAGCCCAATTGAACGGCACGCATTAGTAGACAACTCTCTAAATTTCTGCGGACTTTTTAGTTTACAGCTTACTTGGCTGGATAAGAAATCTGCCACTGATCACTGATGTCGTGTGATGTCCGCCACACAAACAAGCCATTGTCCTTTCGATCTTTTGTCGTCACATCGTTGTCCCAGATTTCTTCTTTCCTCACAGATTTCTTCTGTACTCACAGCGTCACGTCGTCAGCGTATATATATTTTTATTTTTTTATTAAGAATTGTTTCACGGGTGCAATCCTTGACGGGGGCAGAGATATAGGCGGAATGCCTGACAAATCCTCTGCCCCCCCTAGAGTTCAGCGCAGAAGGTAATGCAGAAAACGTATCCTCAAGCACGCAACAAAAGGACAAGCGATACACAGTGCTTAGAATAGAACAATTTCAAATATTTCGAACCGCCTGTGTCGAAACCCCGCGACTCGCGAGAGTCGCTCGGTCACTCTGATCCTTATCCAGACTGAAGAGTAACGGCGAGATGACCGAGCCTTGGTGGGATCCGACGCTGCCCAGCTTCTTCTCCGGTAGCCGCAGGTCACCGGCGTTGATCTCGGTGGTTCTGTTCGTCAGGAAGTATTTGACGCACGCGTATGTTCACCTGTCAATGTTTAGCCCCTGCCACTTGCGTCAGGACCACCGAGTGCCTCACTTTGTCGAAGGCACTCTGGAGGTCCAGGCCCAGTATGGCCTTGTTATCTCTCGTTCCAGTTGTGTCGTTGAGAATCTCGGGTTTTAATTGAATCATTGCGTCCTGGATAACGAGCCTGTTCCTAAACCCGATTATTGTGTCGGGGTAGAGCCCTCCGTCTTCGAGGTACTTCTGCCATCTGTTCATGAGGACGTGTTCTAGCGCGTATACACAGGACGTGAGCGAGATTGGCCTGAGGTTCTCGATGCCGAGTGGTTTGACTGGCTTGGGGATTAGGATGTTCTTGGCCGCCTTTCCATTGCCGGGGCAGCGACCCGGTGCGCCAGCACTTGTTTGAAGTAGTCCGTGAGGTTCTCGATGGCCGTTTCGTTCAGATTTTTGAGTGCTCTGTTTGTGACGTGGTCGGGTCAAGGCCGCCGACTTGGTGTTCAGGTCTCGTAGGGCTCGGCCCTCGACCTCACGCACCTCGATGTCCTGGTCTAGCCACTCATTTTCTTCCCCCTGGTATTCAAGGTGCGCCTCTGTGAGTGCGATCAGTATGTACTTGTCGATTCTCCTCTTCGTCTCGTCTTCTCCGCGCTTTTTCTGGCTTTGTGGATGATTCGGGGCCAGGTTGTCATGCTGGTGGGATTTGGTTGCGCTCTCGTCTAGGAGGCTTTCCAGCATTCTCCACGTATTGTCGCAGTGCATCTGGCTGTCCGCCCGCGTTGCACGCTTTATTCCATTGTTGGGTGCGCAGCATCCTGCTGTGGGCTTCTATGTCCCTGTTGAGTTCGGCCGCCTCAAGGAAAATCCCGGGCCATCTCCATTAACGTGAAACCTGCGGAGGGGCGAAGCATGCAGAGTATAAGTGTATTCAAAGTTCGTGTGTCTTTCTCGTGCCCCACGGCGCACGCTAATTGGGCGCCGCAGAAGCGCCGGTGGAAGAAGTAATCGCGCGCTTGCTGAGTTGGTGGCGCCCTCTCTTCTGTAGAACTGGATTTAATCAAATTGCACGCCCCATCTGCCTTAGATTGAGGTAGTGACAGGGGTCAACGCGAGGGCAGTGCAATGCCCGCGCCTCGCCCTGGGGGCTCGTCCTCGGTGATCAACAGGCCCCCGCACGAGGCAAGTACGCTGTTGCAACCGTGTCATCCCAGCGCTGACACCAGTTGTTGGGACCGGGCGGGGGCACCCGATCCGAGCTCCGTGGCCTCCGACATACGAGTGGTAGCGTGTATGATGCGAGCGGTCAGCCGCTGTTGCAGCCGTGAAGCAGTCCAGAAGCCGTAGGCTAACGTAACTGTTTACTTCATAGCGAGAGGTGAGCCGAAGCCAAAAAAAAAAAAAAAAAAAAAAACGATGCCCCGACGGGCGAGGTTACAATACATGACTCGAGCAGAGCGACCGCATGGATTCGCTGCTCAGACAGGAATGAATTTCAGCGCTTGGGCGGCTTCAATTTTATACCCAAAAGCCGCAACGGTCAAAACGCCAACAAGTAGCAACACGCCACGAACGTCACAGACACACAACGCTCTTTCCACAGTTCGTGAGTCGTCGGTAGCCTCCGCGCACGTTGAGTCCGAGAGAGGGGAGAGAGTGTCCTTGAAACATTCTGAGACATGCCTCGCCGGGCCGGCAACCATCGAAGTTTGAAGCGCGTTGAAAGCGAGGCGACTGGGCCGGGCATGTCGAGGCGTGAATGTATGACTCACCGACGTGCTGGCACCTGATGGCTGTGGGGCGCACGTCCGTGAAGCATGCCTGGGCGTGCCGCTGGCAACCGCCGGAGGCGCGTTGCAAAGCGAGGCGTCTGGCCAGGCATGTCGAGACACGAAAGTATGATTCACCGACACGCTGGCGCCTGACGGCAGAAAGGCGCACATGGTGGCTTCGCCGTCCAGCCGTGGAGTGATGCGGGAAAATACGGCGGCATTGGCCGATTCGTAACAACGCCTTTTCTAGCTTCGACCGACGACCCAATGCTGTCAGGTTGCGTGGCCTTTCGTCACAACCGCTCTCCATAGACGTACGTCGCATCATGACGTCAGTGATCCCCCGTGGCGCATGCGTCGGTGGGGAGTGCTGTCAAAATAGTACCTGCTACAAAACGGCAAATGGCAAACCTTCGGCGGTCGCGTGGGTATCCATCACCGTCAAAAAAGTGGCTGCTTCAGGCGGTTGTTGTGGAGGGGATGCCGTGTTACCCAAACGTACAAGTATGAAGCAGGTTTGCCACATCTAACGGACTGAGAAGTGCCTGACATATGGTGACAGTGGGGTTATTCAATAATAGCGCGCTCCCGTTCTGTTTTGTCAGTGGTCGTGCGATGATATCTTTTTTTTTTTCGAGTATAAATTATTAGATCACCGGATCTGACGAAGCTTCGAACATCGCCGCTTTAAGGAGCGAGCCAAGGAGCGCGCGAGAAAGCAGCAGTGGAAATGGATACATAAAAGACCGAAGCCAGAAGGCCGAGCCCGAGACGCTTATGGAAAGCGGTGGTGCCTTACAATCGCCGCTTAAGGTTCCTCCACCTAGGTGGTAACTTCGAAGCTACAACAACAGGAAATTACCAAAGTTTCGCTTATTCGTGTTAGAATTGCGATAGATGAGCATCTTTCAGCTCAAGTACACGGCGTTTTATAAGGAAGGAAGGAAGTAAAACTTTATTTTCCTGAGCACCCTTAGTCCAAGGCGCCATCTTGGGAAGCCGTGGCCATGGCTTCCTCCGCTCTGGACGTCAGCAGGAGCTGTGTCGCAGCGCTGGGGTCAGCCAGACTTGCCTCCCAGGATGCTAGAGTTGGATTCGGGATGGGGGTCAACTTTGGATGTCGATCACAGGCCCATATTGTGTGGAATATGTTTGGGTAACCTCCGCAGAACGAGCAAGTAGGGGTGCCGGGTAAATTTCGAAAGCGATGTGTGAGAGGTTCAGTGGGTAATGTGTTTGTCTGAATCTGTCGGAGGAGGACGGACTGCCGCCTTGTGAGTGTACGATGGGGGGAGGGATGTACCTTGCGCTGCGCGCGAAAAGACTCGAGGTATTCGCGCGGGCTAAAAGACGGCTGTGCATCACTTAAGGACGGCTGTGTACCGCTTGAGGTTGACGAGAGCTGGTCAGGTGCCCGGTAAATAGTTGCTCGGGCATGGAGTTTAGGCTCACCTTGACTGGACTAGCATTGACTTGTTTTAACACATGAAGCTAGGTTGTAAGCTGGCTAAGTTCCTTCGCCTGAAGAACCAGCAATGCACTCATTGAACATTCGTCATTGTCTACACGCGAATATGGGGTATACGGTCCGTGGACTAGAGGCAGGGGGGACATGGTGTAGTGCTGGTCCCGGCGGGGCTTCCCGACGGGACCCGCGTACTCTCGACAACCGCGTTTAGGCGCAGGCGGTGGCGTATAGGCGTTTCCTAGTCAACACAGCCAAGCGACGCATGGCGCCATCTAGGGGCATGTTTGAAGCTATGTCCACGTGCATGTGGCCCTCAATTAAATCGCTCAGAGCCACTTGGTCTCGTAGTGGAGTAGTTCCGCTCCTGCGAAGCGAACATCCTAACCCGGGTTCAAATCCCCTTACCGCTGTCTTTATCATTTTCAAGGGTTTGTCATATTTGAATAATAACATTTGTTATCACGCATATAATCTATTTATGACATCCTTACGCGTTATAAATGGGCTTTCGGGTATTTTCGTTGCCTTTTGGTCAGTTTTAGCTACTGCTTCTTGGATTAGCTGATTATCATTCTTACTGCTGCTAAAACGATTTCCAATCCAATCCAGTCGTGGTGGTGGCGGTGGCTGCGGCGCGCCAGCTGTGCGCCGTGAGATGGCACTGCTCCTCCACGGCTCTCCAGGAGCCACGTGAAACTGCTCAACCTCGGCCAGTGTTGCTCACGCTACAAAGAGCTTAATTATTGCAGAATTGAGAGAAATCAGGAAAGTTCGGGTGGCATTGCAAAAAGCGGACGCAGAATGAACGGTGAAATAAATGACGTAGCAAGGGAACATTATTTTGACGCCGGCAGAGAACAAGGTCTGGACACAAGAAAAAAAAAAAAAACGCTTAAGAGAAAAATTAAATTCGTATAATGGGGCTAAGCTTGACGAGCAACAATTATTGGAGAACCTTGCCTCATACCAAATCACCCGCGGCTTACAATTACCGACGAGACACGTTCTAAAATGTTTTGTTTTTAGTTCTTAATGACTATTTGCAATTCTTTGGCCTCTTTTTCGGACCGCAATGGCCCCTGCACCCGCTCGAGAAGGCAGCCGCTTTTCCTGCAACGGTTGCCGACTCCCCATTGCTCCGAGTACATCTACTACGCCCTGTACCCGAGTGCGATGGGCGCCCTTCCCAAGTACGACGTCCCCGAAGCAAATGCCCTGCGTGCACTTCGCTATCTGACCAATTCACTGCGCCACAACAACAAAAAGGTGCTGCTCCACGCGACCGTCGGCGGCGCCCGCGACGACTCGGCCAGCTTCGTCCGCATGCTGAGGAACTACCGGGACCGTACGGCATTCGTCAACTCCTTGGCCGACAGCAGATCCTACAATCTGTTCGATGTGAGTACTTGAAGTGGTTATACACCTATAGGGGCCACGAAGGCAGCATACAGCTTTGTTTTGCTCAAACGATTATGGAATAGGTGGGGGTTCTTAGGGGCGACCTAGCCAGTACTCCGGCTGCAGGATACCACGCTGGCTGCCGGAGTGATAATCACGTAGAACACCTCACCTACGGCAGCCCAGCGAGGTTCGCCGATACGAGGACACAGTAGACAGTAGTGCCGAAGCACAGCCGTTTATTTGGGAACGCGCAAAACATGCGAGCACAAAGCTCGACGGCGTTCACGAACCACGCCATCCGGTCGCGATCGCGAACGGGAGGCAGGCATTCACGGGGTGTGACAACGGTCCCCACCTGTGATACATGGTCCGCCGCGGCCGCGCTGATCCGCCGGTAAGGTGGCTAGAATGGGGAGGTGTGAGCATAGAGTTTCATACAAATAAGAAACTCTATGGGTGTGAGTACCGCGGCGCCTTCCTTCGGCCGCGCGTGACTCCCTTGCGCGCAGATGACACCAGGGAAAATGTGGCGCTGCCCGTCGAGGCGCGGTAGCTGCGGTAGCCGCAGCCGGCCGCGCCGTCCTGCCCGCGCTCTCCCTGCCCTCGCCGTGGCCAGCTTCGTCGTGCGTTGTGGACTGTCTCGCGTCGTTCTCCCGTTCGGGCATTTGTTCGGGGTGCGATGCTGCCGACAGCAAAGAAGATGACGGAGCAAACGGAGAAAACAAACTAACTTGCGCATTCAGCGTAGCACGTTTGCATGCTAAAGCCGCGGCAGAAATTCGCTAGTCAATGGGTGATGTGCCGCAGATTGGCTGCCGAGACCATTCTGCTGCCCTGAGCTTCACGCTATACGGGTTTATTGCCTTAGGAGGATACAGTTTCTACTTAATACTGAGGCAGTTTTCAATCTGCTGAATACACAGAAATTCGGAAGCGTTGACCTTAAACACCTTACCTACGAGGTCTTTTTCTTTTTTTTTTTGGTTGAAATAGCGGCGTAATAGGCGAATAAACAAGCGCCATCGCCACGCCCCCGCGACGCGCAGAGCGCAGGGGAGGAGGACGGCACGAGGGTGAAAGGGGTCGTGGTGACGTCGTCGTGAGGAGCGATCGGCAGCCGCGGCAAGTGTTCGGCCCCTGCTGCTGCCTTTCTGAGGGTGCCGTCCGCCAGCGTTTGCTTTCCTGGGCCCCGTGCTGTGTTTTGTTTTTATTTAGCAACTATAGTAGTTGAAAATTTTTCAGTGCTGCGTTGTACTGCTTCACAATCGTGCCGAGGAAGCGGAGTAACCATGCCGAGGTTCTGCTCGGGATTCCGTTGCAACAGCACCTATGGCCGCGATAAAGTGGTCTTTCACAGCTTCCCGCGGGAGCCGAAACTCGCTGCTCAGTGGGTTGCTACTGTAAAGAGGGAACACTTCAAGCCCACAAAGGCGAGTGTGTTGTGTTCCAGACATTCCCAGACAGGCTGCTTCTAGGCAGTATAAGGGTGCCATTCTGTCGAAGTGCAACCTCCAGCACAGCCGTGTTGAGGCACACATTTTTTTAGTTTTCTGGTGGTTGTGGCGCACCTGGGGTGCCTTTGTCTCTCTCCAACCTCCCGTATCTCGTGGCAACAGCAGCAATCTTCTTCGTCGGTCATTGTAACGCAGTGCGCGCATGAGCACCTGTTATGAAAACGTGCTTATCGTGATATGAGTGCCTCAGAAGGGATCACTACTGGCTAAAGCGTATCAATATAGCTCATGCTGAACTAAGTGACGACGCCACTGCAGTTACAAAAGCCCCAGCGGCGGGATATCGGCTCTAAAATCTGGAACAGCAGTGGTGACGTCGCAAAAAACAGCTGTGAGGAGCGGCTCTCTCGAATCAAAATTGGAGTATCGTGTGCCGCTGCACGACGGAAGCCGTTCGTGCGTACTGGCGTGTGCGCTGCTTGTACTGTATGTACTCCTCAACTTCTTGTTGGATCACGGACAAAGAAAAAAGAGCTGTGCGCTGGTGTCGCGGCAGTAATAATATGGATGTTATGGATGAACCCCCGGCGAAAAGACCTCTGTAGCACTTAAAATTTGCATATAAATTAGTGCGTACGTAAGCAGAAATTTAACCTCTTCTAATAAAGAAGGCCTTACTTTCCAGTTCCACCATGGTATTGCATTTTCGAGAAACACGGTGCAAGAAAAGGGAAATTACTTGTTGTGGCACAAGACGGCACTCGCTGTTTCGAAGGAAATTTTCCATTACAAAGGTAGTTGCTTCTCAAAATCAGCACCGAAAATGATTCACAAATCGCATACGCAAACCATACCCCCTAAAAAACCGAAAAAAAAAAAAAAAAAACTGACTTCGCCGGGAATTGAACCCGCGAAGTTGAGCGTACGGGCGCGACGCGCGAAAGCACTGCGCCACCGCACAAATGGCGACGTATTGCAAAATAACCTGGGTAATAGATGGAGGCCCATCCTTCCGTGTCATACGTCGGTGTTTACTAGCTGGTTTACAGAATTCCTGGCTGGTAAACTGAAATTTCTTAAATAGCGCTTGCACAGCAAGGTTCCCCGAAGCCCCCACAATAGCTTATTGCCATCAACTCCACTACTTCGCGAAAGCGCCAGCAAAAATGTGTGTGCGCGGCTGCGACTGCGATTTCCCACTGCGGGGATAGTGCTTGCCGTACTTTGGTTTTACAGTTCACGTTAAAAACCTTTGCCGATATTGATTCCTTATTACCCAAATTACCCTACGAACTCTTCTTCTGCCGAAACTGACCTCAAATTTTCTACAGACGAGCCGATCGCACACGCATTTACAGGCTTGCAGCTCCGGGGTAGCGGCGTCGCCGAAGGAGCACAGCCGAAGCGTCGAAAGCCAAAATACGGATTGCATTAGCGCTAGTGTTGAGTTGCATGGGCTTCGTGGACCTTACTGAGTTTATTACACTCCGCCACTATCAAAACAGAGCCGCATTCATTGCGGCACACGGATGTTGTCCGGGGAGCAGTTTTCGCTTCTCGGTCGATTTCCCGAACGACGCGTCGGGCGACCGGTGGGTTACCGATTGTGTTGGCTTCTTCGCGTCGGCGAGTTCAGTCACACTACGGCGACTTTCCATCGGCCGACGTGTTTGTGTCGCCGTCGGCGTAGTGTGGCAGCGCGGTCGGGCAACACGGCAGTTGGCCGATGTTTTGGCGCATCGGCGGTTGAACAGGCCGGTGAACGTTGCCGGTTGGGACACGTATTCCTCGGAAGTGTTATCGTCGCCGGGCACTTGTCGCCGTCGCCGCTCGTGCACGGGCGAGAGGCTCGAACAGTACGGGTGTACGATAAACTCACTACTCGGACTGGCCATCGTGGGATCAATTAAACAAATGCAAATACAGCGTTTTCTACCGCGACGACCCGCTGGGAACGCGTTTCGTGCTCCGCCTCCTCCGAGGGTCCTCACGACGACGTCACGAAGACTTGACCAATCACGAACGGCGGTGAGGTTCGCCAAATGCCCCTAGGCACCCGTTGTTCATTTTTGCCAAAATTAAGCGCTTTGTAATAGTTTATGCCAAGTTTTGACTTGATTTTCGAGTTCGCCGTGTGAAAAATAATAAAATGGGAGCGAAAGCTCTTTTTTTGTAAAAAGTGCTTCAGTATCCCTTTAAGGTGTGAACTAGCAAGGTAATGAGAAGAAACTGAATGCAGTGAAACGTTGCACGATGCAGGCTGAATTTTACAATTTTTTTTGTAAAACAATTCAGGGAAGCTTGCATTCACGCGCAATACTTGAATGACAAAGCTCTTGTAGTTGGGCATTGCCGGACGCATAGTTAAGTTTTTAGTATCATTGTTTAGTTGCATTGTTTAGTTGCATTGTTTGGGAGCTATAGTCCTAAGCATCGAAGATGCCGTCGTCTTCGCGGCGAGTGGCAGATGCAAAGTCATCCTCAGCATTGTAGACTTCCACGTACCGTGCTCTTCTCATCAATTCTCGAGGCAGCGGTGGCGGGAACTTCCGCATTAGCGCTGAAGTTTTTTTGTTTCTTTCTTTTTACATGGGCAGTAGGACTTGAGGACAGAGCTGTTTTTTTTTTTTTTAACTAAAGCCACTTCCCGTGCCGAAGGCGCTCGGTGGTCGCCGCGAGGCACGCGCTCACGAGGGCTCGGCATTTTTTGTATCTATTTTCTGCTACAGCGAACTTCTACGGCTTGTACAACAGCTCCGCGTTAATACTTTTTTCTTTTCCCCCAATAAAATATACCTTTTGTTCTCTCTTTACCTTAAATACTTTTTGTTTCTTCATCACTGTCAGTAGTTTTGTTTTCTTCACACTAAAATAGTTTTCCTAGTTCATATCTTCTTTAGTAGTCCTTACTATGAACATATCTTTTTGTTTTTTTTTCACATGTTAATGATTTTTTTTGTTTCTTCTTCACCTGCAAATAGTTCTTCCCCGGTGAATAGTTATTGTTTTCTTTTCAGCGGTAAATGCTTTTTGTGTGTTTCTTATATACAGGTGCTAATGGGGCACCTGTAAATATAGTAAATTTGTATCTTCACATGTAAATAAACCGTTTTTTTTTTCATTGTAAATAAACAATTTCATAACGAGACCAGATGCGTTGCTTCAATGTCTGCTATCATTTCTGATGTGAGCGGGATAACTGCATGCGGTATAGCGGTTTGTTAAGGGTAGAAGAAAGCGCGGTGTACTCCGAGACGCCTTCAGTTATTGACAGTTTGCCGGCCCATGCCGTAGTGCCGATCTAGAGGACGGCGGCCGTATTTCGAGGGAAGCGAAATGCAAGGCACCGGGCGGTGTCAGTGCACATTATACACTCCAAGTTTTTTTTAATAGAAGCCGGAGCCACTTCACGTAATGTGCAAAACGTGCTTTTGAAACTGCATGCAATGCGAACTGTTCCCGTAAAACTAAATTTCATGGGTGTAATGAAATGGGCTCATAAAATTTTTTTAGTGATAAATATTCTCCTTTACTCTTCCAGAAAGCTCGCCATACCGCAACGGGTTCGTTTCCCCCTTGATGGTAGAAATGCAGCCGACGCGATGCCGGCGGCGCGCTCATTCCAGCTGCGCGCCTTACCGCGCCCTACCGCGCCTTAAGGTCCTAAAATTACTAAGGTCGGCCACTCTTTAGATCTCGCCCGGCCTTTTCGCCCTCGCCGCGCTCCTCTCTTACTTCGTTTTTGCCATTTTCTTTTTCGCGCGGCGAACGCCGCGCCGCCATTGGCCAAGGGAAAAGTCACGTGGTTTTGTTTTTTTTGCTCCGCGCCGGGTCGCCTCGCCGATGCCTCGCCGGCTGGGACATTGCGCAACGCCGCCGCTGCGACGCCATTGCTGCTTCCGAGCACCGTCGCCACCGTGCTTCAGTACCGGAATATCGCTTCGAAAAATGTCGCACTGTGTCGTTTTAGGTTGCTTCTCGGTGGCGATGTGTTGTGCCTTAGGCAGCGCGAATATCGTCAGGCAGGGCACAAGACTTCGTTATTCCGTCCGGGAAACGCGACGCAGAAAGGAGAAAAAGTTTGGTTGCATAGATTTGAACGGGCCATACTTCAGGCCGACGCTACCATCACTCTTTTGCGAGGTAAGTTTCTGAATGCTTGTTCTTGCTCTGTTAAATTCTGCGCGAGCTTGAGCGGTCACTTACGAAGAAATGCGTATTCCCTTCGCGACCGTCGTCCACGCTTTGTTCTGAGTAGGCATTGCGCGCAGCGCCGAGTTCGTCCCGTCGTAAGCTTTGGTTTTGGATAAGAGGCCGTGTATTTGTCATGTCGCGCTTAACTTCCAGCATCAATATCACGGCGTAGCATGTTCAGTCAGTTGTCGTAAGGGTTTCGTGACGCGAGAATTGTTCACCTGAATTCATGCTTGTTTTGGCCGACGGCAGCTTGCGTCTGACCATGTATCGTGTGCGTTCCGAGTGCGTGTACGCTCTTTTTGGCGTGAAGTCATGTTTTGTGTGTTAGCTACCCGGGTGGTATTATAATCCCGTTGTTATGACATCGGAGTGATTTGCTGCGTAATATGGGCTTGGTCGGTGCGGCGCAAATTGAGGCTGTTGCGAGAAAAAAAAATTGTGGCTAGGTAAAACAATTTAAGGTCAGCTAGATAGTTACCGCGCCGCTTGACGTACGTTTGATGCGCAATTTCTGTTTATCGCTTTATTAAATTCGCGCACGTTTGAATGAGCACTTCAAATGCATATTCGCACCGTAACGGCTGTACCCCTTTCTTCCGTGTATGCACAGAGGAACGTAAATTACGACTTACGTTTGCATTACACGTGATGCCGTACATTTGCAGTGTGCGCGCTTACTTCAATCTTAGTAGTCAATGGCGCAGCGTATCCAGTCATTGCGATTTGAACCAAACACACTGGGCGACTATATTATTTTCAGCAGACGTATTTTGTTCCAGCAAAGCGCTTGCTAAACCGGATTTAGTGTAGCGAGTTGTGGCGGAACGCGGCACTGAGCAGATGCGCGAACACGAATTTGACCATGCTACGGTAGAACAGTCACTAACTCCCTTCTGCAATGCATTATTGCCTATATTTGCGGAGTGTTTGTGGCGCATCTCAAACTCGGTGGCGACAGTTTCTTTTCCCTTCTCAATAGGATTATTTCACGGATCAATTTGAGCAACGGATATTGGAGAAGCTTGGCGTTAAAAAAAACTAAACCCAAATGCCACTCCCAACATTTTTCTCACGGGAAGCCACGTCAGCAGCACAAGCCACCTGCACGACGTCATTACGGACGTTTGTTCCAATAAAATATCTATTTGCTGGCACCAATTCATTTTGTGATTTATTGTTTTCTCTTGATAATCATCGTGACATTGGTCCTCTTTCGAATTTCTTTCGGGTGTATCCCTGTGTTAGTGCAATGTACAAATCTGCCAGAATATATCCCAGCACAAAACAATTCTGTCCAGGCGCCTCCATTAATAACGGCTGTAAACGACCGCGCCCGGTGAAAAAACGTATTGCATGATTAATTAACTGCAGTAAACTAGTTACATAATTTGTACCTAGAGGGACTGTAATTTCAGTTTACCCGATCGATTGATCGCAGTCTTCTCTGGCGCGTATTCCCAGAATCACAAGGTCTGCGTTTTTCACTAGGTTCGCACATGGACGTACGGCCGCGAGTGTAGTTTAGTATATCCGGCTGCGAAGTCGGGGAAGCAGGGGCTTTCCACGTCGCTGTACGTGCACACACGCACAACAGCATGTGTATGTTTTTAGTCTACTCACAGCAGCCTATAACGACATGAAGGTGAAGGAAACATTTCTACAAAAACGGCAAAGCACTCTAAACTGCGCGTAATTAAGGTAGGCTGTAGGTCGTTAGTAAAAGCGGGCGCAGAGTGAACGCCGCTGAGGATACACAATTATCGCAAGAAAGGCGAGTGCAAGGACGCCAGCGCAGCGCTCGAACTACGGCATTTGCGAATGAAGCGCACTGTATACTGCCGCGAACCGTGCGCAAGACCTCTGTGCAGTGATTGCACGACCACAGTCACGCGAATGCAAGAACGGAACTACCGTAACAGAGCAGTTTGAAATGTCCACACTCGATCCTTTCGCATTCACGAGCTATCCTGAGGTGTTACAGAATGCCGCACACGTAAACAAAAACCGCGCTGTGCGTATGCGCCAGCGGCATCCGCCCCGCAAATATCCCCTTGTAGACAAAAATATAAAACAAAACACTATCACTCAGTGTCTGTTGGTAAAATGGGGCTCTAGAAATCCTATAAATGCTACCAAAGAGCGATTTCGGCGCGAAAACAAGAGCAAACTGCAGCGAGCGCCCTGAAGCGTAGCGAGGGCGTCTGCTCTCAAGTGGCCAACAAATATGGCGGCCGCGCCGCGGAGTTAAAGGGACGGCGGCGCCGCGGGTGAGGGGAGAGAAAAAAGAGGAGGGCAGCGGAGAAGGAGGGAGCAGTTGGCGCTACCTTAGTTCTTTCAGGGACCTTACCGCGCCTTGGTCAACAGCGCCGCCCGTGGCATCTGCGCGCTTTGGAGTCACGTTTCCGCCGCCGGTACTCACACCTCCCCCATTCTAGCCACCTTACCGCCGGTCTCACAGCCTGGCTGCGCGCAGTCGTTCGCGGACGAGCCAACACCAACCGGAAAGCGCGCGGAGTGGTGGTGCCATCTCTCGGGGCGCCGACGAACCAGCGGAGCGCCGGACCGGTTTCAGCTCATCGCGTCTCTCCACGAAGCGCGCACCAGCTCGGCATTGCGGGTCGCGGATTCTCCACGATTTCCACAAGATTTAGTGTTTCTTTAATACCCTCAGTGCATTTATGGTAGTGAACGGTGCGGTTCGATGAGAAATGTAACAAAGACAGAATTTTCGTTCTCCCCTTGCATCGCGCGTTTCTCGACGTTGTACCTGCTCAAACTCCGCAATGGCGCGGTGTAATCCTATCCACCCCTGTGCTTCACATCCTAAGCAAGGTGCGATTGGAAGGTTCCGGATATAACTGAATTTTAAATTCACTGCGCCGGGAAATAGCGTGCCGAGCTTTCTACACTTTATTTTTGCGCAGGAAACATAATTAAATGCGCTGCTGTAGCCACATGCAAAGAGAGAGACAGAGATAGAGAATGAAAAAAGAACGGGCTGGAAGAAAGGAAAAATTGCGAAAGCAATATTGCAAATGTGCCAAATTATTCTTCTTTCAAGTCAGAAGCTCAAATAAGGAAAACTGCTGTGCACTTATGCTGCCATTGGCAATAGGTTCTCAAGTGCTGGCCCATTCGCAGCCCCTAAAGTGGCAAATACAAACATGCGAAGTCAGGGCAACTCAACATTATGGGGGAAAATGAACGTAGAAAACTTGTTCGTCGCCTCTGCCTTGCCAAAAGAAAGTTAATTCTATTCTAATTCCTCGTCTATGTACATTCCTCTTCTCTCCACCGCCCACGTCCCCTCACATCTCGCTCCTTCGACGATAAACACGGTGGAGGTCAGCTCAAATCAATTCACGCAATTCAGCGCCTGCTCACGCGCTATCTATTGGAACTTGTTGTTACCGTTGGAATTGGAATTGCGCCTCGATGTATGAGCTCGGGCGCGAGCCTTTTTTGTGTGTTTTAGGTCAAAACATTGTTTTCAATGCGTTTTTTTTTAATTTCCTATTTGCGCAAAGTTTTATTTTAGCGAAGATCGAGCACATGTATATTTTTAATTAAAAGAACAATGCTGTGCCTCGAATATGCCTAACGGCTTCTTTTTTGCGCATTACTGCTGACAAGTATGAAATATTGTACCAGATTTAGTAGTTTGGAAAGGATTTGCCTATATAAGCTACTTTCTCAATTATTCCTTTAACTTTCGGCCGTGTGGTTGAACCGAGGTGCGGAAAGACAGACAGACAGACAGACAGACAGACGGACGGGCGGATGGTCGGTCGGATGGACGGACGGACGGACGGACGGACGGATGGACGGTCGGTCGGACGGTTGGTCGGATGGACGGACGGACGGACGGATGGATGGTCGGTCGGGCGGGTGGACTGACGGAGCAAAATTATCGGATTTAAATAGCCCAGAAAGACTATCGTCTGAAAAAAAATAGCAGTGGATTAGCTCGGCTATGCCAGGATTACGTAGCGTGAGCTAATGTACAGCTGGTTATTCTTAGCTTTCCTGGTTATCTAGGAAACGCCCCGCTATATGTATACCGCCCCTGATACCTCTGCGCATGCGCACAAAATGAGAGGCGATATCAAGCGGCTCCCGCGCAGCGTCAGATTTGGCTAGTGCGCAACAGAGGCGCACAGCTGGGCACGCGCAGGCGCCATTTCGTCTGCCGCGGCTATGACGTCACTCCTCTGGAACGCGCAGACGGACGAGGCGCGCGCGGTGGCGGCGGCGGCGGCTCCGGCGCCCCAGCTGTGCGCCGTGAGACGTCACTGCTCCTCGCGCATGCGCAGCACGGCTGTCCAGGAGCCACGCGAAACTGCTCAACCTCGGCTAGTGTAGCTTGCGTTACAAAACCCTGGTTTAGGAGCGCTCGCGTTCGCTAAGCCACAGCCGCTCGATGGAAACAACCTTGCTTCCATCGAGCGGCCGTGGCTAAGCGGTTGTGAGAAAGGAGAAGCCTCCAAACGAAGGCACGTAAATCGACCGGGTGGGTGAAGATCAGTGACGAAGCCTCTGCGTGCCACTGACGAAGCACTCCACCTCGCGCAATGACGTTGCACTCACAGCCAAACTTCGGCATGCCCCGGCGTCACCAGCGGTATCATTTGCAGTTTACGAGGTTTATATGTTCCATATATCTGTATATGCAGAAGTTTCGGCGAGAGTCTGCGAGCCATTTTCGAAGGGAGTAGAAACCGGTTTTCGGATCGCAAAAAAAAAAAAAATACAGAGGGTTTTAGTAATACCAGAGTCCTTCAATGAAGGACTCTGGTAATACGAAGGACTCACACTGCTCTTTTTTGATATATCTTACGGCATGCAATTCTCAAACATACTATTATTATCTAAAAAAATAACATTTACGCAACTACATTTGCATATGCATGAATGTAAATAAACCTGGATTGGCGAGAATTAACGAAAAGTGCGTGTAGTTTTACATAACTGCTGTACTTATTGCGGCCCTCGGCGACGGGGTGTACTATTTTTTCTCGTGTCAGTTTAAATACTGCTTTACGCCGGGTATAAACGATGAAAGGCATGGTTATTTGAGCTGATATATTGAATTCAGACACAAAAAGAAGTTTGAGAAAATCACATAATGGCCGGATAGCAGAGAAGTTTTGCGCGCTGCGAGAAAATGTTTGCAATTTACGCACCATGTTTTCTACATGCGGAGTTTTTGCTGTGACAGAGGTTGTGCGGGCCAGCATTGTCTGCTCAATATTCATACCTGCATGCGGTGCACTTCTGAGTGCATGTGGGAACTTTATATGGATGCTTCCGTACTGCCGCACGTCGGCTGGTAATGGAACCTCAAGTAGTTCCCGACGAATCAGAAGTTCCTGTCGACAGTAACAACGCGTAGGAATACCATCTTAACTTCCGTCAAAGTCCATACCTCTCAGTTTTCTTAATCATTTTCTGTTACTTGTACTCAACCCAAAGTGCAGTACCTGTTTAACACGCACAGCCCGGAAGGTGCACAAAAACTTGTGAGGCAAACACGACAGACAATTTAACACTATTCACCGCCATACGCAAGTGTCTTGTTTGCTTACATGACAGTCCCCTATAGCGCTGTTACGCGTTCGAATACCAACTTTCTCAACTACATATTTTTTTCGAGGTACGGAACAGAGACGGCAAAATTACTTTTAAAAAGTAATGAAATTACATTACTCATTACTTTTTTTACAATGTTCTAAAATGTAATTAAAGTACATTAGAAATTACAGGTGGCCAAAAGTAATGACATTACACCACTATTACTTTTCAAAAGTAATGAAATTACTTTGATATTAATTTAGCAACAATTCATCACTCATACACTACCAACTCACATACACTTTAATTACACTTAAACACATATGCACTTCAATCTCAAAACTATTTGTTTTTCCACCAACTTATGTACAATTTATTTACAGTGCTATACATTGATATGTTAGATATCTTTATTACATCTCAGAAGTAGCTGCGGTTCAAAGTGGGCATTGGAAAGGTGTCCCCGTTTGAACTACAGAGTGTTTTTTTTTGCCATTCTAAGAAGACGCCCCCGCTGGCGCGGATGAGGGCAGGATTGTGCAGGACAAAATGAAGAACTTTTTTTCATTTTCAGCAGCGGGTTTACACCAGTGACCAGTGTCACGAAGCCTTGAACACAATCAGTACGTTTTTGTTTAACCCGACTGACTGTTGCCACGGCTAGCCATGAACGCATGAAAAGGGAACGAAGAGGCACGAGAAAGCAGGCAGAGCTCTCATCGAAGCGCTAGTTTCCTTCGCGTTCGTAGAGTTACAATGCCCAGATACTCTCTGGGCATTGGAACTCTACAACTTTTTATGCCGTTGGAGAAGCGGATAGGGTATATCGTAGTCGAAAGTAATTGTGAATATCAATGAGCGGGGTGTGTAAAAAGCAGTGTAAGCAATGAGGAGGAGGTGAAAGGAGTAAACTTTATTTGGACAAATAATTATTTTTTGGACCCATGGCGACGACATTGTAATGTTTATATTAACGACAATGCTATTACGGCTACGGAGCCACTCTGACAGACTCTGGACTAGAGGCCAGCTTGTGATTGCCTCTCTAGCTATTTTTTTTTTTTTCTGTATATGTGTATGCGTGTGTTCTTCTGATTGATTGATTGTAGGGTTTAACGCGCCGACGCAACGCAGGCGATGAGGCGCGCCGTAGTGGTGGGCTCCGGATTCATTTTGACCACCTGGAGATCTTTAACGTGCGCCGAAATCTCGTACACACGGGTGTTTTTGCTTTTCGCCTCCATCAGAAAAGCGGCCGCCGCGGCCGGGAATCGAGCCCGCGACCTCGTGCTCAGCAGCGCAACGCCTTAGCCACTGAGCCGCCGCGGCGGGTGGCCTCAAGTAATTAATTACATTACTACATTACCAACACTCCAAACTAATTAATTACATTACTCAGTACAGCAAAAGGGAATTTAATTACCGTAATTTAATTACTATAATTTCATTACTGCCAAGTCTGGTACCGCACATGTTTGAGTTATCAGCAACAAACATGCTATCGCGCGTTTCACCTCACTCAGGGCGTGAATATCCACTGGGACCGTCCCGGCGATGACTGCGACAATAAAGCCACGGAAGACGACTTTGCGCCGATGATTGAGAAGCTGAGGAAGCTGAGGCTGCGGGTCCTCCTCACCGTCCCTCCCGTGCTCGGCCTGGTGCGACAGTTCCGGCTGCACGGCATCCTTCAGCACCTGCACTACATCGTCGTCACGACGCACGCACTCGTGAGAAAGGTGAGGCCACGGTACTGTCCTATCTTGAGGGGCCGAGAAGCCAAATTACAATGTTGTTTGTTTTGAGGGAACGAGCCTTTGGTAACTCTCTCAACTAAGTTCGAACCCTGAAGGCGTTTTCTTAACCAGAAGGCGGAAACAGGCATTGAAAGACTTTAGAATTTCACGATATATACATGACGTCAGCAGTGCAGCAATACAGGGGACACTAAAACATAGTTACCCGTACGTTAAAGGGACCCTGCAACAGTTTCGATAACCGCTTTCACTCTTTCCTTCGCGTCTGCTGGAACCACTCCGAAAGCTATAGTTATCGCCAGCACGGAGCGGCACTGCGTGATTTCCTCGTCGCATCAGATACGCCTTCCATTTCTGCTCTGTTGCTATCTAAAAGCGTTCATTGCTGCAACTGAAGGAAAACCGGCCAACAGCCGCTACATGGCCTCAGGGACGTTCATCGGGCCGTCGAAGCCCTCATTCACACAGCCGTCAGCTTCTCCGTCACGGCACCGTCACGTCAAAAAATCGCGACGGTGACGTAAACGGAGTAGCGTTCGTACTGGAGCTCTCCGTCAGAGTACAGGGGCGTCTGCCTAGTGATCAGTTTATCCTAGAATTGAGCATTCTTAATCTGAAAAGTAAAGAAAAAAATGGCTCAGATTTTTACGTGTGCTCACTTTTCGCTAAATTTAGCCGTAAAAATTTGTTTTCTGATTGGCTGGTTGACCACGGGCATGGTCCCGCCGCGTTTACCGAAAGGAAACGTAGAGCTCGGCTTCCCGTCACCGTCGCACCGTTTTCGGCGAGAAATCGCCCGAGAAACCGTCGCCCATGACGGAAGACGGTGACGTGTCGGTGACGTGACGGTGACGTGACGGGGTCAAAAATGGCTGTGTGAATGAGGGCGAAGAACGTCAAGACCGGGAAAGAGAGAACAATCTTTTGAGCGAGTTTTCAAGTTATCTGATGGAAATAGAGCAGTAATTTCTGGCTGAGGTACTTTGCGACCCCCTAATCCAAGTACTGGGTGTGTTGGGTGACTGCGTTCTGCGAAGCATTTAAGATTTCAAAAATGTTGAAAAAAGTGTAGCAGGGTCCCTTTAACTTCCCTTTATCATGTAAGTGATACGATCAAACGAGACTATAAAACACCGCTACAACTGCACAACAGCCATGTTTCTTGGCTGTGGATTTGTCGGCGTACGCCAGTCGCTCAGACGTCATATTGACATCATAGTGACCGGCGCTTAAGTGGAGGGTGAGTCGCCACTGTTTCATCTGTTTTTCTTAATATCTGCCTTACTTTGCCTGAGTTGGCGTAAAGTTCGCGTAACTTTTTATTGTGTTAATTGAGTGTCTTGAATGAACCAAACTTGTATTTTGTCTTTATGGCCCCTGTCGCGAATTTCCAATTTACCGCCAACATTGATGATGATAGAGATGCCGACGAGGGGGTGGCATGTTCACACGCACATGAGTTGGACAACGACGGCGCTCGGATCTCCGTGAGCGGCTGAACGTATCGCTTTTGACGGTCGCAATAAACGCTGAAGATCGTCTTTTCCCGCCGAAATTTGGACGTGTAAAGGGCGTGTCGATTGGGTGTCTCAGTTATCATGCACCAATATTTTAGTAAAGCAATGGCGTTACTCGAAGAAAACCTACCGCATAACGTTTCCAGTACAGCAAGTAGCGGCCAGTGCTTTTTTTACGTAAATAAGTAATTATTTGTAATTAAGTATCTAATCATAGAAGTACTGTATCTAACCACGAGGGGCATCTAACTTAGGTATTATCGGCGGCTAATTAATTGTGTGCTCATTATTCTCACTGCTGAAGAAGGCCCCGCGAAATATGAAAAGTACCACGTGACGGCGCTCCCGCCCGCATCATAAAGCAGTGCCCTCTAACAGGCCTGCCTCTGAGTTAGCCGGAATGAAATAAAGAAAAAAATAATGATGAAATCGCGACCGACTTTGTGCCTTACCTGACACAGACGCCCCGCGAAACTTGCTGTTGCTGCTCCTTCTATGCCATTATCAAGGTGATGCGCCGACTCTTCGAGCCTGTAACAGGCAAATAAGCTGTTGTTTTTATGATGAACGGTACCCAACTCGCCCAACTTTCAATTCTTTCCCAGTTTAGGTTTTTACAGCGAAGCTGTTAGCCTCTTGTAGGTCGGAAAATTTCGTGTCGTAAACAAGAAATCCAGGCAGGATCCAGCAGTTGTCGCCCAAGACGCCGAGCGCAGTGCGTCAGGCTTGGCGGGAGCCAGCATTTGCCGCAGAGAAGCCCATGCAGTCTTTCTTTGCTATCAGGCATACAGCGTAGAGTTGAGTATTGATTAGAAAAATTAGCCCCATCTTCCCGAAGGGAACGCTGAGTGGATGCGGAGCATCTCGGGGTTCCGTTGTGTTTCCGTTGTGTTCGTAGAAGAACGGAGTGAAGTGGAGTCAACCGCAGCAAGCGCTGAACTGAACGCGCGCAGCGCGCTACCCGATTTACATTCAGGGTTGGAGGAGAGGAGACGAGAGGAGGAGAGATGCGCAAGCGCCGAGCATTCGCGCCGACGAAGCTCAGGGTCCGCCGCTCGCTTCAAGCGTTTGCGCTCAGCGTCGCGTGCCCTTCGCTGCGCAGCTTTGTCTTCAGTGGACGTAGCGTTGCTGTTGGTTTGTGGGGTGGTGCTGACGCTTGCTTGCGCCAACCCACTAACTGACGGGACTGTTGCTTCCATCACACGGAGTGAAGTGGAGTCAACCGCAGCAAGCGCTGAACTGAACGCGCGCAGCGCGCTACCCGATTTACATTCAAGGTTGAAGGAGAGGAGACGAGAGGAGGAGAGATGCGCAAGCGCCGAGCATGCGCCGCGAAAGCAGAAGCGAGAACGCGGGAGAAGCGAAAGCGAAGTGCACACAGCTGGTACGAGAGAAGAAGTGGCGGGAATATCGCGCAGCTGTGGGAGAGAAGGAAGGAGGAGAGTAGTGCATGCGCAGTGTGAGTGCGGACGCCGACGCGGGACATGCCCAGACTATAAGATGCTCCGCATCTAAAAATGGCAGCATCTCCACTCCGTGGATGATGGGGAGGGTGCGGAGCGGAGTAAGGGGACTCGAAGTGACATCCAAGTTGCGCCCCGAGTGACATCCGATTTGCGCCCCGACCGTCATTCGATTTGAGCTGTGAGTTGAACGAAACTAACTCATGGCTCAAATCGAATTTCGCTTGATTTTCGCTTGATGGTGGTGTGCGCACGGATGGACGCGGACGGACATTGGGAGGTCATAAGGTACTCCGCACCGTTACGGGTGAGGGAGTAAGCCGTTTGCCTCTCGGGTACTAACTCACGGTTGTAGCCCAATGGTTAAGACAACGGACACTAACTCTGTCTGGTCTACCAGACACAGGCTCGAATCCTGCCGGGGCCTGTGTGATTTTTTTTGATGGTAAATGCTATGCGCACGGACGCGGACGGACATTGTGCGGTCCTAAGGTACTCCGCAGCTAAAAACACACAAAAAAAACATGGAAACCGCACAATAGGTGATAAGGCGCCTGTGAACAATGGGACCCCCCAATATGTACCTGGTATAGACCAAGTTTGCAGCTGCTCGCGAAAAGGGGAGTTGACGTCATGATCTGAGGGCGAGCGCATGCGTCAGGCTGTGCCGCCAGAGAAGCCGAGCGCAATGATGAGACCGCCGATACGACGTGGAACATTTCAGACCCTCCCACACCAGCATGCCGTATGGTTTACAAAAGCTCAGTTTGGACATCCAATCTCTCAGGGCGAGATGGCGGCCTTTTTCTTTGGCCCCCGTGAACTTGTTGCCGTGCTGAACATTGTTTGGCCCTCAAATTTTCAAAGGGTGTTTGGTTTGTGGTGAACCTATTACTCTTTGAGGAGGAGGTATACGCTGGTGTCATTGTTGTCTGCATAGACCCCCCTCACATATACTTTCTCCCTCTAGCGGAAATATTTGGCAAATACTATCTCCGTGTCGTTTAGCAGTGTCGTGTACTTCCGGCTGCGCAAGCGGAAACTTTTGCGAATGAGTGACATTGCCGTTATTACCTAACCGTGAATGAGCTGTGGTTTCTGAATGCCATTTATAATTGCGTGGTTAACATGTCCAACAGCAAGCAAGAGAAATAGTGTAATGGTGAGCGGCAGTAAAATAATACACATTTTGGTCCTATATGCTTGTAGGCCTCTGAAAAAAATAGCAGTGGCTTCATGTTCAATCGCGCTAAGTATGCAGACGAACGGACACTAACGGACAGGGACGAGGCGCAATTGAACATGAAGAACCACCAATTAGCCCCAATCTACGTCCTTTTGAGCAGTGGCTTAACTCGGATATGCCAGGAAATACGAAGCGTGAACTAATGTTCAGCTGGTTATTTTTTGGTTTCCTGGTTGTCTGGGATTAGCTGATTGTCATGCTTACTGCTGCTAAAATCATTTTCAATCCACTCTAATTCAATCTAATCCAGTCGCGGCGGCGGGGCCGGTGGCGGTGGCTTCGGCGCGCCAGCTGTGCGCCGCGAGACGGCACTGCATGCTCCTCGCGCATGCGCGCACGGCTCTCCAGGAGCCACGCGAAGCTGCTCAGCCTCGGCCAGTGTAGCTCAGGCTACAAAAGAGCGAAAGCAGGTGAAAATGTGCTGCTTACTAGCCTACGTAGCATCCCTGACAGCCCGGGCCGGTATGCGGGGGAAATGAGATTGCTTTACTGCGTGTCTAAGCTTCTCGCTGGCGTCATCCAGCAATATTTCGAACTCTACTCCGACGCTGTGTGCGGTTCTGACTCGAGGTGGCTTTTGCAGGACATCCTTGATTGCAGCGGGAGGGGTGACTTCGCTGCCGCCTCGTTCCCCCCAGTTCGAGACTACATCTTGTCTTTGGGGGTCGCCCCTAACTTTGCTGATAGACTGGCCTACACCATGTCGGTGCGTGGACACATCAAATTTGCGTGATCGACATGTATGAGGCGCACAAAAGAAAGCTATGCGACGTGTGAGGCTTCGTAATTTGGATGGGAGATATGATGTTGCCACGCGATTTTAGCGGTATACACTTCAAAGAAAGCTGCACTCTTTGTCAAAGTTTTCTTAACCAATCCTAAGCCTTTTCGACCACAAAGAATTCAAAGAACAAGCTTTACGTTTAAATGTGATAAAAATATTTTATGACAGTAACAAAGAAATCGTGTTTTCTCTAGCTTTGCGGCATCAAATCTTTCAGCCTCGCTCGGGACGTAAGCTTTTACATTGAATTTTTTGCGCACTGTGCGTTTCCGGCTTGGCGTTGAAAAGTTTGAGAAAGACTGTACCTTGCAGACCAGCTTGTGGTTCAAAATAAATTACCCGCTGAAGAGATAAATACAAGTTTGTTATATTCAAAGGATTTGCTGCTTTATAGTACGCTCAGCGTTTTTCCGACAACAAACGGCGCATTCTTCAAAAAAAAAAAATTAAACAGTCTAAAAATAATTTAAATTCTTCCGCTGCACTGTACGTTTTGTGGCGTCAGCAAGGATCTATATAATGGGCAGGTACCTAAAAGAAAAGTTACTATGTTGACTGAGGCTGTCGTTAGCTGCAAAAGGCCCCTTTGGTTACCTTGGTTACCGGCCACCTGCCTAGATGGTGCAGAGATACCGTTCAAGGACCACTTTTCGCACTCTGTTTGCTTCTGAGCAGACTTGTACCTGCAGTATTTCTATTCGGGTGGTGATAATCGTTTCGGAAAACATTGTGTATGAGTCGAAAAACAGGGTCGCGTAAGTGGCAGTGTCTCTTTATGACAGTTGGCCAGTGTCGTATCAGACAAGCCCAACGCGTCTGACGGTGGGGTTAGACAGCGTTGGCCGGTGTAGTGACGCACTGACTGCTTACTCTCTACTTGCCCGTTAGTAACTGTTATTGTTTACCACCACCATTCTTACTGCTACAAAATTATGCACTAAATTCAAGCGCAAATAGCTTATTCTGGAACCCTCCGCGGTGGCTCATTGGCTAAGGCGTCCTGCTGCTGAGCACGAAGGCGCCGGTTCGATTCCGGCCGCGGCGGCTGCTTTTCTGATGGAGGCGAAAAGCAAAAACGATTTCGGCGCACGGTAAAGATCCCCAGGTGGTCAAAATTAATCCTGAGCCCTCCGCTACGGCGCGCCTCATTGCCTTCGTTGCGTCGGCGCGTTAAACCTTACAATCAATCAATCAATCAATCAATCAATCAATCAATCAATCAATCAATCAATCAATCAATCAATCAATCAATCAATCAATCAATCAATCAATCAATCAATCAATCAATCAATCAATCAATCAATCAATCAATCAATCAATCAATCAATCAATCAATCAATCAATCAATCAATCAATCAATCAATCAATCAATCAATCAATCAATCAATCAATCAATCAATCAATCAATCAATCAATCAATCAATCAATCAATCAATCAATCAATCAATCAATCAATCAATCAATCAATCAATCAATCAATCAATCAATCAATCAATCAATCAATCAATCAATCAATCAATCAATCAATCAATCAATCAATCAATCAATCAATCAATCAATCAATCAATCAATCAATCAATCAATCAATCAATCAATCAATCAATCAATCAATCAATCAATCAATCAATCAATCAATCAATCAATCAATCAATCAATCAATCAATCAATCAGCTTATTCTGGTAGCTTATAATTTCTGTTTTTTCTCATTGTGTAGCTATTTACCTAGAGTAAGTTAAAAGTGGTGTCATTTTTATTCTAGCGAGGCAATGAATGAAACTTCATTTTGTCGCCATGGCCCCTTTAAGCTGTTTCTTTAAGTAGGAAGTAAGGCAATTTTTTACGCAGTACATTGTTGGCTGACGGCAACAGATGGCCTTACTGTCGTCCGCGGGAACTTTGTACCAGTTTGATGGTATCGGAATGGTGTGAGTGCAGGTGGGTGTCCACATGCTCCGGATGACTCTGCCGATCACCCATCCGCGACTTGTGGACCCGGCCAGCGTGGCCATGGCTTCCAACGGGCCATTGGGGACGCCGGAAAAGATCAGCTACGAAACGGTCTGCCGACTGAAGAGGCGCTCCTTCGACAACGACACGGAGTGCTCATGGACTCTCGAAAAGGGCGCCGACGACTTCACAGAGGTGCGTACTGTGAAGCGTCAGTATTTAACATTGGGCATTCAACGTCAAAATTAGCGTTCATCTTAAGCGCACAAAAAACACGCGGACACAGAAGACAGGGGCAAGCGCTACTTCAACTAAATTTTATTGAATCAGTGCGAAATATATAGCAGCAAAAAGACAAGAGATACAGAAAAGTAACGATTATACAGAGATTAGAATAACGGAATCACGTGGCACTGTCCCACACGTGTCAGTCATTACCACGACCAGTTCTTTTTTAAGAACGCTGCCTCTTTATCTGACAAGGCTACCGATGTTGTACTGACACACTGGAAATGTCAGTGTGTTCAGGAAATGTTCAGGAATACGTAGTAAGAACGCCGTTTTCTCTTCAGCTGGCGGTGTTCGCAGGGCCAGAGGAGATCGCCGCGCGCATGCGTCGTTCGTACGCAAACAATATGGGCGATGCGACCGTTGTTGTGTGGGACCCCTTCCTCGACGACTTGGACGGCAGGTGCAGCCCACCCGATCAGCCACTGGCTTGGCCCCTGCTCTCCGCAGTCGCACAGACCGGTGTCAGGTAGCGCCAGTCTACTTCAGCGAAGGCCGCAGTTGTGTCGCCGGTATTCGGCCACCAGGGTGGCGCTGCGAACGCCTGGCGCAGATGGGACACCTCTCGGCCGTTGACGACAAACTATGAATGGTTAACGTCAGTGCTCAGGTGGTTTATCATTGTTCTTTAGCTGCAGCACGCTACCCTTTCTGTGATTTGTATGAATTTTAATATGGTATTTATTGTGTCGCTGATGATTAAAAATGCCTACTTTTATTGCTTGTATTCACTGGCGAGGCGCGTATGCAGGCAACCATGTGAGTTCGCCGTCACTGTTTACATCGGCCTCCGCGGGATGGCGGTACTTGTCCGTGCTGAGCGCATGACTTTGTTGCACGTTTCAAACTCTACCTCACTGAACGCGAAGTATTTGCCTCGAGTTCATTGTGAGTGCGATTAATAGCATCTCGGTTGACACCACCGTTGAGAATCGGGTTGAAACGGGGCAAACGACGCACACCGGTGTTTTTTTTTCTTCGGCGTGCGGGCGTAGTGGCCCAAGCCGCGCCATGTCCGTGGTGCATCGGCCATGTCTGTGGCAGTTTCCAGTGTTGCGAAGCGAAGAAATTGGCAGCTAAACTTCGCAACGAATACCACCTACGGAATGTAGGGCGCACAGAAAGCGGAATGTGCACACCTTATATGTGTGTTGACTCTACTCTACATGAAAAGCGTTTTGTCAAATAAAGCGGTTTTAAGTACAGGTTGTTTGAAGGCGACTACGCCTGCCTAGAACAAAGAAACAATTGTGCTGTATTTCTCTGTACAAGTGACTGTAAACAACGACAAAGTACATCATTAAAATAACTACCATTGCGACGACGGTACCCCAGCCGATTTGCGGCCGCTCGGTCCTAATGACAACATTGAGGCAACATACAGCTTCGCTCCAACCGAAATAATTGGTCGCCGGCATCACACACTGCATCTTTTACCCAAACTTCAATAGAATAATTTACACAGTGTGAAGAACAGCGGATAGGGTGGAGACTCATCAGTTAAAAATGAAATCGAGGCTTCGACGGACGCCCGTCTGGTCGGCAATGACATTGAAATACATTATAAAGAAGACGCCGACCACAAGAGAAAATAAAACTTACTTTCCCGCACTAGATTTTGCGTAAAATTGGCTTATGCCGGCCAAAGAAGCCGAATATCGGACTATTTTTGCTTGCTTGAAGACGTAGTTCGCAGTCGTTAAAATAAAGCGTAGGCTAAATAAACACGAGGCGGAGGCTAACGCTGCCATCTGAATTAAGATCAATGGGGAATCTGCATCACGCCTCGAGTTGCTCTAGAATCCACTTTTGTAGACTGAAGATTAACGAACAAAACATAGCCATTGCACTGTGTGAAGTGGTAATGACCAGTGGCGCTTTTTAGCACACGACATAGGAGTGGCACAGAATATAGGTAAAAACTATGCGCACGTTTTATTTCTCTTGAGCATCGGGAGATCACCCGCAGAACGACGCGTACTGACGCGCACACTCTTTTTTTCGCTCTACTGTTCTCCAAAATGGTTTCTATTGATGGCTGATCAAAATGAGGAGACCTCTAAACTTGAGGTGTAAATCATGCTTTGATCCTGAAAATCTTGCTAATATTAACTAATCTAATCAATAGACAATCCAAATGATGAGACGCTTAAGGTCGAAATAATTTTTTTCAGCGGCGTGTGACTTTGATGGTGAGCGCGAGCTAATGTAGACGCATACATGCACGTTCCTT
Source organism: Haemaphysalis longicornis (assembly GCA_013339765.2). Classification (NCBI taxonomy): domain Eukaryota; kingdom Metazoa; phylum Arthropoda; class Arachnida; order Ixodida; family Ixodidae; genus Haemaphysalis; species Haemaphysalis longicornis. Next base: position 20,882,741 of record CM023449.1, read on the forward strand.
TTCCAACGACTCCCTATAAAACGCCTCGTGCTTCAAAGACACGCAGATCATTGTGGGTTGCTCGGATGCACCGAAACATTGGCCGCCATCCCGCCCTGCAAAAGTGGATGTCCAGCAAAGATGTTGTAAACGACAACAAATGGTGATGGAGGATGGTATGAAACGTTTCTCGTCGTCTCGGCGGTCTTGCCGCTTGCGCTCAGCTAGTGTCACTGGGTAAGGGTACAGAGTATCGGCACTCTTTTCTCCTATTGTTCCGTGCCGCCGCCATGATCATTGGTCAATTCGCCCTGCGTGACCTTTGTTTACACGGCGACGGTTCATGGGCGCCGCCATTTTGTTGTTTATGCGTTTTAGTCGGTCAACTCTGGTAGGCTTAGCTTGTCCTCCCTGTTCTGCCGCTGCGCGCGACTGACGTCGATCCGAATACGAATAAAAGATAACGCGTGACACTACGCTCGGCTTCTCTGGCGGCAACTGCTCGGTCCTGTCTAGCCTGACGTATGCGCTCGGCGTCTTGGGCAAGAACTGCTCTATTTAGTGATAGTCCTGCCTAGCCTTCAAAGATAATCTGCAAACATAATCTTTACCAGGAACACATGGTGTGGGGGTTCCATTGTTCAGAGGCCCCTTATCATCCATAATGTGATTTCGATGCTTGTTTTGTGGTTTCCTTAAACGAATTACGAGCTCTATGCTGTATGCCTGATTAGCCTGACGCATGCGCTCAGCGTCTTGGGCCTTGGCGCCGGGGCGTTTTCGCCCACGGAGATGTTTTTTGCCAACAGCGATGAAGCCGTTGGGGGTGGAGGCACACAGCTTTGCTGTAAAATACGTAAAATTCTAGCCATTAAAGTTTTGCTTCATACTGTGCCTGCTATTCTATGAGAAGCAGTAAGTGTTGAAATAACTCATCCGGCTCTGGTCGCGTTCATCACTGCAAGTACAATCAAAGCCCACAGCTTCGCCATTACGCCAATCGGGTTATTAAATAAAGGCTGAAACGCCCTGATAGGGTTTTCTAGGTTTCGCCAGCAGCTCCAACCTAATGGTTCGTCCCCGGCGGCCCGAGTCACTCAATTGACTGCTCGTTTGTGGCTGCTTTCTTACGTCACGGTGCCTTCGCCCTGTTATATGGATAGCAACTTCAAGCAAGTAATTTCGAACCCGCATTGCAAATATTGATTGCTAATGGTTAGCATTGACGTTTCAGTTGATCGGGTCGTCACGAGGAAAGAACTGCCCTGTCTTTTGAATAAGTCAAAGCGGTACGAAGCCCTTATGACCTCCTTAAGGGAATTGCTGCAGAATAGTCGCAATCTCTGCAAGTCGGTTTTTGAGCCTCCCAAGCTAAGCACAGCACTATTAGATAACCAAGGAGCAACACTGTCGGCGGTTCTCCATCTGGGACTGCTTTCTATAGCTTTGAAGAGGAACAGGCGGACAAGGCACAACGTTGCTTCAGTCAAGAGGTACAAGCATGGTAGCGTAGTAAAAAAAAATATCGGTTCTGACTCATATGTGGGAAACGAAGTAAAGTGAAGCTTTCAACGGTGTTTACATCGTGGACGGCAGCGCAGTAGACGCGAAACGAGAAGACACAGGGCGTCGTGCTGTGCCACGATGGTTCACCAATACCAAACTTGCCCAAATGTCGATCCTTCTGCATGTTTACATCGGAATTAACGTCAATGTTCTGAACTACACCATGCGGTTCAAAGAGCGTGTGGCGTTTTGTTACGCTTGTAGCTACTTCTTGAGCGTACTTCTCACGACGCTCGTCGGCTTTCGTTATGGCCATGCGTTGTTGCCTCGAATCGCGTTTTAGAGTCAGCATACCCAGCATACGTTCGATGTGTGCGCCACGTTTCCATGTTGGAGATGACGTTCCTGTTATGCGTCACGAGCCTTGGCGTCCTGGCCGCTGTGGGAACGTCGCTGGGGCTCGTTTACGTGATCCTTTCACTCTCCCAGGGCGCACCGGCGGTGTCTTATACTCGCGCAGACCACCGCGCCATCTGGAGGTTTTGTTATAATTAAGCCCAGGATGCTGCTCCGCGCCACTGTATCGGCGCGCGAAGAACCGCCATGCACGAGCGGCTCCTCTACCCAGTGAGCAGCAGGGCACAGCAACATCCCCTCAAAAATACGCTAGAGCGGCAAATTTAGTCTAAATACACTGTAGACGGCACATTGTTAGGCCAGTGAGCGAACAAAGACGTAAATGGAAAGGTGGAAGGGACCGTCCAACTATACACGGATGCCGTCCAGTTCCAAAATGGCGCCGCAATAGCTTGCCACGATTCTGGGACAGACACGACTGTAGTTCAACGGCTCACCCAGGAACACACGGTCACCAATCTTGAGCTCATCGCCACACGCCTCGCCATTACTTGAATAGTGGAAAGACGGGATCCGTCATCTCGCAGCTATTATATTTACACCGACTCGCAAGCAGCGTACACCACCTGCCGTGCAGGGGGAGTGGACTACTCCGTTCATAACACAGTTCGGAAAGAAGCCCGTCGCCTACGGGAGGAAGGCTACAACATAGTCATCAAATGGATTCCTGCGCATGAGGGAATTACTGGGAACGAAAAGGCACACCAGGCAGTGCGCGCTGCAGCTCTTTCCGCACCTTTGTCTTGTGGGGACCAGGGTTCTTACGGCGGCCCAGCTCGATCCTCGAGATTCGGCCGTAAGTCTAGCTCCGCTGAACACCGCCACAGACCGCCAACTTGGCGTAGCGGCAGTGAACAGCAAGGAATACACACAAGACACGGCAATCGCCCACTCTGACGTTTATTGCAATGCAATAAGGAACGTCGGGCGCGTAGTCTACACCGCCAAGACCACCTTGACCAGGACGGGAGAAACAGGCGCGAGGGCGGACAAATGAAGGCCAAAAGGAGCACGACGTACTCACGGCCGCTTCCGACGATGGCTGGTATCCAAAAAGGCTCTCCCTTCGTCGACCGCCCCGGACCATACCACCCGGAGCTACCGGACAAACCGGTCACGTGAGGGAATCGCCCCCCCCCTCCCCCTTCTCTCACGGGCATCCTCCGGGCGGCCGCGAAGAGAGAGGGAACACCCCTCTCGCCTCCGCGGCGGGCGGAGAGAGATAGGGAAAATGGCGGACCTCCGCAATTCCCACAGCCTAGATGCGCTGTCGTTTCCACTTTTTCGGCCATTGCCCATGTTGCACACCCACCATCACCTCTAATGGATAAGGCCGAGACATGGCATCGTGCTCAATGCTATCGCCGCAGCATTCTCCGGTACTTGGCGAACCCCGAGGAAGATATCGGCGACCGCCCAGCACTCTTCGAAGGATAGATGCGGTAATTCTTCGACGAGCCCAGACTGGCCAACTTCTGTCCCCAGCGCAGCTACACCTCATCAACCCGCGTTCATACGTGACCCACAGTGCCCGTTATGCCCCGCAAGATGCACGTTTGAACACCTTTTGTGGCATTTTCCTGCCTTTACCGCGGTTCGGGAGACTGCACTTGAGTCTCTCGGCGTACGCCAGGAGTGGATCGATCCACCGTCGCACGTTGGACCATCGGACGCACTCCGGTCCGGCTCTGGCGGTCTTTTCTTCAATATTTTAAGGACGATAGAGGACCCGGCCGTTTCTTTGCAGAGCCGACCTCGGGACCACCCCACCTCGAAGACGTGGAGAGGGTCCCCCCTCCCCCTCCACCATAAATTCCGCCATTTCTGTTGCAAGGTTTATAACCTGTACAATGCAGAAATAAAGACGTTAAAAAAATGCTCATCCACAGATTTTTTAAATGCAGAGCATTTTAGTAACTCACGATGTCACCCGCGTTGGCGTCCGTAGTCCGCATCACTACGTAGTCCGCACCCTACACTATATAAGGAAATAATACCTTCCTGCGCCAGGTTTCGATCCCACGACTCTGCGGGCGGAACGCAAGGTACACGGCACTTTACCGACTGCTCCACGGAGCTTTTTTTTTTTTTTTTCTTTATTGAACTGCTCCACGGAGCCGACACAGAATGGAAGGTTACGCACGCGCCTTATATCCTTGACTCATTCAACCGTCGGCCACAGGTGCGCCCTCTCCCCCGCGTCCTCCTCGCCTTCTCTCCGCTCGCAACACCCTCTCTCGCCGCGTTCGGTTCGCGTTCATGTGGTGGCGCGATTTCGGCGCTATAACACTCTCTCGCGAAGGGCATTGGATTGGATTGGATTGGATTGGATTAGATTGGATTGGCTTGGCTTGGATTGGATTTGGATTGGGTTGGATTAAAGTGGATTGTGTTGGATTGTGTTGCGTCATAGCCGCGCCACGTTGCGTCGTAGCCTCTCCACGTTGCGTAATAGCCGGGGCAGGGGGTTCACGGCACGTTTCACGTTGCACCATCGACTTCATCGACAATGTCTACGCTGGAAGACAACAATTACAACAACAACAACCAATAAGTAATCCATAAGACTTGCAGGCACGCCCCCCGCGGAAATGCTCTGCATTTGATCGTGCCCCTCGCGAGGGGGATGTTTTGATTTTTTCTGCTTAGATGATGCGGTTGAAAACAATCCCATTATCCACAGGGACGCGGTGGTAACATCTCAGCGCAGCTCCGATCGGACTGAACGGCACAACGTTTCCTCTGCATTATCCCAGCACAAATCAAAAGTACATCGACTGTGCAGCCAGCCTACCCTCCATCACTGCAAAGCTGGTGTCGTTCAGCTTGCTTTCTGTATCAATGCCCTTGCTCCTATGGCTTAGATTATTCTTACGCTGCCACGACGGGCGCTTTAGAAAACTGTATTGCTTGCTTGCTTTGTGGTGGGGTGGTTGAAGGGGTCACACAGACAAAATGCAAGCTTGTTTTATTAGAGAGATTGGGTGTTTTATACTGTCCCCAACGCTTGTTCGTCACTAAATCATGCTTTATTTACTGAGAAATTAAACACGCTAAGCGGTAATTTTGATTCTCCCGCTGAATCGCCTGTTTCGTGACGTCTACGATGACCTATCCGCGGCAAGTACTGAAGCGAACGTAAGTATGCGGACTAGGGCTGCAGCAAACGGCGGAACGCCTTATTCACCGTCAGTCCTCTTAGATGGCACCACCATACTGATCGTGACCGCTACCTTCGCTTTTTTGGCTGTATTTGTGCCTGGATAATGTCTTACGGTTGATAATACTCGTTTCGTGAAACATTGGGTATGCTCAACAAACAGTCACAAAAGACAATGCCGCTTATGCCAGTTGGCCAGCGTAAGCTCAACGCAATGCACAGCTGCGCAGCTATAACCGGCATAGTGCGCGCAGTACGCACTGTAGCTTTTATGTTCAAGCCTGCGCTCGTAACTTCCATTGTTTACCCCACTACTCTTACTGCTATAGTGGGGTTTGTCCACAGTACGTGGTGGTCAATCCCCGTGTCGCCATAACCCACCACCAACGAAAGGTTGCTTTAAATGTGGTGTCAGTGTTACTTTAACGGGGCAATCTATCCAATCAACCAGACCTGGATTTTTCTGCATGGCCCCTTTAATACCTCGTTGGCCCGGGTTACCGTTTCGCTTATTTTTGAAAGGCTTAGGCCTCGATCGTTATCAGCGCTACGTCTCTGCGCAACGCTAAATCTTGGCACCTTTGAGCAACGCTGAAAGGAGGGAGCGACAGAACAGCGTCTCGAAACGAAATTTGATTCGCCCTAGGGACTTATCCTGCTGCCACGCGTTCTCTTTCTGCATGGCCCCTTTAATACCTCGTTGGCCCGGGTTACCGTTTCGCTTATTTTTGAAAGGCTTAGGCCTCGATCGTTATCAGCGCTACGTCTCTGCGCAACGCTAAATCTTGGCACCTTTGAGCAACGCTGAAAGGAGGGAGCGACAGAACAGCGTCTCGAAACGAAATTTGATTCGCCCCAGGGACTTATCCTGCTGCCACGCGTTCTCCCTTAACCCAATTTTCAAAGCCTCTGTTGCCGCCATGAAGTTGGCTTGTAAGCGTAACTGGGGGAAGGCATGCATGATGCGCAAGATGCTTTTCAACCGCATGATAGAGAGGAGTGTTCAACAAACACATTTCAGTGTTCGTTAAAATTGGTAGAAATAAGATAGCCCGGGCGCGCATTTCCAAACACTTCGCTACACAGAGCGCCCACGTGACGTCTCTGTTCGCGCGATGCAGAACGGTAATGTCGTCATTGGCTGCGCCCCAAACCTAAAACGACTTAAAGCATACCAAATCACTATTATTAACAAACACAACACGTAGATTTGTGTTTAGAGAAAAAATTAAATTTAGAAAAAAAGGTAAGCAACGAAAATATTGAAAAACTCCCACCTCCCCTCGCGGGAACCCCTGTGTAGATGCGACGCATAGGCGGAGCGGCGAAGGGACCGCGTTTTATAGCGCGCATAACGTTGAGGGGACTGCGTAAGCCGGTCCCAGTCGATGACGACGTTGGCGTACTTGTAAAGCGGCGTGGACTCTAGGTGTTTGAGCCAAGCGTGGATGTTGCTTCGCCGGAGAACGGCACACCGGTTATATGCGCAGCGCGCCCGAAGGAGAGGAAACCGCGGAAGAGAGAGTACTGCACATGCGCCGGCCCCGGCGCGTCTGCCGCGGCTATGACGCGACGTGCCGCGGCTATGACGCAACACTATTCAACAATCCACCTCAACCCAATCCAATCCAAATCCAATCCAATCCAAGCCAAGCCAATCCAATCCAATCCAATCCAATGCCCCTCGCGAGAGAGTGTTCGCTATCGGAGAGGAGAGGGGGTGAGCGGCGGAGAGCGCAGCAGGCGCGGCGAGGAGAATGGGGGAGGGGTGGACAACGCCGACGACGACGACAACGACGACGACGCCGGAGGGACAAGGCGAGTGAATCAGATGCTCTGCATCTAAAAAAACAAACCAAGAGGCACACCTGCTGGGGCTCGAACGCAAGCCGTCAGCGCCAGTACTGAGTACCCTACATCGAGGCCACAGAGCCCGAACGGTGGGCTCCTTTTAGCAGTCGCTTGAAAGAATAGTGCGCGCAGTGACATCGCACGTCACGTGGGTGCTCTGTGCAGCGAAGCGTTTGGAAACACGCGTTCCGGCTTTCTATAGGAAGTGAAAGCAAGATATACATCACAGAGCAGCCAAGAGCGCCAACCTGTAGCATCAGCATGATGCTACAGGCAGCATGATGACTAGTTTAGGTGCACATTCATGCAACGAATGTGCACGAATACGCAGCATGGATGTGCAAGGATTGGTTGCTGCTAAGACCACTCTCGGATGGGCGCTGCAAGGCCCAGCCCGGAAACGGAGCACGATATGTAGCCGCCAGCAAGTAATATGGTTGGCGTTCCTCAGACTAATGGGCTTCGGAAAGCGGACACTAACGCGGACATCCGCAACGCCTGCCTCACGAAGTAGAACATCGACACGACCCACAACGAAACCCTGGGTGGACGTTTGGAACCACTGATCTCCGCGGCCCGATCATGAAGATTGTTTTCGCAAAGCAAAATACATATCAAGCGAACCGTCAGATAACCTTCGACGGGCGCCAGACGACTTCGCTTCCATCGGGCGGGACGATCACATATCTCGACGGTCCTGGTCAAGTAAACCAGCTGTCAAGCTCCATGAACCATTGAAAGATGAGGATCGAGGTTGCACGACCAAAAAAAGGAAGAAACCTGCAGAAGGGCCGCAAAGACAATCTGCTCTGAGCCGCTATGTTGTGTGTATAGAACTACGGTGCTATGTTTAGGCCAGGAACCATTTCTACAAATTGATGTTCTTCACATCTTTTGTGGTCGGGAGTATGTTGTGAATCGTAGAAGAAAACGACGTAGCCGGTGGAACAAACGGCCACACTATCATTGTCATAGAAAATTAGTCGCCGCCATTAAAAGCGTTCCATCGGGGTATCACGGCGCCATTCACTGGCGGCTCAACCGCAACGAGTCGGTCGCTCCGCCACAGTTATGTTCGCATCATTAGATAGCGTTTGTCGCTGAACAACAAACTTAAAAAAAAAAAAAAAAACAACTTTCGACCAAATTTTAGTATACTAGCTTCCATTTTCACAATCTCACAATCTTTCTTTCTTTTTTTTTTGTCAAGACACTGCGCGCTTCGATTTATTCTCGGAATCACCGCGGATAATCCTCGTGTAATCCGAAGATTCTCCTCACCACAGGGGGGCCACGAATGTGGCCCCCCTGCGTTGCGGAACGAAAAACGAATGTCAGACTGCTTCTCGTGGAGTCCGCGGGGAGTCCCAAACTGTAAATCGAAGAGCCTCACTGCAAAACGCAGTGGAAAGTACACAATTGAGTGCAGCAAACGTAAAAGCTTCGTAGAGTATAAATGCGGGTCCTCGTTTTTACTATCTGAGCTTCCAGATAACCGAAACGAAAATCGCAACATTCGGTGAATTTGTTTCGTCGACAACGCGCAACAGCCACGAAGTCAGCATTTTCTCGTACTCCGGCAGCGCTGGTACGTGTGTCGGTGCCGGGTCCCCGTGCCAGGAGGGTTCCTGCCGACCGTCATTACGTCCATGGCGTTGCACAGCCGGCAACCACTGCGCGCGGCAGCCTCGTCCAGGGCCAGGCTGGACTCGCGCGTGGACGAGTAGTAGCTACTGGACACGATGTCCGAGGCGTCCGGAAAACGTCGCGCAAGAGGCGGTGGCCCGGCCCCGGAGACTCGCACGCAGCCGCAGTTGGCGCGGTCACTGCGTCTCCCACTGCCCTGCACGGCAGAACATAGGAATTGCCGTGGATGAACGCGGTTAAACCAAGTTTACGGAGCGATAGCTCGGTTTGGCTCGCTTTCGGAAAGTACGAGACCATTTTTGGTTGGCACGTATTTATCTTTATTGCATGTTTTTGTTTAGCCAAGGACGAAAGTATCGTATTTCCATGAGTGCCGCCTTTGTAGCAGAAATTACCGCAACTACAATTGTATCACCGACAGCACAAAGATGTTGGTCGCCACTGTCGGCTCTCTTGACGCAGACTGGAGTAAACTTGAATGCAGCCAGTGCCTCTGGCGGCGACGGCACGAAAGACTGACAGTGAGGCCCTGTTCATCTCCACTGCGCAAAAGCCAGAGGAGCTGGCTACACCGAAGTTGTGCCTTGGATGAGCTTGAAGGTCAAATTTAGGTAATTTTAATATTTTAGAGGAGAACGGAACCCCTTATATTGTGATCTGTCTTTACTGGGCACGGAGGCAGAATCAGACTAGGTTAAGGCGATGGGATTGCTTTCGAAAGCTGCATGAAGAGCTTCCAAGGGCTGCAAAAATCTCTTTCGTATTTCTGTGGAGCGGCAAAGAACATATTTTGGTGTGCAGTTCCGACAGACGATCCATAACCACCGATTTAGGGGAAGGTCCCAAGGGTGGTGAGCTTCTGCAAAATAAATTTTGGAGAGAACAAAAATTCACGTGGATGTCATTTTCTTTTGCTCTACATTTTGTGACTCCTGAAAAGGCCCCATGGAAGCCCACAGCAATTCAAATTGATTCATTATACGCAGGAATAGTTTGCTAAGGACACTGTGGGAATAGACCGGCCCAAGCACGTAGACGGGGACACAAACTATGCAAGGGGACCTGTAACGGGCTACTTGAACTTATCGAGGAGGGCACAAGACATGCGAGAATAGTGAGATCACAGCCTCTGCCCAATCTCCTGATTTTGTAGGAGAGTTGGAGTTCTGTTATCTATATAATTCTCTAACAGCGATGGTTTCCTTATTGCTGTGCTGCGGTGCCCAAGGATGACAGTACTGCTGCTCCCACATCTTGCACGCTTAAATGCGACGGGAAAATAAAGTATCGAGTAAGTTATCCGCAGCCGTTTATAATTATTGCGGCCGCAATACATGAGCCATGTCGGCGAGTACTTTCGTCGTCGATCCGAGAACACAGAGTGACTGCCAATAACCTTACGCGGGGAGAGGTGACGTCAAGGTGAGGATTATGTGACGTCAGCTCCGGTGGCGCCGCCTTCGCGCCGCTGCTGGCTTAGTCGCTCGGGATGACGCCAGGTCGATTGATTGATTGTAGGGTTTAAGGCACCGACGCCACGCAGGCCATGAAGTACGCCGTAGTGGAGGGCTCCGGATTAATTTTGACCACCTGGGGACCTTTAACGTCGTACACACAGGCGTTCTCGTACACACAGGTGTTTTTGCTTTTCGCCTTTATCAAAAAAGCGGCCGCCGCGGCCGGTAATCGAACCTGCGTCCTCGTGCTCAGCAGCGCAACGCCTTAGCCACTCAGCCACCGCGGCGGGTAACCCAACAATATTTTAATGGGAGGCATTCTTTGCCGAGTCACCGGAGCGTTCACCGCACAGAAAACAGGATACTCCCAACTCACGCATGTCTGACTCAAGAGCAACGCAAAGGTGAAAGAAGGCATATGCCGTCGCCCCATTCCCAGACTGCGACATGGCTACGCACCACGCTCACGAAGTCGGTGTCGTCGCTGGTAGTTTCTTGCGCACGCCGCGCGCACGAACCACCGCTGCCTCGCCGACCGATCGCAGTGCGGCTGGAACACCGCTTCGCGCCCGAGCGGTCACCAACGGCTCTGGAGTCTGAACAGCTGTCTTGAAGGATGCAGCGCAGCTCCGTGTTCAGCCTGGAGTCGGTGAACACGATGCGAAGCGTGTTGTCGTCGTCTCCGCAGCTGGCTCCCCCGCTGCCGTCGCCTCCGATGCCATCGCGCTCAACTGACGCCTGCGTGCAGCGTGCTTGTTGTATGATCGAGGGTGACATCTGGAGTGGAATGGCACATTTTGACAAGCAAATTCCGAAGCACAAAACGAAAGAGCGATACGAGAACAAAAAAGAAAGCGACAAACACAACACGAATGTGATGACAGACGGACAGACAGACAGACAGGCAGACACCGACAGACAGACAGACGGACGGAGGGACAGACGGACGGACGTACAGAGACAGACAGCGACAGACAGAGACAGACATACAGACAGACAGAATGACAGAGACAGACACAGGCAGACAAAGACAGACAGACAGACAGACAGACAGACAGACAGACAGACGGATGGACAGATGGACGGACAGACGGACAGGCAGACAGATAGACAGTCAGACACAGACGGACGGACGGACGGACGGACAGACAGACAGACAGACAGACAGACAGACAGACACAGACAGACGGATGGACAGACGGACGGACGGGCATATGTAAGGAAGGGCAGTGAGCGAGATAACGGAAGTCACAAGCAAGGAGCGGAAGGGAGTGCTGAGAACAGTGAGAGAAATACAGAGGTGATGAAAGTATAATAGCAAGGCGATGAAAGTATAATAAACACATACCAGTACTAGTTTCATTGCGCTCTGTTGTTGGACAGCAGACTAAGTAGCGTTTTTTTTATTTTCTGTCAATGTAGGCTTTGTGAACAGATAATTACCCTGCTATGTTTGTGCATCGTGCTGCGGAACTGCAACGACCTCCCCTTCTCTGTCTGTGTAGGGTGGCAGCCTTGAGCGCTGGGCTTGGGAATGGTCAACTTGATCTCCCGTTGCCTGCAAGTATTCGAAACGGGGCGTTGTTCGCCGCTATCGTGACCCCGTCTGGGACGGATGGTCTTGAATGCGGGGCAGACCACGGCTTCTTCGGTGCCTTTCTCTTTGCTGTCGGCGAAATAGTCGCCATCGTGGTCTTCGCTCGAGTCGCTCTCGGGCGACAAATCCCGGTGTGGGTCCGCCACCTTGGTCAGGATCTGTGCGTTTCGGCACGCTTCACCCTTCTCACGCCGCGTTGTGTACCTGGAAAAGTGAGGGGTGTTTGATCGATTACCGAAAAACTGCACCGAAAACGAGACACACCGAAACACAGGAACACCACAGAAAAAATTGTGGCTGATTCCTCTGTCATAGGAATCGGTGAAACACGGAAGTGAAATGTTCAGCGAAATCTGCAGCTGAGCATGATTTATGGTTCGGCGGCTGTCTTGGGGGTGTGCTTGGCGAGAGACGTCCTGCTGGCGGGTCGTTTCGGCAAAGGTGTACTGGCGTCATTTGGGTGACGGATATGACGTCAGTGAAATCTTGGTGTATCCCGGCATAAAACACTTTCATGTAAAAATATAAAACCAGAAAACGAACAACCCTAATTTTAACGTACTTCGTGGTTCTCAGGGCTGCTTCCCCGCAAGAAGACCCTATGTGCAGGGGTGCAGCCTTTACAGGCCGATTGCTTCGTTGTACCGGCGTCGCTTCCGTGACGGATATGACGTCACTAAAATGTTGTTGTACCCAGAAATAAAACACTTTCGGGTTAAAAACGAATGCACGTTGTCGAAACATAATTTCAGGGAAGGGCGTCATAATCAGGAAGGCATGATGGCCTAGCCAGGACAAAAGTAGAGGAATGTGGCAGTCTTATCTCCTTCGCAAATACAACAGATTAAAAAAAAAAACATTCGACGTCTTTTATTGAAAGTTCGGAGGCATCAAGCACTGCTCTTCGTATGATGACGTTACCATGTTTCTAGAAACATTGCTTGCGGTACTATTGGGACAAAACTAAGTTTTCATTTCGGGAAGCCTTAACGCCTTTCAGAAGACACGTGGTACACATTGATTTCCGCCGATCTGACAAATTAACAATTCTGTAGCGTGTCCCCAGTGTCAGGCGCTGGGGACAAACTACAGATTGTTACGCGAGGGAACCGGGAGATTAGCATACCTGACGTAGCTGTGTTTCCTGCGGTACCTCGGTTGGGCCTGCGTTTCCAGGTGGCGAACCGCGTCCCTGCTGCGACTACGACGGCACTCGCCCTCGTCGGATTTCTGCCGCAGTTTGCGGTCTTCATCTCTGCGGTGCCGCCGTTCATTCTCGATCAGGGAATCCGACTTCCGCACCACGTGCTCCACCGTCAACTTGTGAGGCTCCGGAAGCGAGACGAGGATCACCTAGCAGTGTGTTTGACCACAGGCCATTAGGGTGCTTTTGATGAAAAAAAAAATTGCGCAGAAACTCCCGTAATTGGAATTGTCAAAACAATGCGTCAGCGCTCTGCTATTGACCTTGAAGACATACCTGGACGCCACTTATGAGTGACGTCAATCATGTGATGCCGGGTTATGTTGATTTCCGCTAGAACACATTTCCTGTGCTGATGCGAGCCCGTACTTTTTGGTTGTGGCAACCGTGTTTTCTTTTTTACGCGGCACTTTCTTACGTAGGGAAATGACCCATTAGACGTTTTAGCATTTCAGATGAACAGACAGGTTTCATAGTTGAGTCCAGGCAGATTCTTACATTTAAGAAACGCATGTAATTTTACGAAAAACAAATTCTGGCAAAGATATTATAGGGCCTAACTTATAAACTAAGCTGGCAACGTTTGTATTTCACCCCAACATGTTTACATGTTAATCTGGGATAACATGTCTTTACTGATTAGTTACTACTCAAGGTTAATTCCTAATCACACAGCAGGCCTGCACGCTTCAGCGCATGAACTCACTCACCTGACAACGTTTGTATCTCACTCCAACATGCTTACATGTAAGTCTGGTATAACCTGTCTTTCCCGATTAGTTACTACTCAAGGTTAATTCCTTGAGTAGTATTAGTTGAGTAGTAGTAGTTAATTCCTCGAGGCCAGCACGCTTCAGCGCACGAACTAACTCACCTGACTGTCACCATGCAGCTCGCAAGTCTGCCCAGGCTTCATGTGATGCACGAAGCGTTCTTCGTCGCCGTCCTCATGGTCATCATCACCTCCGGCAATCGCCGCCTACGTCCCGCGTTTTCCCCTCACTATCAGCGGGGCAGCGGCAGCTCTGTTCAAGTAGGTTCGAAATGCTTCGCATCAGGGGTGACGGCGGGAAGTTGAGCTCCAGGACGTGTTTTTCAACGGTGGACTCGACGGGACCTTCGCCGCACCGCCTGGCCGAACAGTTGCTCCGGCTTCGACCCCGCTCTTCATCACGCCGGGCGGAAATGGGCGAGGACACCTTGCGCGTCTGCGTAAGCGTAAACGTGTTGGAACCGCCTTCGTCGTCCCGTCCTGGTCCAGTCTGCCTTGCCGCGTCACCTTCATTGTCCTCCGACGCAGACGTCGAGCTGGACTGACCGGTGTCCGCGGAGCAATAGTTGGATCGGTACCGGCTGAAGACGCCAGCCGATTGGCTGCCTCCCTTCGTGTTCTTCTTGGCGCACGATTTTTTTCCGCCAATGTTTTGACCACGTTCTCGTCTCGAAGCTTTGTCACCAGCGCACTCGGATCGGTGGTGCCCGCGGCTTGTACCGTGACTCGGTGATTTCTGAAAGAGTGAACGCACAACTGGGGTGGATGTCATTTGGCCAGACCGCTATTCATAATGCTGAAGCACGGCCGGGCTGGAGGAGCGGCGGGCGCGCACTGTTCGCCGCTCCTCCAGTCCGGCCGTGGCTGAAGTTATGTGAAGAGGCGAAAGTTTAGGCGCGCCGAGAAGCACCAAGCAATTCCCGGCCTCCCTTACGGACTCGAAATTGCGGTGTGAACAAAGGACCGTCCTGCGCATGCGCGCCGATTGGCTCCGCGCAGTGTCTGACTCATTGTCACGCTGACGCATCGAGAAGGTTTTGCTTGTTTGTGCTTGACTAGCTGTTTTTTTAATGTTGTTCGATGCGTGCTGTGGCCCTTGGAGAGGAGCGCTCAAAGCGCTCGCCTTTGAGCGAGCTAGTCAGTCCGTTGACTGGGTTCGGCCGGAGGCCGTTATTCAGCCCGATTGAGTTGTCATGTTTTCGCACGCCAGTGACCGACTGTAACCGACGTTTTTCTGCGCTCGTCATGTATTAATAGTTAAAGTATCACCTCTGTCTTCTTCATCGTCGAAACACAATCAACTCTCGTGCCGGCGGCCCGCCAGTCATGACCCTACCTCGACGAGACGTACTGGTTCGCATCATGTTGTTCCACCCGGTACCAATTCTTAGCGCTCATATCCAGTTTTTGTAGCGTAAGCTACACTGGCCGAGGTTGAGCAGTTTCGCGTGGGCCGTGAAGGGCCGTACTGCGCAAGCGCGAAGAGCATGAGATTGGATTTGGATTGGATTGGTTTGGATTGGATGTGGATTAGATTAAATTGGATTGTATTGGAAATCCAATCCAATTGTAGCACGGGTGTAGAGAATTGGGTCTCCACATTCGCCAGTCTGCGCATTCCAGAGGAGTGACGTCATAGCCGCGGCAGACGCACTGGCGCCGGTGCGTGCCGAGCTGTCGGCTCCGTTGCGCAGTAGCCAAGCCTGACGCTGCGCCGGAGCCGCTTGATAGCCGTTTCGCGTGGCTCTTGGAGAGCCGTGCTGCTCATGCGGGAGGAGCAGTGACTGGACTGGACTGGATTGGATTGGACATCGTTTTAGCAGCAGTAAGCATGATAATCAGCTAATCCTAGACAACCAGGAAACCTAAGAATAACCAGCTGAGCCTTAGCTCACGCTACGTATATCCTGGCATAGCCGAGCTAAGCCACTGCTAATTTTCTTATTCGCGTCAGAGTGCACGAAAACGCCCCCTCCATTCCCTCAAAATGAGCAAATATGGTGAGCGGCAACCGCACATATAACCACAAGCGTCCACCCACCCCGAGGCAGCGGGACTTGCTCGCAGCCGCCCCGGCGCGGCAGCATCGTCGATTACCAGCCGGGGGCACCGAGGGGTGATCGCAGCCGTTGTCGTGACCTGCTTCCTCGTCGCGAACGCGGTGCTGGTGCCGATGGTGGTGCACGTGGTGTCGGTGACTCCGCGAGGGCGGTCCCCTAAGAACACCTCCCGCGGGTGGTGCCCCTTCTTCGTCTCGAAGCCGCTGGTGGTTACCGGCGCACGAGGCCGAGCGGTGGCGACGCCGACAGCTCCTCGAGCAGGTTTTGGCTGCACCGCGTTCGTCGCCACAGCGCGACTCTCCACAGGTCTGCGAAACGGAACGCGCGTGGTTTCTCCTGCGCGTGCAGAGGGGGCGTACGAAAAAGCTGCGATACAGTTACAGTTCATTTCACGAGCTTTGTGGCGCACAGTGGATGCTAGACGGTTCTCAACAATGAGCCAACTGAGTGCGTCCAACTTACCGTGGCGTTGTAGTGTGGTACAGCGGTTCCACGTGCCCAGCGTGGGGACGGGAAAGTCCTTCCACCGTCCCAGCGCCTATTGTCGCTTTTCTTCATTTTGTCTTTGTAGAATATAACGGGATGTTACTGGCGCTCAGCGGGCGCATTGTTGGGAACTGTCAAACATCCACTATGCTACCCACAGCTTGTGGTATGAACCGTTGATGCACACCCAACGCTCTCATGGTATGTTCGCGGCCGCTTGTCTTCTCACCGAGTGACTGTGAAACAGGTGGTGAAATGGAGAGTGAAAGCGGGCCTCGTGGAGAGTGAAACAAGGGCGGGTGAGGTGACGGACGCGGAGCTGGTGGGACGTCTCTTACTGCCACAAACGTCTGTGACATCCTGGAATTAACTTAGCTATTCGGGTGAGTTCATGTAAATCTAACTTGTACTAAAGAGCAGCAAACAAGGACGAAGGCGAAGGTAGGATAAGTAAGCAATGATTTGTCCTGCGCCCCCCCCCCCCCCCCTTTAAGCCGCACTAGTTGAGTAGAACCATTTAAATTAGAAGTACACTTCACGTTCCAGTGTCCCTTCGATCATAATTAAACCACTAGTTTAGCAGGCGTTGCTGTTTCAACGTACTAAACAACACTGCCGTCACGGGGCACGACGTCAGCAGAAGTGGATGGGGCGTCACAATCTACGTGAGCGCCAGTACAGGTAAACCTGGACGTACCTCTATGTAACGAATTCCTGGATCTAACAACGTTTTTCAATTCCCCATTTCCAGCCCCATTGAAGCCCATGTGTTTAAGAGCTCTATGTAACGAAGGCATTGCAACGGTTAATATTGATGTAATGAACTCGCTGAGCTGATCAGTCATTGTTTTCTACACTTTTGCTTGAAAAATCTGCTGGAGGTACGCTGATGAGTCAGTTTTTTGCATTCTTTGAAAAATCGGCTGGATAAATGCTCTAATTTAGAGTATTTCGTCCGAACCTCAAATTACCGTGCATTTCTCCATATGAGCGCGGTGTTGGGTGGCTGCTAGGACTGCCTGCCGGCGTCTAGTCGGGCATCTACACTGCTATCTGTGGTGTCTCTTCGTCGATGATGAGTTCTGGTGCCACAAAATGAAAAGTTTTGCTTTTCAAGACCAGCTCGCAATTTTCAATTCCGCCGCCACCGGCGAGAAAAGGAATGTCGACACCCGGTACAGTACCCAGCTAGCACCGTATCGCCAATTTTGAGTGAAGAAAACAGCCTCAAGTACATCAAATTCATAACAAGGTGCAATTTAAGCACAAGTTCGGTCCTTGAAACGCGTCAAGGCATTGAAAACAGTCAAAAAGCAAAAGTCATACCTAAGTTATGTTTTTGAGCACGGGGGGTAAGTGACCTTGCTTTTTTTGCAGTGCCGTAAAGTGACTAAGCTACTGGGAAAACAGCTGGCGCAAATCACGCAGTTTTTTTATTGTGAAATAAAGCCTTGAAGTGTGAGTTCACCGCCACTAATGGCTATAATTTTGATTTCGTTTCTGCGTCACTCACGCGAGTCTTAACTTGAAACCTGCATGTAACGAACACCTGGATGTAAACAAAAATTGCGAATTTTTGTAAACGTTATATCCAGGTTTAAGTTCCATCAGCCGCACTTCCATCAGCCGCGTCGCACACAGCGCGTGCTTTTTGAGCCAGTGACGTCGCATCATCCTTGCGATGGCGGTGAGGTTAACTGCTCACATGCGTTATGCCTAATGCCATATGGACGCGAGATGAACTGAGTCACAACAGGTACGCGAAAAAGCGCGCAGCAACGTCACACCTGACCACGGAGTCGAAATTCCTATCAACTGAGACAACCGCACCCGCAACCACAGTATGGTGTAATCAAGTATTGATCACCGGCTCTTGACTAGAACAGCAAGTTTTTTTGCCATCACCCCGATACAAAAGGACGCTTTTTATATGCGATGCTGAGAGCATCTCTTGTCGGCGGCCCTGTCCTTCCTGCGTGCGTCCGTCGTCGTCGTCGTCGTCGTCGTCGGCGCCCTGCACTCTCCTCCGCTCACCCCCTCTCCTCTCCGATAGCGAACACTCTCTCGCGAAGGGGCATTGGATTGGATTCGATTGGATTGGATTGGCTTGGCTTGGTTTTGGATTGGATTGGATTAAAGGAAATTGTGTTGGATTGTGTTGCGTCATAGCCACGGCAGACGCACTGGCGCCGGCGCGTGCCCAGGTGAGAGCGAACACTCTCTCTCAACATCTGCGGGTGTGCGGCCCAGCGCGCTCTCACTCCGCCAGCGGGCGGCGCTGCGCGCGGTGCTGCGCATGTGCAGTACTCTCTCTCTCCGCGGTCTCCTCTCCTTCGGGCGCGCTGCGCATATAACAGGTGTGCCGCTCTCCGGCGACCTTTCGGTCGACGGTTGCTCTGCGCTTGCGCTTGAACCCCCCTCAGCGTCGCATCACACCAGGGTTCCCGCGAGGGGATGTGGGCTTAATTTTTTTCCTCATCAATCTTCGTCACGATCATCCTACAGCGACACACTCACCTTGCTCCTGCACTTGCAGTGACCTTGGCCCTCTCTCGGGTCCCCGCCTGGCTGTGATTTGATCTGGAATTTGAGTGTCCTGTTGAGCTCGTCCTTGGCGCCTTTGTCGCCGCCGCTCGATCCGGCTTTCTGTTGGGTGGCGTCGTGGCGGGTAGGAAAGAGGCCCGTCATTATTTATTTGATAGTTAATGCTACAGAATTTGATGACGACCAGGTTTTGGTGTCTGTGGTACTGTGAAAAGTTAGGTTTTCGAACATTACCAAGGCGACTACAAAATGGGAGCGTAGCGCCTCAGGTAGCACTTCCGTGGTCGTTAGGGCGGCCGATAGCGATATCAAATAAGCATCAAGAGAACAGCGTACAAAGTATAAATCAGCCTAATGATATTTTTAGAAACGCGACGTATTTTTAGTTTTTGTACACGGACGCTTTATGGGGAAACCACGGCTTCGCAGTAAAACTTCCTCCGGTCAGATGCGTCTTTTTGATGATGTCCAAGAAACTCCGATTGAAGATAAAGAGATGCAGTCAAAGCTCGACTTAACAAAGTTTAGGGGAGTCGCGAATCATTTCGTTAAATCGAGAACTTCGGTAAATCGAGTTACGTCTTTCTTGATCATTTGTTCGGTACATTCGATTACATATTGTAGCGGCATCCAGCAAGCTTATGCGGCGTCGTAATTGCGAAGCGTAAATGCTTCGAAAATAAAATTCCGGCCCGCCCGTATAAATCGAGACCATGAAAATTGTTACGTCAGCAAGAACGGCCCCCGGGGGTCTACAAATTTATTTCCCACCAAAGAAATCGGTAATGTTTGCTCGCGAGCGCATTGTAGGCGGCGGACGCACTAATTTATGGTAAGTTTGTCGTGCGTCTAGTGCATCCGCCATATCCTCGTGCGTTCCGGCAAACATCCGCAGCAGATCAAGGGCATCCATCACTTGATCCGGTGTCGGCACGGCAGACTTCGATATCACCAACGTCTTCGTCAGAGTCTTCAGCGCTTTCTTGGGTGAAGGGTTCCCCGACGAAGTGGCACGGAGAATGTTGTTTGTCCCATCCAATATTGTAGAAAGAGTACTGCCTGGAACGTCATGTGCTGGAGCCACGGCACATTTATTTTGTCCACTTGTTACTGCACGAATAATGTCCGATTTCTCGTCCATAGTAAGCTTTTTCTTTTCTTGGTGGGCTCCATGTCGGAAACGCTCGTCACAGGGTTTAGCGGTGTGCTGGCTTGCACACACTACTTCCGCGCACCCTAGTAGCAATGCTAGACGCACTCTGGCTTAACAACTTGAACTTCACAAATACAACGCGAGTTCTAACGAAGAACGATGCAAAAGAAGGGCGACAGCACGTGAAGTACCCGCAGAACGATGGGTAACGAACAACACACAGCATGCCCTGAGATATCCGACCACCGAAGACCAAATAAGCATGATGATGATCGAATCGGAAAAGCGCCAGAGCCATCTATGAAGTGCGAACGAAGCTTTCTTTCTTTTTTTAAAGCTGGCGCCATTAGGTGAAATCATCTAAAAATTACAACTCCCGTTTTGCGCCACGCGGTTCCGCAAAAGCGGGACAAAGGTGCTCGCGAGGTTACCTTTGGACCGTGCTGAATCAATTTTGAGAGGTTCTCTACAAAACTGGCCAAAAATTAACGCTTTTTTGAGCTTTATTTTTTGAGAAAGGCTTGTCAGACCGGGACAGATAATGATATTCGTTATTTCGAGTTATTCAAAGCATTTGGCTCAATGGGCGTCTGAGGGAAGATCGGGTTAATTTCGTTATGTCGGAACTTTCGTTAAATAGGGCTTCGTTAAATCGAGTTTTGACTGTAATGCAATCTATTGGTATTCAAAAATACCTCTATGAGCCGAACGCACCTGCTGTGTGGAGCGAGGGCGCTGGGCGCGCAAAACTACTGACATTGCCGTTCATACGTACACAGCCGTGCAATTTGGCACTGGGCCGACTAGCAAGCAAGTGCCTCACCTCAGACGCCTTGTTATCGGCGGGCTTCTCCACGTTGCCCCCTTGCATTTCGTTTTCTGAGGACGCCTCGGGCAACTTGTCGGTCTGCTTCAGACCCTGCACCAGGTAGTGAACAACTTAGCAGGCCCTTATCCTCATCACATGAGGCAACCACGTGACGAGGCATGTGAGGCCACCGATTTTTTATATAATACTGCGGGAGCGTCGACCGGTGGGTGGGTCAGCGTCATACCGCAGTAGAGAGCGGCGAAACGAGCGAGGGTAGATCGTACGGTACGCACGCTCGAAGCCGCCAGCGCAACCATCGTCTGCTAGGCTGTTCCCACAATCACCTATATATATTTTTTCGGAGGACGCCTCGGGCAACCTCTATATCTCTACGACCTATATAAACGACCTATATCTCTAACCTCGGTGCCTTTCATACTATTGGAGCACATAACTTATTCCCGCCTTGTTAACTACCTAGAGTCTAATTAATTTTTCTCAGCCCATCAGCACGGTTTTCGAAAAAAAATACTCATTCGAAACCCAATCGCTAGCTTTTACCAATGATTTGTCCAGAGGGTTAGATAATTCCTCGGTTATTGACTGCATCTTTATTGATTTCGCTAAAACGTTTGATACTGTGTCTCATAGCTTACTGCTTTTTAAACTCCGTAACCTCAATATTCACCCAAATTTTCTGAAATGGATTGGATCCTTAAGTAATCGCACACAGTACGTAAGTGTTAATAACCATGACTCTAATATTTTCCCTGTAACCTCAGGTGTTCCCCAAATCCGCAACACAAGCAGAACTGCCTACATATAGTCTGAATCGTTCCCCGCTTGACCCCACTAACACATACAAATATCTTGGCGTTCACATTTCCAGTGACCTTTCTTGGCGCACACATATAGAGTACATTACTAACAAAACTAACAGCATGCTCGGCTTTATTCGGCGTAACTTTGCCTCCGCACCGGTCTCGTTAAAAGTTCTACTATATAAAACCCTCCTTCGATAAAAATGGAATACGCTTCTTGCGTCTGGGCTCCGCATACTAACAACCTCATCATTGATCTCGAACCTATTGAAAACCATGCGGCTCATTTTGTACTATGCAATTATTCCAGAACAGCAAGTGTCCCTCATATAAAATTAACATTGAATCTTCTTGATCTTGCTAAAAGGCGAGCCATTTCCCGTTTGTGTGTGTTCCACAAAATATTTTTTTTACAATGAATATCTAAAACATGCAGTTTTTCAGTACCATCGTATGTCTCGCACCGTACTCATCATAAGTTCAGGGTTGGAGTACAGATGTGCAAAACAAATCTGCATTTTTACTCTTTCGTCCCCAAAACCAGCTCCGAATGGAACCACCTTCCCGCCTTCATATCACTATCACCGATCCAGCTCATTTGAAGTCCGCGGTGAGCGACTTCTTGTAATTTTTGTTACTATACTATTATATGCTGTATTACTTTTTATTCCTGTGAAAATGCCACTCCTTTCTGTAACGCCTTGCGGCCCTGAGAGTAAATAATGAAATGAAATGAAATCACGAACGATGTGCCCTGAAAACAGCGTGCGGGAGAATAAGGACACCGATAAAACTACAGCCAATGGGCTACCCGACTTTCATACTTAAAATCAATGTGAGCGGGAAGGACTCCATAAAGGAAAGCGCTCGTGGAGCCCGGTCTTTCTTCTTCTGCCCTGGAAATTCAGGCTGCCTTTTAGTACGGATACGTACGTACTCTTCTTTTTTTTTATCTTGGTTCACGCCTAGCCAAGCACCATAGAGTGCTAATGAGGGACCTAAATGGTTGTTTTAAATGCCATGTCATTGTAGGATCAGCCATTGACGATTGTGGCAAAATAACCGCAGTTGAGGACGCCATGGGACGAGACCTGTGGGGTGCAGTTCGGTGAACGTATGAGTGTGCTGCACAGCCACTGTTGTATGCAGCAGATCAGCCATGACGGACTAGCAATTGTAAGGGACTGTTTCCTCCTCCTCCTCCTCCTCCTCCTCCTCCTCCTCCTCCTCCTCCTCCTCCTCCTCCTCCTCCTCCTCCCCCTCCTCCTCCTCCTCCTCCTCCTCATCATCATCATCATCATCATCATCATCATCATCCTATATACGCCCACTGCAGGGCAAATGCCTATCCCATTAATCTCCAATTAGCCAGGTCATGTCCTAACTGCAACCAATTTATCACCGCAAACTTCTTGATCTCATCTGCCCATCTAACTTTCTGCCGCCCCCTGCAACGATTACCTTCTCTAGGGATCCACTCTGTTACCCTTCACGACCAACGGTTATCTTGCCTTTGCATTACGTTCCCTGCCGACGTCCATTTCTTCTTCTTAATTTCTATTAAAATGTCCTTAACACGCGTGTGTTTCCAGACCCACTCCGCTCTCTTCTTGTCCCTTAACGTTACACCTATCATCTTCCGCTCCATTGTGCGCTGAGTCGCCCTCAATTTAAGTTGAACCCTCTTAGTGAGCCTTCAAGTTTCTGCCCCGTAGGTGAGTACCGGGACTGTTTAGTGCTGTTCATTCCAAAGGTTATCACTGACAGGATTTAGTGTACCAGCATAGCAGTGAATGATAATGCGACTATATTTCGTTTCGTTGTCCCAAAGCCGATTGGAGAACCGACACTTAGCTAATGTTAATATGTGGTCAAATTGCAAAATAGATGCGGACAAAGAAATACAAAGCAAGTATACACGCATTGAATAGAGGTGCAGCTTGAAGTACACAAGACAGGCGCTGGCTCATCAAGTTGCGTTTTAAGTAGCTTGTTCTCAGCACTACTTTTCTTACACCTCCTCCCTTCCCTCTAACACTGATACAACGCCATCACGAACTCCAGCCAACACGCCCAACCTTTCACCTTGCGAAATCGCACGCGATACAGGGCTCCCTCATTCACCTTGACGAATTCCTCGCTGACCGACGACGTGGAAAACCCGCCAGATGCCACGGGGTGAGCGGCTACGAATCTCTTCGGTTTGATGTCGTCGTAGCTATTTTCGGCACCCGAGTCCCCCGCCGCGTCCTGCTTCGGTTTTCTGTCACCGGGTTCAAATTTGGCGCCTTCCCAGAGACCCTGTCCTTCGCCTCCCTCTAGGTCCTCGGATAGCCTTTGGGTCGCCTTGCTGGATTCACTCATGATCGTTCCAGACGACGACGTGTGAACGGCGTCGCCGGCTTCCGGGCGTCTGCTCCCATCGAGAAAGCACCCTAGGATCTGCGGACAGGTATGTGTCTCCCGTGGTGACCTCGGGGCGCCCGCCACGGACCTGCCGAGCCGACGGGCTGCTTCAGAGCGCGCTGCCCCACAGACACCCGGACCCTGAGCGAGGCTCAGGGCCCGCCATTGCCGATGACGATGATAGTGGAGAAGGCTGCCAGTGCACGGGCATTTACCGCGATGCCGCCGCAGCTGCCCCAGAAGCTTTGAAGTTGGCCATACATCATCTGCATCTGCAACAAACGAGCGAAGGAGGATCAGGCGGTATTTTTTCCTGCCCAAACAGCACAGCGCCTACAGCAGCGATGGCGATGCGATGTGCCCTAGTCCTGCCTTACGTCAAATTTTCTTCCGCAGCCGTTGAACCTTCAAGTGGAGTTCCTTGCGCTTCATGGGTTGATTTATGACCAGATGGAGGGAGATGGACAGGGTGGGCTCAGTTGCGACGAGCAACTGCATATTCTGTGCCGGCGATACGTCATCTCGGCTCAGCGGCGGCTTGTACTAAACTTCCCTTCTAACAGCGGAGCTGTTTTTACTGGCCGTAAGTTCGCCGTTGCAGGAAAAAATACCCAGAAAATGTGGTTGATCCCTCTTTCGTAGGAATCGATAAAACATGAAAGTGAGATGTGCCTTCACAGGAGCAGTTGAATGTTTATTGTGCATCGATATGAACTTGTAGATCGCTATTTATATTTTGTCGGTATGGCACCGTCAGCCCTATCAACATTAGACACCGGATTGCACGTTCCGGATCACTGCGTAAACCCGGATGAAACCAGACGTGCTAGCGAACCATGCGAACGAAACCGAACGGGTTGCCAGGGGATCATTTGGTGAACTCACGGTCCGCTGTAGCGAAAGAGCATGATTTGCAGGGCTGTCTTGTGGGTGTGCTTGGCGAGCGACAACCTGCTGGCGCGTCGCTTTCGCAAATGTGCGACCACTGAGTCACCGCTCCGTGGAGTGCGCGGCAGATGGTTGCATTGCGACGAGCTCAGGCGGCGCCAACTGTCGGCGCTCATTAGCATCGTGATGCACTACTTCGCTTCACCTCTGTTAGATGGCAGCACCATGGAAATAGAGCCGGTTATAAGAAAGATGCATGGCGCGTTTATGCGCCTGTCTCCGCTTCAGCCGGTAGCGGAGTCGGTAAAGCGCCTGGCACCTCCCGTTGCGGCGACGGAGCACCCGGCTCGAGTCCTGGCGCAGCCGTGTTTTCTTGGCGATGTCATTTCAGGACGGATATGACGTCAATCAGGTCTTGGTGGATCCCGGCATAAAACGCTTTCGTGTTAAAAAATGCCGGGCACTCGTAAGCGCGTGCCTCGAGGCGACCGCCGAGCGCCTTCGCAAGCGCAGACGCTTTGGCGAAAAAAAAAAAAAAAACCAAAAACCCCGAGGAGCAAAAATTTTCATGTTCATCTAACACCTTTCGTCATCATCAACTCACACACCTTCATCTATGTCCTGTGACAAAATAAACGGCGTTAAAAAATAGCCTAAGCTCATGAGCGCGTGCCTCGCGGCGACCGCCATGTTTCCGCCTCGCGTAGTGGCTTTAGCAAAAAAAAAAATCCAGCGCTGTCGGCAAGGGCTACGAGGGTTGTCAGCTGAGTTGTTCTTACTGCATTGCTCATTGCTTCTGCCAGCCACTGTTTTTGTGACTACAGTAAAATCCAGATCATACGACTTTCAAGGGACCGTGCTAGCTTAACAATGCATCCGGCAACGCTCACCTATAACAGCTTCGCCATTCAAGTCTGACGCATTAGTGCAAGCTTCCCTGAATTTTTTTCCTTAAATTCTGTGACCCAGACACAGAATAGATGCTTGAAGATTTTTTTATTTGACATATCGAAGAAAAGAAGAATTACTTAGTTCATTGTTAATAACCTCGAAGTTTGTAGACCCCTAGAAACGCTTAGGAATTTTATATTTGGTGTTCATTGTTAGTGTAATTTAAGGGCTGTTAAATTTCGACTTCTTTCAACTTTTAGCTGGAAGCAGTCCCAGTTTTCCCTGCAATTATTTGTCATTTCAGCACGTATTTATGTTATCATTTTAATATCAGGAATATAATTAGTAAGCAACCCACACAACTTCAGAGAAAAAAGATTAGGATTTGCATTGTCTTAGCTATATAGAACGTATTTGAAAGAAAAGAACAAAAAAGGAATTGAATTGAATTGAATTGAATTGCATAAAGAAAAAAATAACACGATGAAAAATTACAGAGGAGGTCCTAAAGTCAGCGACTGTCTGGGGAACCTCCTATATCTAATAGGTGGGCTAACGGTGCGATAAAGGGTTCAGTGGTTTAGACTAGTACGAAACAAGTGAAAACAACATCAGTATAAAACACGTACACTGATACATCATAAATATTGTCACATGAACATTACAGGTTACAGAATGTAGATATGGGTTTCAAGACATAGTGGCAAAAGTGCACGATAAAGAAAAACGAAAGCAGGTGTACAATATATATATATATATATATATATATATATATAATATATATATATATATATATATATATAGTTTGGAAATGAGGGGCTCGTTAGGAAATACAGAAAGAAATGCCGGCAGTCTACAACGCCAAAGAAGGCATAGGGGAATGGTTAGACTATTTTTTTACCGTTAGTGACGTTACATTATTATTTTTTTATTATTATAATTACGTGAGAAAGAAGAAAGAAAAAACGCGCCCAGACCGGGGACCGAACCCACGCCTTTCGATTAGATCTCGAATGCCTTACCAATTCGGCTATCTGGGCGACTGTGTCCTCCTTCACTTTCAAGGGGTATTTATATTTACTACAACTGTATCTAGACGCTTGAGGGTGGTAGCCAGCGCCACTCAGACTACACGGGGAGAAGGGGACCTTCTTTTCAACCCCCGGGGCGTGACGCAAACGTCTACAGCCTGTCATAAGCGGGTAACTGGCGGGAAGCCCTCTTATGCTACTCAGTCGCCCAGATAGCCGAATTGGTAAGACAGTCAAAATCTAATCGAAAGGCGTGGGTCGGTCCCCACTCTGGGCGCGTGTTTTTCTTTCTTTCTTTCTCACGTAATTAATAATAATAAAAAAATAATAATGTAACGTCACTAACGGTAAAAATAGTCTAATCATTCCCCTATGCCTTCTTTGGCGTTGTAGACTGCCGGCATTTCTTTCTGTATTTCCTGGCGAGCCCCTCATTTCCAAACCCTATTATCGTGCGAAAGCTTAGCGAGGGCCTCGGTTCTGGCAGCCTTGATGCCAAGGTAGCATAAGAGGGCTTCCCGCCAGTTACCCGCTTATGACAGGCTGTAGACGTTCGCGTCACGCACCGGGGGGTTGAAAAGAAGGTCCCCTTCTCCCCGTGTAGTCTGAGTGGCGCTGGCTACCACCCTCAAGCGTCAGATACAGTTGTAGTAAATATAAATACCCCTGAAAGTGCAGGAGGACGCAGTCGCCCAGATAGCCGAATTGGTAAGGCATTCGAGTCCTCTCCCTGAAACGTCAGTAAACCCATTTTTATTATCTACGTCTTTCTCATGTGTCTCTGTCTCTACTAACCTTATTTTTTCGCGCTCAGCTGTGTGAGTTTTTATCTTTCCAGACTATATATATATATATATATATATATATAGATATATATATATATATATATATATATATATATATATATATATATATATATATATATATATATGGGTTATCAGAATATACGCGTCGAGATTCGCGATCGCTGCGCCGCCTGCCGCCGCTTCTCCGCGGCGTTTGCGGGATTAGCGCTGCGTGGCTGATAGGTGGTCATGCGGTGTTTTGGTTCTCCTTCGCTTCCCTTTGCCTTTCCGCGCACTAAACAACTTGTTATGGTGACGTCTGTAAGCTAACTGCACGTTTAGGGCACTTAAAACAAACAGCTGCGTCTTGGTAGAGCGCTCTAACGCCAACAAGAGCTACCCGGGGAGGCGGTTCTGCGCGCTTCTTGGCGGCTCTTGCGGGCGTCGGCGACGGCAGCAGCATATCACCGCTGTCACCTTCGAACACGTCAGCACAAGTGAATTCTATTTATTGTCGCCTCGTTTAGACCTGATATTGCCACTGTAAAAGGTTGGTTCGATTTGCAGCGCAGACAACAAATGCGGCTTTGCTTCGAATATGTACGTCGTAGAAAAATATGTTTCGTGGATGTGATAACCCAATAGCTGACAAAAACTTGTGCCTTTTATGGGAATATAAGCCACGCGAAAATGTAAAGTACACTCAAAGGCTGTGCATTGTCAGATATGTGCCCACTCATGCCTTATAGTAAGAACCAAGGTATATGTTAATGAAACCATGGGAAAATGAATGTAAGTAAGGAATAAGTAAGGAATAAATAGAATAGTCGTACGGGAATGAAAAAAAAAAACCGAGTGCAGCTTCTGAAATGCTAAAGACGTTTGTTTGAGCAAGGTAGTATTTACCAGACCAAGTATGTGCGAAATGCACTGATATTTCGCTCGATATGGGGGGGGGGGGGGAGGGGGGGGAGGAGGACGCTCAACTATCGTAGTTTAAAAATGCGGAGCAAAATCAACGAATGAACGTTTTAGTAATCACACCCACAAGCTGCGTGTTCACTTTTCGTTTGTTTTTCGCCTTCAACGAACGGCTGATCACTCGGCGGACGCATTTTTTGAAGAATACAGGGTAGGCAGTTCACAAGCGATACGAGGTGTCGTTGGAAGAGTTGACTGATTGATTGCAGGGTTTAACGCGCCGACGCAACGGAGACGATGAGACACGCCGTAGTGGAGGGCTCCGGATTAATTTTGACCACCTGGAGATCCTTGACGTGCGCCGAAATCTCGTACACACGGGCTCGTTGGAAGAGTGTCGTATCTGATAAGGGTCTCTGATTTGGTTTATGCTAGATTCTGCAGTCTCCCTGTGTCATATGACGATGTTTCGAAGAAGAGTTTGGTCACGGACGCGGATTACTCTATAAGCCCATCTTCGCGCTTCTCGTGGAGGATAAATGTAAAAGATGAATCTTTGCGAGCGCTCACCTCGGACAAGACGACCCAGCATTAATTTCTCGTCGTGTGCTGACTCGGAGTGTAATTTTGCATTATCCATCGTACTTCTTTAGTACAATGTTTGTGAAATTTATGCCGCATTGGCTTGTTCATGCTGCTGATCAATATCTGATATGTGATATTGGCAGGCGTAACTTGCGTGCTGTCAGGTATGAGTGCTCCGCTGGATTTTGTAAGTGCACAGAGTCGATTTACATCATAGTGCGTATGGCCGCAACATGACCATTGGAGGAAACACTGCTTACGAAGACGCTACCACTAAATTTCAGGGCAGCGGAATTGCAATCAGCTGCATGCAAATGCTGGCTCCGGGACGCCGGCCTGTGACACACGCCGGGCGCTCATGTAGATCTCACTAAGATCGCGCCATAAACGTTTATACTCTCGTGAACACACCACGCTTGCAAACAGAGTGCCTGCTCCACGTTATTCGGTATTTCGAACGCGGACAAACGGTAAATCGCTGTCTTGAACGAGCCCCAAAAGCAACGGCGACAGGGGGGAGCGGGCCGGGGACTCCCGCGCCTGCTTTCGAAACGGGCCGCTAGAGGGATTTCAGTGGCGCCCCTACAGGCCGCGCTCGAGGCGTATAGTGAAAAACTGCACAATAAAGAAGAAAAAGCATGCGTAGAATAAATACGCAGAAAAAGACGAAAGAAAAACACAAATAATACGATGTGCTACGGTGCTACGGATAAAGGACAAGATCAAGTCAAAGTAAGTCTTAGGCAGGTTGATCGTGTAAACACTGAACAAAATAGTTAATTAGCGCGGTGATAGAATATGCGTTAACAAGGAGATATTTTAATGTGATGGGGCAAGGAATTCGAGTTGATACGCCAGAAAATATAGTAGTGAACTTCCCATAATTAGTGAACATTCCATAGGAGGAGGAATAAACTTTATTAGTTTTGGATTATTGGCAATGGGTTGTCTCCTCACTCCAGAAGTTCCCGGGCGGTCACGAACGGATAATTGTTAGCAGCGCGCCAACTACTAACGCTCTAATACATAAAAGCTTTATTTCACCCTGACTGCTTCATATTATGGCCGTTCTTCGTTAAGTCCATATTTCATTTTATTGTTTGACCAACACCGGCCGCCTAATCTTCTAGCAACTGCCCCTAGTTTGTACCATTTTGTGATGCGAGAGTCCGTCTGCAGGTCGTTTCGCAGCATCACCTACCTAACAAAAGCTTCATTTCGTCGTGACGTCATGTTACATAACTTCACCTAAACCCATCCCAACCTAACCAAACCTCACTGAATCTAACCGGAGTTTTTGTTTCAGTTTCTTTTGCCTGAAAACATCGTAATGCTTTAGAAAGACCCGCAAAATAGTCTCCCTTTTCTGACGCTGGGTCCCGTCGTTATCATCACCAGCGTCGTTGTCGTTGTCTTCTGTATTGGCTCGTTTGTATGGGTGCAGTATTGGGATTTCCCGACACTGGTATTTTGCTTTCTTGCCACCAGGGTGTGGAGGATAGGCCATTTATGCGGCCGCCATGCTCCATGGCGCCCTTTTGTAACGTGAGCTATACTGGCCGAGGTTGAGCAGTTTCGCGTGGCTCCTGGAGAGCCGCGCTGCGCATGCGCGAGGAGCAGTGCCGTCTCAAGGTGCGCAGCCGGCGCACCGGAGCCGCCGCAGCCGCAACTGCACTGGACTGTATTGGATTGGACTGGATTGGATTGGAAATCGTTTTAGCAGCAGTAAGCATGATAATCAGCTAATCCTAGACAACTACGAAACCTACGAATAACCAGCTGAACCTTAGCGTACGCTACGTATATCCTGGCATAGCCGAGCTACGCCACTGCTAATTTTTCGGATTCCTTCAAACCGAGTGTGCGTGTGATTCCACACCGCGCCACTAGGCGCAGTCGCAGTCGCGTACTCCAAAAGTCACGTTATTCTGCAAGCCAACACCACCGCATAATCATCATCGGCAACGTCGTCAAAATTAGGTCTTCGTCGTAATCATCATCATAATTTATTTCACGCGTGCTCTCGTAATCCTCGCGCCCCTCTCGAGACGAGCAACCCTTCATTTCTGCCCACGAGAAGTTCCAGAAGGTCCCGCAATATCACGGCTCCTGAAGCGACCCAACTGCTTTGACGCCACCTAGTCCCCAGGGTGTCTTGGTAACCTATAGACGGCGCATCGCCGCACCAGCTTCGAACCCCTGGTCTTCCCCGACGATCCCCGAACATGGCAGACGTGGCAGCTAACCTTGAAGCGGGAAGCAATGTACTCTCGGATACCAGGCACGAGGAAACCAGCGCAACGAAGCGCTCACATGGTATGCCCACCCGTCGAGTTAATGTTTTCTCTGCGCGCGAGAGGAAGAGCCGGCCTTCTACTTTGCAGTCCTAAGAAAATTTATCGGCGCACATCGGCGCTTGCTTTGGGTTTCGTATTCACAGCGCATGTCGACGTCGTCTTGGTATTGCCTTTCCAGCAATGAATTTGTGTTTAGAGGTGACGCAGGCTTTAAAAAAGATCAGTGTGAGCTGGCTTTCCCGTATCGACTTTTGCGCAGTGAAACATAGCCATCTACGGAGGGAGTATATATGATCCCAGAAAGCGGCTGTACTTTGTATTACCGGAACTATCCGAAAACAAATTATATGACAACTAGTCGCTAAGGCGACTAACATTACGCTCAACAAAAGAGCTGAAGCTAAACGAAATCGTCGCAAAGACAATCCACAACTACGCTTTTTCAGGAGATTTTACCCTGGGTGGAAGTGGGTTTTATTATTTTCACTCCTAAAGCGCGTCGTGGAGGACTTACGGTCCATTCCTGTCGAAAGCGCGGGAACTTTAAATTCTCCTTAACTCTTCGCAGTTTCCGAGCGCGAATGACACAGGCCGAGCCCTAAGCCTACACTCCAGCCGCAAGCGTTCCACCGCTGCTGAAAGCCTGTTACTGATCTTACTGGGTGCCAAACGGCTGGGGCAGTATGTATGTATGTATTTATTGTTCTTAGGAAAAGGAAAATCCACCAACAGGCGTAAATTGTCTCGCCTAGGGGGCGGACACTGGAACGCCTGCTGGTGTAGGGGGGGGGGGGGGGAGGATAGGGAAGAAAAGAATACATAGGAATAGGAGGATAGGGGAGAAGGTTGACATTACAATGTATATAACACACACAAGGGTAAATATAAAACACAAAAGAGAAAAAAAGGGAAAAAAAAGGGAATAAGAAAAAAAAGGAGTTACACATTGAGAAAATTAACATTACAGCGAAACACTACAGATATAGACAACACATGAATCTACAAAGGACAATGTTTAGCACACATGTAAAAGGGTCACACACGCACACACAAGTACAGAAGCTGCTTCAGCAGCAGCACTCCACCACAATCTGGGCAACTAGGCAGAGTTGCAGTGGAGTGCGCTGTGCAGCCCCGAGGCCCGCAGGTATGTACCCAGGGCCTCGAGCACTTTGTCTCGCTCAGCACTTCCCGGGGGCCAAAGCAGCTCCTCAAGTGGCCGCACTCCGTGAAGCACGACCAGCAGCTCTGACCGCCCTGCCGCAAACTTGGGGCACTCGTATAGTACGTGACGCAGGGACTGCACGGGCGCTCGGCAGTGAGTGCAGGCGGGGCTGGTCGCCCGCCCCAGACGGTGCTTCCGCTCCGCCGTCCACACGTCCCCCACGCGGAGGCGCAGGATGGCCGAGCGCAGTCGTCGAGGCAGGCGTGAGGCCCGCACAGGCGGCAGGCCTCTTCCGACACGCAGCCGCGGGTCCGGATGCCTGGTCTGGATGTGTCGCTGGATGAGCAGGCGGGCGTCGTCCGCTGCCGCCTGAGCCACCATGTCCGACGGAGGCAGCGAGTGTGCCCCGGCGGCCAGCTCGTCCGCCCGCTCGTTGCCATCCAGACCAATGTGGGCGGGGACCCACTGCAGGCACAGTTGAGTGCCCCGGTCCGCCAGCTGTGCTGCCTTCTCCCGGATGCCCGGCACCAACAGAGAGTGCGAGTCTCCGTCCTGAAGACGCACCAGGGCCACTCGGGAGTCGCCTGGGGCAGTTCCAGTTTCACCGGTATAGGAACGGTCGTTCATTTAGACCTTCAGACACTCGGCAGACACTCGGCAGTTGCAGTTTCACCGGTATAGGAACGGTCGTTCATTTAGATCTTCAGACACTCGGTTGTATTTTGCCGGCAGGGCTGGTAGTTATCACTTTTCGGATTGCTCTATTTGGAATTATGGAAATATTTCCTTGTTTCTTGGACAAACAGGGGACGAGAAAGATAGCCGCCGCCGCCGCCGCCGTCGCCGCCACCGTTCCCCACGCCTGTCTCCAAAGCGGCGCTCCCCCAGCCCCAAGAGCCCGCGCAGCCCCAGCCCAGAACTTCACCCGAGATCTGTGGATGCAGAAGTGAAGCCCAGGAGAGCGGCCCACGACAATCAAAAGTCCCTGGAGCAGGCTGCCCCAATCGATGTCCAGATACCAACAGAAGGGGTCGCCGCCTCACGAACGGATGCGCATGATGCGGCTGGGAATCCTGTTGCCAGAAATCAGCCAGAACAGTCCCCCGCGTCACCGCTTGCCAGTGAGGCAGAAATACCAGCCCTAAAGCCGGACCGGAAGACAACTGACGATGCAACGGCCGTCGACGCTGCTCAGAAACCAGCCGCAACTTGGCCGTCAAGTTCGGCAGCAAATGCGGCTGCGAAGTCGACGCAAAGCACATCCCGCAGACCGTCGCTGGTGCAGAGTCTCATGAGCAAATTCGAGCCTCGACCCATCGCTCCAAACCAGCAGGCGGAGATCGACGCTGGCCGTGTGTCTGAAGGGTGAGAATGTTGGTTTGTCCCCTAAATAGGGGTTTTGCTTCGAATGGTAGATGCACAAGAGAATATGGCTATACGCGTGACACCGCCAAATGAGGCCATCTTCGTGCGGCTCTAGACTCCACCAGTCTTATTTGGAGGTATCCGGCGTGTGTGCTGGATAAACGTGTTTAGTACTTACAATTCTACAGTTCCTTCTTCGCACTAGGGTGACGTTTTCTATACGCAATCGGAGTAGTGAAACGCAATATACGCAATTGGAGTAGTGAAGCGCGCTTTACGACACCTTTAACACTTAGTATAACAGTCAGACTTTGGCACTTCAACAGATCATGCGCATATTAGGATAGCCAGTGCCGTGGGTATAGCATTCTCCTTCGTACCTTTCTGTACCGTGATTCCTGCACAAAGAAAACATGCCGGACATGACAGCTGCAGCAAAACGTAGCAATCGGAGTTTCTGTGCCGAATTTGAAACTGCCTCGACGGCACCACAATCGCCATCCCAACATGCTTGAAGAATGCCACTAAAGGATCACGTCTATAAAATGCCCTCTCTCGCCCCATCCTCTTCATTGCCTTATTTAAACCCAACTACCCAACTACACCCAACCCAACTACCAAGACACGGAAATTGATGTTTCACGTGTGAACTGATTTGTTGGCGTAATGTTAACTGTTTACAGGCCGTAAGCATATACAAGGAACAGTTGTCTCGTAACCTTTCTCCAGTTCAATCGGCACCACGCACAGTAGTTTAAAATTGGAACCCAAAAAGGTGCGGCAGTTTCCTTATCACCCGTTCGACCTTGACTTGGAGTCGCGCACTGCAGCGGTTTCCTGGATGGCCGGGTGCTGGCGGTGGCGATTGCGTCGCTGCTGGTGGTCTTCCTGATTCTCCGCGTCGTCCAGGCCCCGCGCTACAGCAACGTGGCCACCAGGAGCGGCACGCTGATCGGCGTACACACGCGCACTAAGGATGGAGTCGCCGTCAGACGCTTCCTGGGCATTCCCTACGCCAAGAGCACGGCCGGTACGCTTGTCTGTGCAACAACTGAGCACCCTCTCTTCAGGGTGTACTCTAAAATACCCAAAGCAGAATGTATTTGTTAAGTGAAGAACCGCATCAATTACGTCCTCATAACTACGGAGAATGCCCCCAAACATTCGTTCTTGAAAAAGCTGACGGAAATATGAGCTCCGGCCGTTTCATGTGCGATAACCAACCCTTCTCTCAGTTTAGGGATCTCAACGACGATGCATAGCGAGTGAGGAAAGGAGGCACACTCGATTTGGCGCGAACTTCAGACGCAAACTTCTGCGTGTGCGGTCGATCCCATTCGGGTCTCTCCCAGCGCCGAAAAAAATACCCGCCCGTGGCATTCCCGCCGCACACTTCAGGCCTCGTTTATTTGTGGTTTTGGCCTGTCCAGAACTGCTCCAAAATAACTCCGTGTATTTGATAATAGAATTGCTATTGCAAGAGCAGCTTTGAACAGTCCAGGAACTGCTCTGGACGTGAAAACAACAGAGACCGTTTGCACCGACGCAGGAAGCCGCCGGTTCACGAGGGCCTCGCCGTTGGACAAGTTTCCGGGCTCGCACTGGGAGGGCTTAAAGCACGGTCCCCCGTGCTCGCAGTGGCGCAACGGCACCGTGATTGGCTCAGAGGACTGCCTCAGCCTCTCCGTCTGGGCGCCAACTTCGAAAGGCTCCAACAGGACCGTCGTGATCGTGCTCACAGGCCAGTATAGCCGCCTTTTCACACCACTTTTCAACGTCACGCCGCACGACGCACATGATCGTCATCGCCTTTGGGATGTAGGTAGCGCGCGCCTTCCGAAGGCGTGCGGGCTACCTGGTAATTAAGGAGAGTTCGGGACCAACGACGCACGGAAGTCCAAGTGTTAGCCAAAGATTTAGCCGACACGCCGGCTGCGCCAACCGGAGCCGGCGTGTCGGCTACGTCACGGGAGCGCCGACGTTGGCAGCTTGGGCCAAGGAGCCTATATGTCATGCTGGCCCGCTCTGGGCTTTCTCGTGCGGGCAAAAACTAAAAATAGTTTAAATATATGTTATACTGAACGGTTACTGTTGAAACCTGCTGCGAGATATCTACTGATAAAAAGGAAGCATTTTACATAGTTATCTCAGCTTTGAAATTTCGTGTCACTACTCCTTTGAGCCAGGTAGGGCGGCTGTGCCTAGGTCATTGGCTAGACATGTTTGTCATTAGGCTTGCATAGACACGCATCGTTTTGAGATAGGTGGCGATGCAGTGAAAGTGGTAAGCGAATACATCTACTTAGGCCATGTTGTGACCAAGATCCCAACCATGAGGCAAAGATAATTACAAGGATAAGAATGGGGTGGAGTGCATTCGGCACGCATTCTCAGATAATAAAAAGCTGCCTACCATTGCCCTTAAGAAGATAGTGTATGACAGCTGCATCTTACGGGTACTCACCTAAGGGGCAGAAACTTGGAGACTCACTAAGAGGGTTGTACTTAAATTAAGGACGACTCAGCGAGCAATGGAACGGAAGGTGATAATGTGTAACATTAAGGGACAAGAAGAGAGCGGAGTGGGTCAGGGAACAAACGCGTGTTAAGGACATATTAGTAGAGATTAAGAAGAAGTGGGCGTTGGCAGGGCATGTGATGCGAAGGCAAGATAACCATTGGTAATTAAGGATAACAGAGTGAACATCTTAGAGAAGGCAAGCGTTGCAGGGGGTGGAAGAAAGTTAGATGGGCAGATAAGCTCAAGAAGTTTGCGGGAATAAATTGGTCGCAGTTAGCACAGGACCTGGATAAGTGGAGATTTATGGGAGAGGCCTTTGCCCTGCAGTACGCGTAGACAGGCTCACACATCGTTAGGCACACGGCGGGTGTTCAGACACCACTGGCTGAGCACGGCTCGAAGCCGTTCGGCCCCGCGGGCAGCACTCACAGGAGGAGGTCCGGCCTCGCTTTCATTAATGGCGAACGCGGCGTCGAACGGCTCGATCTTCCTCAGTCTGCGACGCTAGCTGTGCCGTTTGGAATTTCGCTTCCTCTCCATTAAAGAAGCTCGCCAAGCAATACCGGCCGGGTGCCGACCACAGCGCAAAGGCGTTCGGTTCCGTGCAACGCTCTTAGGCGGAGGCCCGGCCTCGCTTTCATTCAGGGCGAACGCGGCGTTTCTCTTCGGCCGGCACAAGACGGGTCACATAGCCCGAGCCGACCCAGCAGCGCATGCGTGTGCCAGCAGCTGCGAGGCAGCGAGGCAACGGGGGCAGTCGGCTGCCTATCAGCTGATCAGCCGCTCGAACAGGAGCCGCCGCCGCTCACATAAGAAGAACTGACTGAAAACTGCAAACTGCGTCTTGCGCGCATCACCGTAAGCGGGCCGGGCGAGTCACGTGGGCGCAGCAAGGCCGTGGCGCAGCTGCGGTCAAACGAGATGAAATTGCGGACGACGGTGAAACCTCTGGACGACATTAGTGAAGCTTCACTTTAAAAAAATCCTTAGTGCAGAGACGCCAGGCCTCGCTATACCCCTGTGTATCTCGAGTTTCAGGGCCGCATGGTTCACTATCAGCAAAAAATTCCCCGCATTTCCCCGAGGGGAAGAATGTGAAAGTGCGAATGCACGAGTTGAATTTGCGCGGTTCGGTAATGTTCGCGAAAGAGAGATCACACACACACACACACGACTACAAAGAAAGAAAGATGCATTTATTCACAGACACCTATTTGTGTTGTCGTTGTACTTGATTGCTAGAGCGGATCTCAGCTTTGAAATTTCGTGTCAGTACTCCTTTAAGCGGGTGCATTAGCCCTTCTCACGCACGATTCCTGGCCAATCCCCCACGTGGGTATGTGCCATGCACAGATACCTATTTGTGTTGTCGTTGTATTTGATTGCTAGAGCGGATCTCAGCTTTGAAATTTCGTGTCAGTACTCCTTTAAGCGGGTGCATTAGCCCTTCTCACGCCCGATTCTTGGCCAATCCCCCACGTGGGTATGTGCCATGTCAGCGGCCAGGCAGCGCGCGCCCATCTCCCCCGTTGCCAAGGAAGACGAGGAGATTCCTGGCCAATCCCCCACGTGGGTATGTGCCATGTCAGCGGCCAGGCTGCGCGCGCCCATCTCCACGTGCGCGGACATCGCCGGGGGACGCAGGTTCAGGGTCGCTTAAGAAGTGCATTGCACTTAAAACACACTGTGACATACTTAGTTTCATTCACATGAATTAGAGGAGGGTCCATAGCGCCGCAGCAAACGGACTTAGTAGATCCTCTTGGAACTATTGCCCACCCGCATTACGGGTGTCTGTTCCGAAAGGCTAGACGGCCGCCAGCCACTCTGTTATCGTCCAGAGGCGAATTATTTTACAGAAGAGTGGCCCGTCTATGAGGTCGGCGATATGGCGTCTGTTAAAGAGCTGCGTCATCATAATTTAACACAACGTCTGAAAAGTACCAGTAAATCGTAAACCCGCGTGTTGTCGCTTGCAGCTTCATATCTAAAAAGGGGCCAAAAAAATCTTGGCATTTAACTCTACACTCCAGCCTTCGGCCACGCTGTTAAGTGAACATGCAACCGCGAAAACAGTTAAGCCATATTTTACAGCTTCCCCCTTAAAATGAAAAAAAAAACCGGGCCATCTCCACTAACGTGAAATCTGGGGAGGGGCGAAGCATGCAGCCTATCAGTGTATTCTTGGCGCCTTGGTGTTTTTGCCCACGGATATGAAATAGTTTGTGGTAGAGATATACAGCTTTGCTGGAAAAGTTTCGTGTCTTTGATGCACGAAGCGATCTAGCGTGAGGCATTGGAAGGCGAGTGTCCCGGTGTTTTAGTTCCGTGACTACATGAAACGACGACGACAGGAGACGCCGACAGCCAAAGCCGCTGAGGGGCTTCGTCCATTAAAAATACATGAAATACATAGAATCTCCCATCGTTCAAAGACCAGGAGCAGAGTTGAGTGTCTAAGCCCGGCTCGATCGCTTTGCGCCACGAGCACAGGCGAGTGGTTCGAGAGCGGGTCGAACAGTGACCACGACTGGGCCGAGCTTGCGGGGGCGGCCGACGCCGTGGTGGTGTCCATCAACCACCGGCTCGGCGTGATGGGCTTCTTCAGCCCCGACTTCTCGGACATGGTGCCGGACGCGGGCTTCGAGGACGTGCTCCTGGCCGTTGACTGGGTGCGCCGCAACGCGGGCGCCTTCAACGCCGACCCCGGGGAGCTGGTGGCACTGGGCCACGGGTCAGGGGCCTACCTGCTCTCCCTAGTGCTCGGATCACGCAAGCACCACGAGGGCTTCAGGCGAGCCCTCCTGCAGGTGCGATAGGCAGCAAGCAACCCGCGATTTCAAATACGGAAGGCTTTCATGGACCACATAAACGCGAAATTGTGATCTGCCTGTTACTGGAACACGCTGGTAACGTTCAGCCACAGGCAGGGATCGGCTAGTTGGCGACGAATCAGTGGTCGACTCGTTGCTCACCCCTGGGATGTACTGAACGGATCACCTGACACATGAATGGCTCAGGTAACCTACGACCCGAAATTACTAGTTACCCACAGGGGATTATAGCGATAGACTAGACATGGTCACCGGGACGCAAGGGAGGAGATGAGGCGGGATAAGGAGGGGAAATAGAGGAAGGAGAAAAGGACTGGGAAAAATTGCTGCGGGGACATAGGGGCGATAGAGGGGAGAAGAGGGGAGGGCAGGGGAAGAATGACTGTTGCGCCGTTGTGTGAGGCCGTGTGACGCATTGTTAGGAACCTCTCGGAGCCACCTCCGGTTTATCTCCTTTCTACAACACTCTGCGCATGTCGAGGGGTTTACTAACGGCGAGGTCCTTTCGCTTTTACGTAGTAGTGCGAGGAAGGCGCAATAGAACGCAGTGCAGTAAGTCAGTTAAGGAGCAGTTTTCAACAAACTTTTTCGAC
Source organism: Haemaphysalis longicornis (assembly GCA_013339765.2). NCBI lineage: Eukaryota > Metazoa > Arthropoda > Arachnida > Ixodida > Ixodidae > Haemaphysalis > Haemaphysalis longicornis. Next base: position 20,922,488 of record CM023449.1, read on the forward strand.
AAATAGGAAATTCATTATTGTTTTAACCTTACTCGTCGCATTCAATTTCGGTGACGCTAACACCGGTGAACACACCGAGGTGAGGACCCGTGGAGTTGCATTGGGAATCGATGGACTTCAACGGAGGTGTTTAGGGGTAGTGAGCGCTCATGGTGGGGAGTGTTACGAAAAGGAAAGCCATTCTTCAGCGTTTATTGCCGCCGTGAAGAGAGCGACGCTAAGCCGTGCACGGTGGTCCAAGCGAAGCGTTCCGAACCCATGCGCGTGCCTCTCGCCGTCCTCGTGCATGCAAATGTGCCCCTTTCCTTCTCAGCGTCCCTACAATCATCATCATCGTCCATGTTGGCGGCAAATTAGAAATCCGCAACAAGGAGACTGCGAGCGAGGAGACTGAGTCGGGAGACATCTTGGGCGGGCTGCCATTATTTCCGCAGGGCCTGTTCCCAACCGCGCCGCTGAGTCGGAACACGGCGGCCATGACGCAGTCCTACATGCACAAGATGGCCCTCATCCTGGAATGCAAAGCGCCGGACATCTTGGCCGAGCTGGCCTGCCTGAGGGCCGCCCCGCAGGAACGCCTGGTGGATGCGGCGCGGCAGCTCTACCTGCCCCTCCGGTTCGTGCCCACGGGACACAGGTAGGCCCAGGGAAGGGGCGGGGGACGTCGGACATGCCGCTACATCGAAGGGACGAACCGAAGCTATATACCGGGAGTGTGTACAGGAAGGCGGTATAATGAGCGGGCGTCAAATTAATAGCCCCCCGCACACAAATCGGGTGCACTAGCTATCCCGCTGTCCATTCATTATTGGATTGACTCTTGAATTGGTGGGTGGCTAGGTTGTTTGTTTGCCGGATTAACTTGCCGATTAACGTGATCAAACAATTCTATTTATTTATTTGTTTAGTTAGTTTGTTAGCTAGTTCGTTTGTTAGTTAGGTAGTTAGTCGCTCAAACCGCGCCGTCGCGCCGAACAAGCGTTCATCCGAATTGTAGCCACGCCGGTATCTTGCGTTCACTGCATCGCGGTATTGGGCGTCCCGACGGGCATAGCGCTTACACTTGATCTTGGCTGCCTGATCGTTGTCGGTGGCCTACTGCCGCAGCGTTAGCGCGCATTGCCGGTTTTTTTTTTCTTTATGAGTATTATATAGCTTTACTCCGCAACACACAATGTCGGAAAGTCACCTTGCAAAGACCGAGTTAATACCGTCGGCTTCAATTCTAAGCACAAAAATACTGCTGGGACGAATTTTTTTCAGGGGCAACGTTCATCATCTTGTACCAAAATATTAAGCGCCAGAGGCGATCAGGTGGCCGAAGCCAGGATGGGGAAACAGTTTTTTTTTTTATTCTACTTGCGGAGAAAAGGCGTAGGGAGCCTGTAACACCTCCGCTGTAAAATCCTTGGGATCAATCATATAATATCGCCCCCCTCCCTCATTATATATTGCAAATAACCAATCTTTAGGAGCTCTACGTATCAAAAACGTAAACCGTGTGCATCAAAACGAACCTTGACGTAACCAAGCCTTGATATAGCGCGACCTACAACGCAGGATCGCCGACAGCCTGAACGATATGAACTTCGGGGACGGCGTCAAGGTGGTCCTCGGCAGCACCATTTCACTCGGCGTGGATTTTGTGGAGAAATATCTAAAACCGTACGTCATGCCGCGGGACAATGTCAGCGGCGCAGAAGCCTTGCTCGACAGCGTCTGCATGTTCCTCAAGGTACTTAATCTTGTGACACTCACTGTATAGCTTGCATATAAGCGTTTACACTTATATTGGTTTGGAGTGCCGCACAGTCCGGGATGAAATAAGTTCCGGATACCCCAGAGGCTATACGGATCAGGCGCACCGGAACTCAGAGTGAGCCTCTGTGCCACAGATAGCGGTCCCTCCAAGGACAAGATCTCACCCCCCTGGTGTAGCGCTCGGTCAAAGCGTCCCTGGACTCCTGGCCGACGACTGAAAAGAAGGGCAGGGAAATCCCCCTCCTTCCCCTTCTGGCTTTCTGGAAAAAATAAAGTTGTTTCTCTCTCTCTCTCTCTATCAGCCGACGGCTGAAATCACAGCCGTCACTGCCAAGCAGCTTTAACATATACCTGATCATAAGCGTGCATGCCCCACAGCCGAGCATGCTAAAAATTCTGTATCTAGAAATCTCTAGGGTGTTAGCTGTGTCAGTACAGTAACTATTTCAGATGTCTAGTTCCCTCAATCTCCAACCCTTCGCCTATAAACCAATTTTGTAAATAGTGGACTTTGAAAGCAAAGCGTTATATGGCTGGGCAAAACTTCTCCGACGTTACCCAATTGCGCATGCGTGAAATAACCAGGCTGGAGAGCAGTAAGAAGCGGGAGGAGGTAGATGGGCGGCGTTTATAGGTGACGTAGCTACATTCTCTCAACTACCGACACTTTTAGGTGCGGGAATGGTCGCCAATTTCGCTTCGTTCCTCGACTCTCGCAGGAGCGGCCGTGTCTCTTGCAGAACGGCTCCGACCTCCGGGCGGCAGTTGGGAAGGCGAGGGAGTCGCAGCTGGAGTGGAGCCTGGCGCGTGTCTGGTCCGTGTGCTCGTCGCGCGCAATGACCGCTGCTGCGACGCAGCGTCGCGTGACGGCCTACAACTACGTGACCGCCGTTAGCGAAGGGTTCTACCCGCCGTTCAGCCTCCAAGATGTCGCCGCCTTCGTCTCCAAAGGGTGAGCACAGGCGTGTCGAGGGCCCCACAATACGTAAACACATGATTAAATAGATCAATAAATTAGGACCTGAACTCATTATCAATAATTGAACAGTTAGTATATATAGGTTGTATTCGCTGGCGTGGCAGTCATGCGGCAACCATACGCGTGCACTACCATGCAGTATTCACTGCCATGCAGTATTCACTGGTAAAAATGGTATTCACTGTACTGCGTGCAGGGAATACCATTTTTACATTTGCTTCATCGGTAATCATTCAACCAATCTGTAAAAGGAAAGCTCCATTGATCGATCGAGTGGTTGATTCACAATTCAAGTTTCGAATGGGATGCTCAGCGCTGTGTAACGCAGAGGTATTTCATGCTTCTCAGGGACACCGCACGGTGCACCTTTTGTATTCAAGGTGACATTATTGGCGACACCGCGGACCCCTATCCCGCACACTCCGCTGTAACCAACCGTAGCAATGAATATTAACCTAAGTGAAGGGTAGAAGCCTCGAACGGCGGCTTTCAGGGCCTTGGTCAAGCTCCAGACGATGGGCTCGCTCTCTGTATACCAGGCAGGGACCTCCGGGACCTCACTGGTCATCAGGGTAACGTCAGTGAAAACAGTACCCCAGTCACCCGCTTTATACTATGTGTTGTACTACTGCACAACACACCACACATCCGGCACATTGACCTGGGAATAGGCTACCCCGTTCTTTCTCCGTCCATCGAATGGGAGGTAGACATGAACCCTTACGAATGCGCCATTTCCAAGTCACCCTCCGATGCCTAGAAAAATGCCCCCACAGTCCCATTTTCAATAAAATGTTTAGAGAATCTCGTGTCGACTGGGAAAAGTTTAAGATAAGTCGCAACTTTCACACACATCAATAACATACTTAGGTATTGACGACGCATACACTCTCATCACAGCACATATACTTGATGCGGATAGGGTACTTTATTTCCAGGACTTCGGTACCACACAAAATTTTCGGATGCCCCGGTGGAATGAACAATGTAGGGAAGCACCAAATGCTCAGAATAAAGCCTGGGATGTCCTCCGCAGATGCCCTACTGCAGAAAACCTCATTTTCTTCAAGCGCACAAAGGCCATTGTAAAGCGCTAGCGACGTCAAGAAAAAATAGACACATGGAGGTCTTTCATATAATCATCCAGAAATTTCTATACAGATACGCTGAAAGTTTGGGGCAGGATACGAAAACTGCAGAGGAAAAGTACACATGTCATGACTCTTGTCAGCAACACACGCGATACACCTGAAAACCAAGCAAACACCTCGGCACAACACTTTGAACACATTTCTGCTCCTTCCACTACAGCAAGACATTTTTGCAATACAAAGATTCTGCTGAAAGAAAGCCTATTCGTGACAACAGGAAACCTACTGACGGGGATAACTCTCCATTTTCTTTGCAGACCTGACACATGCGGCGTTTCAGCGCCAGGGACGGATGAAATAGCATGCACAGCGATTCATCTTCTACCCTTAGACACCCTCAATACTCTTCTCTTCTTGTACAATAAGTTATTTTGCGCTGGGCGCTTTCTGCGAGCTTGGAAAGAAGCAATTGTGATGGGAATACTCAAAAATTGGAAATATTCTTCTGCTGCAAGCTACCGCCCGGATACTCTGACGAGCTACTTGAGCAAGCTGTTTGAAAAGATGATAAATAGATGCCATCTCCTTTTGTAGATTATCAGGGTGTCCTCGATAGCTGCCAGGCAGGCTTTTTCTTGGGTAGATCAACAACTGTCAATCTTGTACGTGTTGAATCATAAGTTAAAGATGAATTTGCACATGAAAACATTGTATATCTTATCCTCTGACATTGAAAAGGTCTCTGACACAGCTTGGCGATTGGCCATCCTGCGTGACCAGGAATATTTTGGTATTTGTGGAAACATGTTAAACACGCTGGAAAGTTACCTGTCCCGACATTTCGTGAACATAAGGAAATGGTGTGCCCCGTGGTGGAGTGCTGAGTTGCACACTGTTCATTGCAAAAATGAATACTTTAGGGAGAGCACTGCCGCCCACAATTGTTTATTGTATCTACGTAAAGGACGTTCACGTCAGCTTCAGGTCATGTAAATCCTGTATCTGTGAACGGCAGATCCAAGTTGCTGTGAACAGAATAGCCAAGTCGGCCGATAAAGACGGTTTTAACCTCATCCGCAAAAAAACACTTGTGTTTCCTTCTCAGGGCAGCATGGGATTTATCTTCGACCTGCAATAGGTTGCACGCAGGGTGCAGGAGTAGGCATGCCCGTTAAAAAAACACGAGATTTTGGTGTAGTTTTGTTGACAAGCGTGCATTCATCCCGAATGTTACATTACATAAAATGAAATGCAGGATGACTTGTATTATCTTAAAAGTCCTCTCCCACAAGTCTTGCGGAGCAGATGACACCTGCCTTTTCGCCCCGTATAGACTGCTGAAGTGTAGTGTATGGGTATGCCTCAAAAATATCATTAAACCGAGCCGGTGTTGTAAACTTGCACTCCGAACTGCGTTTGGTGTTTTCCGGACGAGCATGTATTTTGAAACTCATCAGTTGTGTTTAGCGCACCATCGCACGTCCTATCATGATAAATTGAAATACGAACAATGGAGCACGTGGCTTTCAGCACATGCGCCGCATCCTGGCGACGGGCCGCGCATGCGGAGTGCGAACACGTTACGAGAGTTCGTGACCCACCTTGATATGGAAAGACCGTCGTATTTACACCGTCCGTTTGGGCGCTCAGCACGAAATAAAAGCTAATGGAATTTAGCCGCGTGCGCCGTTTTCACTCTTCGCAGCAAGAAAGTTAGATAACGCTTGCGTGAGTGGGCGCCGAACGCGGTGGGAACGCAAACCAAAACGCTCCCACGGCGAACGACGGTGTTTCCATATCAACGTTGGACACACTCTCGTAACGTGTTCGCACAGTGCATACGCGGCCCGTTGCCAGGAAGAGTGGCATGTACTGAAAATCACGCGCTCCGTTGTTCGTATTTCAATGTATCACGATAGTACGACACCTTTGTATTGCACGGTAAGGCGACATAAATAACAATTACCCCTTTAATAATATCATCCAGAACACATCCTTTGAAAGACTGTTTGGAAGCCTCCAGTCTTTTTCTCTGCCTTTTTTTCTGGGTGACAGCGGAGGCGGAGGAACTTCGGGTAACCTTATCTAAATCTTCCAAACTGACTTCAAAGACATCATTGCACCTTGGCATATATCACCTGCGACGTGTATTACAACGAGATTGACCAACGCATGTACCCAAAGAACCCATTCGGACACACTTTCTGCACTTACAACACAACTAGCCACACACTGCTTTTGACACGGATGCCTCCAAGTCCTCAACTACTGTGGCATGTACTGCGCATGGTCCCCGCTTTGCCAGCACAAGTAGTACACTAAATGAAAACAACTATATTGGCGGCTGACGCGCACGTTATATTAATTACAGTGGAACACACAATACTGATAAAGACACAACCATCCGCTTTATTCACGGGCTCCTTTCGTTTTGCAACCACGCTACGCTCGGGCAAATAAAGAGATAATGCTAGCGTATGCATTAAAAGGGACCATATTCGTGTGTTTAGCACCTGAACACAGCGGCATTAATGTCAACGAACCCGCTGACCAGAGTGCCGCTGCGGCTTCGATGTTACAGAGCTGCCATGTGATTGGCGACCACTCGTTTTAAAGGCGCTCGGCAACACTGGCAGCAACCGTGGGACACACAGACAGACAACAAACTCCACACTCATCATCGTCAGCCTATCTACGCCCACTGCAGGGCAAAGGCCTCTCCAATTAATCCTCAACTACCCCGGTGCTGCGCTAACTACGACCAATGTATCCCTGCAAACTTCTAGATCTCATCTGCCGATCTAACTTTTTGCCGCCCCCTGCCACGCTTGCCTTCTCTAGAGGTCCACTCTGTTACCCTTAGTAACCAACGGTCATCTTGCCTTCGCATTACATGCCCTGCCCGCACCCGTTTCTTCTTCTTAATTTCTACTAATATGTCTCTAATACGTGAATCTTCCCTGACCCACACCGCTCACCTATCATCTTCCGTTATATTGCTCGCTGAGTCGTCCTCAATTTAAGCTGAATGAGTTTCCAAGTTTCCTCCCCTTAGGTTAGTACCGATAAGATTCAGGTGCCATACACTTTCTTCTTCAGGGACAGGGGCAACTCCACACTATAACACCCCAAATGGGCAGCTCTAAACAGCAAAAAAGAACAGAACAGAAGTATACGTTTGCAGATTACGGATAGCTCGTACTTATGCTACACACTCACACCTTTTAAACGGAGCTCCACCGCCACGATTCGACACGTTCGGCCATCGCCTTTGAGGCACACATTTTATTAGAGTGTGGGTCTTCCCCAAGGTAAGAAAGACGCACTTTCGGGAGCTCTACAATCACGGGATACAACTTCACGCCTCGTTGTTTTTCGGGAATCAACCTGTGCTTACAAGTACACATCTTTTGGCTTACCTGGGAGACATTGGAGTTTTAAACCACATTTTATACAGCGTACTTTCACAGGGACCCTCAGTGGGCGGAAAAGCGTCCCTTCATTCCTTGCGCTTTTACACCGAAATGACTATTTGCCCAATTTCCCCGCTTCTGTTTTATATGAGAGCCACATACACACCCGCACAGCAACCAGCTGTAAACCCGTTGCATGCATAACACCATTTTACTAAAACACCATTGAAAATGAAAAAAAAAAAAACCATTGTGTTGGCGTTTTTTGTTCTTCGTTGCCTTTGCGCCACAAAACAAACACGTGCATACATACACCTCTGCGGGACAATTTTCTGAACATCCAGGTAGCAAACTATACAACGTAAGCGGAGGGGTGCGGGGTTGGGACATTTGAACGGCTGACGCTGTGTAACAATTCAATTTCATACCAATTAATCCCGAATCAACCTTGGACTTTTATTTCCCCTAGGACATTGCCGCGTCTCAAGAGCGGTCTCCCGTGGCCGACGTTCCAAGCGGATGGCGTTTCCTTCAGTCTGGATGGCGACACCGAAGAGCTCATATCGTGGCAGGCCAGCGACTTGTGCGGCAAGGCGCAGGCTATCGTGACACTGCTGGAGTGAACCGGCCTAACAGGAAACGCTGCGCGCATCCGTGCCTGCGCCAGCGTGTGCACGCACTAGGCCAGAAGAGTCGGCCACCTGAGCGTGGACTCGTCAGGCAACGAAGCGCACTCTTCGTTTTGTATTTTGTATGCTTCGTCTTATGTTTATATAAACCACAAAAGTTTCGCCCGTGCGAAACGTCCGTCAGCGAAAGAAATTGGTCGCGTATCTGCCCCTTTCGTTGCAGATGTCGACAAAAGCGTAGTCCTGTCGACATTTGCCAAGTAAATGCCTCCCTTTGCTTTCCCGCTCACGACTAATGCTGTTCCTCTACGTCGCGCTCTGCCCAAGGTAAATACACCAAAGGTTTGCTCAAGACAATTTAAATTTACCTCGCTCCACTGCTACAGGCCGCGTTCCTCGACGCCAGCCCTGCAGTACGGCGGAGACGCGCGTGAATCGAGGCGCCCTACTACAACGTTTATAAACCACGTTACCTTACTACACGTGCGTTCCAAGCAGAACGTGGTTGGAACATTTCGAAACTCTTGTCGCTTGATTTCTTAAAATGCCGCCAGACGCTATAGTGGCGCGGGCGACAGCAGGCGACGGAGTGAATTTTTTTTTTGCAGTGGATGTAGTAGTTCATTTCGCGTAAATCAAGCATCTATGAAGTTTTTTTATAAAGGAATGCTGCAAATATCGCCCACGTATTGATTTTCTGTCCTATATTTGCGTACTGTCTTGTTCTTATTCAACACTGCTGGCAAGTATGAACATTAAAACTGGAGTGAGATGTCTAGATTTGGCTGTGAGTATATAAGACTATTGAGCGGATTTCGCTTCGCTTTGACCGGCTGGCTGAATCTAGTAACAGATAGATAGACAGACCAAAATTTCTGGGTTTAAGTAGCCCAAGAGAAGGTATCGTCTTTAAAACCCGTGTGAGTTCCGCTTCCAGCTATAAAGCTGCGCTCGGTACAGAGTTAGACTAAGACGGTATGTATAGAGCAAAATTGTCTGGGACGTGGTTTTGAAAGTCACAGTTAATATATATCCTCACTGCCCGGCGGAAAAGAAGAAATGTACCACGCATGGAAGGTGGTGGAATGGTGTGTGATACGCCAATTTAACGAAGACAAACCAGGTACTACGCCCGCGGGAAGCGCAGAAATTCGTCTTCTGAGATGTGAAACCGCGTCCCCAATGATTGATTGGATTCATCCTTTCGCTTGCTCTTAAGGGCACCTGCACATAGCCCTGCCGGTGCAGCATCGATGGCGAGACTGAGGGACCCAGCGGTGGCGAAGCGGCCGTTCCACGTCACGTGGTTCGCTTGCGCTAGAGTGCGCGTAAACAGCGGGAGCTGATCGATTAAGCGCTCGCGATGCAGCAGCTTTGCGCTCGCTAATCAAGTTGTAGCGAAGCTCGGCATCGAGGCTCACACCAACGCCAATATGGGTGCCCAGCAACTCCCGATTTGGAGCTCTGAGAAAGCTCTTTCCGTGGTCTCCTGGAATGAGGGACCACCCCAACAACCCCAGGTTCAAAATCATTTTTCAACAATGATGACGAGCGTGCGAGACCATATGAAAGGCGCAGCTTGCACACATGTGAATGACCTTGAACATTGAACGTGTGCAAGTCCTTAGAATCCAACCCCGTTTCCCACCCGTAACTTTACACCACAGCAATGGGAGAAGCTGCTGACCAGGTCGGCCTGAGTCGTCCAGCGTATACGGTGGAAAGGGCCATCCCGTCAGCAAGCACCGAGGTACCCTGGACTGAGGAGTCCTCTCAACGGGAGAGTGCCAAGAGATCGCGATTGCTGTTGCTTGAAGTGTATTCACATACTCACCCTTGTTACCAAACTGGGGCGTTTTCTGAAGAGGTTTTTTTGCCGCCTTCAATCGATTCTCACGTTGGCAAGCGCTCCGCTTCAAGGTGTTTTCGAACTGCAAGGAACCTAAATAATGCCTCTTCAACAGCCGTACGCCGCTTTTAAAACCCGAACAATCGCCATCATGAAAGAAAACTGCTCCGGTGCCCTGATTTATAGCGCAGCCGTTGCGCCAATTCACATCTTTTGATTCTAACGCTGTAGTTTGCTGCGGGAATGGCCGGAAAAGGTCTGTCGAAGTCTGCGGGCCATAAGGTTAACCTTTTAAGTACACTTCGTCAGTAAGAAACAATAAAACTTGGCACATATCTTGCTTCTAAGATTCTGCTTCGGAGAATTTGGCTTCAGAGGGTTCACCGGTGAACATGCGAATTAAATATTACAGCGCCGGTTTGTATATGTTTGCGAGAACCTTGTTCTTTTCACGGATGCGGGAATCTGATGAACGGATTTTTTTCCTGTGCCCTGCATTGTTCGCTATTGAACAATTATATCACAGGTTGCGGTGGCGCAAAAATTCTTCGCAACAATTCATTCCTCTTATCAAGTAAAAACAGTTAACGTAAACACAAATTGGCGATATAGTGCTATCACACTGGTTCTGGTATTTATTGAGTATCGGTGAAACGTCTCAAGGCGATATACTGTACTGTCACTAATTTTTACTGCGGCACACGCCATGTTTTATTGTAAATATTGTTAGTCAGGGAACAATCCGTTGTATAGCAAGCCACAACAATTTTAATGTCAGCATCGGTCGGTGTCAAATTATGGCGCAAATGGAGCAACGGACAACTCTGTTGATCATTCGGTTGGGGCGCTCCCAGGACTGCACGGATCCAGGATTACTGGCGTCGGACTCCCGGTCGTCGTCCACCGGGACAGAAGCGGACGAGGGCAGCTCCTTCGGTGCAATATGTGAAAACAGAATGGCAAAATATCACTACACACACTGAAGCTTCCGCTATATACACTAAACCCGTCTGTAACGATATCAGTTGTCCCACTTTAGCCGCCTAAGGAAATGCTGTGAATAAAAGGCCTTACGACATTCACCTGTTTATGTCCGTTTCCCCTAAAAATATTCTTCCCGGCAATCACTTGTGCCAGTTAGCAAAGCCAACTTTAAAGCGCACAGTTGTGGCGTCTGACCGGTGTACGTGGGGTCTTACGGAGGCATGTAATTAAAGGCGTTGAGGTCTTCATGCAGTGATATTAGACTACATTGGTACAGGAAAAAACTTTCCCAGGAATGCATTTCTATGAAGTACTGAAGCCGGCTTGAACGAGGCACCGGTATTATAGTAATCCGTACGGATTCGGGCCTCAATGGAGCTATTTAGTAAAAGGCGCAACGTTCATAACACTTAAATGTCATGCTCCTTAGATCGCCTACAAAAGAGAGGGCTTATCTGCACTCACTTCGCTGCATAGCGTCATCGAAGGGCTGATACTCTCCTGCCAACCCTGCCCCGTTAATGCTTCTGTTCTCTTTCCCGCTCACATCTCGCGCTCTCACCCTCCCGTCTCGACCTTCCCACAATAAACACGATGTAGGTTCGCTCAGGTCAATTCAACACGACCGTCTTGTATTTTCGGTAAAAACATTGTTTTCAACGCGTTTTTTTCTGCATATTGTTACGACAACATGCCGTTACGACAATCTGTTACGAAAATATGTAACAATATCGCAAATATCGAGTACACATCTATTGTAAGTTAAAAGAACACTGCTTGTACCATTTAAAAATTGGTAATTTGCCTGAAATATCCCTACTGTATTTTTGTTTTGCTCAACAATGGTGACAAGTACGAATCATGGCACCAGATTTAGTAGTGCGTAACCGTTTTGCTTGTACAGACTTCTGGTTAAAGCAACCAACTTTTGGCCGCGCGGCTGAATCGAGGGGCGCACGGACGGACGGATGGACGGCCAGGCAGACGGACAGATTCTTTTCTGATCCAGCAACATAAACACTGCCGCCATTAAAATTCCTTCCCATTCATGCGCCCATGTATAATACTAGTTATCAAAAGCCGGGGTACTGCAGCGCGAAGGCCTCTTGCATCGGCTCCAAAAGAGGTCGGTGTATAGCGGTACAGCGCTTATTAGGGATGAGTGGTGTCATACGGAGGCATTTAATAAGAGGCCCTGGAGTCTGCATATTTTTACTTGAGAATACCTGTTCCATAACATAACTGCGCGATAACACGAGGACACGGAAAGAGGCACAAATAATACAGGACGCGACCGTCCTCTGTTACTTCACTCTTCACCCCAACTGTTACTTCACACTCACTCTTACTTCACTCTTATTTCACTCTTCACTCTGCTACCATCCAGTGTAACTGTCCTCGTGTTACCGCGCAGTTATATTATGGATCAATACCAACTCGCCCAATTCACTGTACTCATGAGACTACCTTTAGTCTCGTGAAGAATTCCTTCCCAGCAGCGCATTTGTGTGCGGTCGTGAAGCCTCCTTAGAGGCGCTCGGGGTATAGAATAGCGGACGCATTTATGCCCCGATTTCCACTTGGGAGTTTTTGCAATTTGGGGGGGAGGAGGTTGTGCAGCCGGTCCTAACGCGAAGTGTCGACGTGTTAACACCGCTAACACTCGCCATCACACGGACTAGGCCGGCCGACGTAGAGCCGTACCCTCTCGTCGTCGTTGCGGGCAGTGGTGGTGCCCCGGCTGAAGCTGGGACGCGGCGACGGCGAGGCCGCCTTGGCGACTGCGCCTGCCGGTGCGTTGGCGGCTGCAAGGAGGGGCGCCAGGGACGCCTTGTGCTTGGACAGGGGCCGGCTGGACGCCCCCGGCACAGCGGCGGCGCTGGTGGGCGGGGCGAGGAACTGAGCCACGCGGCCCACGATCTCCTGGAAACGCATCTCCCAGTCGGCGCGCCGACCGCTGCCCCCGTGGCCGCCGATGCCTGCGAGTTGACCCGAGGGCCCGTGCGTTTTTAACGCGCAGCGCTCAAAGCCTAGTGTCGCAGAAAAGCCATCGTCGTCGGTGGCGTTGACCGTGAGTGAAAAAATCATTGAAACCCCCGGAGTCGTGAGACGCTGGAAAGTTTTCACCGCGCACGTGCACGATGACGTCGGCCCTGTAGGGTGTGATACGCCACAGCGCGCGTTCGCTCTTCATATAAATGTCAAGGAAGCATTTGTGCATATATGTGCTCGGTGCATGACAGCTGCATCTTACCGGTACTCACCGACGGGGCAGAAACTTGGAGGCTCACTAAGAGGGTTCAACTTATATTGAGGACGACTCAGCAAGAAATGGAACGGAAGATGATAGGTGTAACATTAAGGCACAAGAAGAGAGCGGAGTGGGTCAGGGAACAAACGCGTGTTAAGGACATATTAGTACAAATTAAGAAGAAGAAATTGACGTTGGCTGGGCATGTAATGCGAAGGAAAGATAACCGCTTGTCATTAAGCGTAACAGAGTGGATCCCTAGAGAAGGCAAGCGTTGCAGGGGGCGGCAGAAAGTTGGATGGGCACAGGAGATCAAGAAGTTTTCATTGATAAACTTTTCGCAGCTAGCACAGGACCGGGGTAATTGGAGATTAATGCGAGATGCCTTTGCCCTGCAGTGGGCGTTGATAGGCTGGTGGTGATGATGTGCCTGCTGCACCGGATGCAGAGTGTTCCTCATCGCTTATGTGAACGGGCCCGACAATGCTATCGCATTCTTTCGTGCTATTTTGTATCGAATGGGGAAGCAATGCGGTCCGAGAGCTCAACTTGGATACAAACGTGACCCGAGTTACGGATGTGGCCAAGCCAATGATGCCCGTACCGCTGCAGCTAGTGGCTACATCTAACCGTTGGGCGGTGTGGGTAGGCAGGGTCGCTTGTCAACGCGTCCTGGTTCCCCTCGGCAAAGATGCCTCGACTTAAGTCCAAGCTCATAAAGGTGAAATCCTACTATTTGCAGTCTCTGTTTAATTGAAATGTGCGCAAGGTTGGTGGGAGAAAAGAGATCGAAATATGTGGCGTTCAGTCTCAAAACGATCACACGAGAATCGCATGAGATTGCTTTGCTTCGCTCTAGCTGGTAGCAACGGCTGCAGGCTCGCGATATGCTGCGTTAGGAGTTATTTAAAAATTTGCGTATCCAGTGTTTCGTTCAATGCTGGAAGACAGCCCTATCAATGAAATCTGACCTTCCCGTGGTGCTGGAGACGAATCACTACCGTTCGCAAGTTTTCATCCCACTACCCAGCTACATTCAAGAACCTCCCCAAGTGTCTTGTCCTGTCTTTCGACAACTGGTCTTGTTATACTCGCATTCCACTTTTTCTCTGTTCTTACGGAGACTGCGACGCATATTGACGTTCCATCGTGGCTGTGCTGGCTGATGCCGTCGCCCATGCAGTGTTCGGAATAAGTAGGCCAACCGAGACCGATGAACGCGTACAGTGCAACAAGTTTGGTTTGCACGCACACTTCCCGTACAAAGCAGCGTTCGCGACGTGCCAACTGACCGCACAGGTCGACGTAGACGAGCGCGCTGAGCACGACGGCCATGGGCCCCGGCGGAGGCCAAGGCGTGGGCTCCACCATGACGGGCACGATGGGCTTGCGCAGCACGTCGGCCAGGCTCAGCTCTCTCGCGCATGTCGACGAAGAGGCGTACCGGGGCGTCAGGCAGCACAGAACCACCTGCGCGTGGTAGGTACACCCGCATTCCCAACGACACTAAAGCGCACATGCACACGTACTCGTTATGCATACACGTTCGTCTGCAAAAAGAAAACGTTTAAAGAAATACACGCGCGTTGATTTGCGCCATTGTTATGGCTCGGCAGCTGTAGTATTGATAGCATCAAAATACGTTCCTTCAGTGGCGAAGTTTGCGTGCGTAAAGTCGAAAATTCGGTAGCGTTGACCCACACAGGGTGCTACAGTCTTGTGTGTGTCGACTAACGCCCTGTGTGTGCCTGCTTTCCTTGTCTTCGTCTCGGTCTACGCAACTGATCTTGTGCAATGCGTTATCACCAGGCCCAAACCAGCCCTCTCCTGCGCAAAATGTCTGCACATGTTGGCCTAAGTGCGCGCATACAGTCACGTGTATAACAATACCTTGGCCCTGCTGATGCCCTCGTAGATCTTGCCGTAGAGCGAGTCGCCCCCGCCCACTTGTCCCACGTCCATCCAGCAGGGAAAACCCGAGAACTCCAGGTGCTGCCGGATGTTGAGCACCACCTCCTGGGCGTCCCACTGGTAGCTGATGAACACCGGCGGCGCCAGTGATTCGGGCTCTGCGCGGCACGTACACACACCGACGCTTGTTTCATGCTACAGTGACGCCGCGGTTGCTGATAGGAGATCTTGCCGCACGCGCAAGAAGCTCGCAAATTCACTGTGATCTGTAACGTCGGCACAGCTTTTAAGCCAGCCTTCTTGGTCGCCCATTTCCCGTTGAAGATGTCAACTCCTGGTGTCAGTTCAAGCACCCCATAATGGACCCCATCATAGAGGAGGAACGTAAATGTGCTATGTCGGATCACTTAAGGGACAACGACATGTCTGATCCTTTTCCTAAAAACGTACACCCGCAACACAATGCGGGTAGACGCGGAACACGGGCTGTGGCACTGCTCCGGCAGATCGGCTCCCTTCAAACGGTCAGCTTCGTGGATGCAGCTCAGTACGGGCGCACATCTAGCTCCGTCGCAATGGTAGTTAATAACGAAGTCCAGAAGTCCAGATCACTTGCGCAACCACCACCAGAGGCTCCATCCCGGCTAAGGCGGAGCAGGCAGCGATCACTTTGGCACTCCTAGACGAAGACAGAACTCAAATCTTCACTGATTCGAGGGCGGGGGTCAGGGCATACGCCTCTGGATCCATCGCCGTAGAAGCTTATAGAATCCTCGTCGGTAGAGTACTCCATCCACACACTATCACGTGGTTCCCGGCACATATCGACTCCAAGCTCGAATCCCTCGCCAATCTCAACGACATCGCACACGACTAAGCGCGCGCACTAACCCACCGCGCGGACACGAATGCGAATCGAGGTCTTGTTGAACCTAGGATTGTCGAGTTCCGAGACATACTTTACAACTTTACTGAGGTAACTAAGCACTACTACCTTGGCAGGAGAGTCTACTCTCCTACCCATGGGAAACAAAACAGACCACAGGCTATCACACTGTGCATGCTTCAGACAGGATCGTATCCAAACGTGGCTTTATTTCACTCCATCAATCCAGACGGCTATGGTCCGGACTTCCCGAGATGTGGACAGAAAAGTAATTTAGAACACATGCTCTGGGGATGGCCCTCGTTACAGAGAGGCCCGAATAGCTGCACCGAAGAAGAGTGGAGCTCTGCGCTACGAACCTACTAGTTTTCATGTCAGTTATGGGCTGTCCAGAGAGCCCACGATGCGTCGGTGAAGCTCGGACTTCCCGTCCCAACGTGGGAGTGGCCCGCGGCTTCGTCACCCCCCTGACAAGGGGGTCATCGGAGTCTTTCAGGACCACCAACAAAGTTCCTTCTCTGTCTGTCTGTTAGCGTTGCGGTAGCGAGCTGTCATGTTATCTATTTGGGAGGCAAACTAAAACAGTTTAAAGGGCTGCGCCAAACAGGAGCGTACCCATTTCGTCCTGTATGAGCTTGGCCACGTCCTGCCGGCCCATCTGCTGCAGGCACGAGATGAGCACGTCGATGCAGTAGCGCGTGGCACCGTTGCTCTCGCGCCAGTCTCGCAGCAGCGCCACGCCCGGACTGGCCTCCTCCACGAAGCGGCTCAGCTCCTTGTCCGTGTAGCCTGCGGCGCGCATGCGTCGACAGGCCACGCCAGGCTCACTCACTTAGAACGTCTAAGGCGCGCACGTTTCGATTGTGTTGGAAAAGCATGCATCGAATGGCAGATTTATCAGCGATTTTATTGCGCGTCTGTACGATCTTACAGCGGGGCACTTTTCCGGGATAGGAGCGACTGACATGCTATAAAAAATCCGCTTACGTACAGTCTTTGTCTAAAGTTTCTAGACAAAAGGACCATTACATAGGCTAGGAAATTATAACAGAACCTCGCTGTGATCAGCTTTCCACAAGTTTAGACTATGACAAAGTAAAATGATTTGGTAGTTTTCAGGAGTGGAATACTTCATTTGCAATGAAGACTTGATGTTAGACATTGAATTCTTTCAGGTATACTGGCAGTCACAGTGGCGCAGAAGATTTTGACAAAGTCTGTACCTCTTTGCCCATATCAGCCACAAAGAGGCGAAATAGTTTGGACACTATAAAGATCTCATCAGCAGGATAATGAGCTGGAACAGTGAGGAGTCTTCAGAATTCGTTCAAGAAATATGTGGGCGGGTAACACTGGACGCAGGGATGGGTGGTAAGCCATGGTGTTTTGAGGAGAACTGCTGCCGTCTCTTGCACTTAGGCAGAACTCGGTCGCTCGTAAAAGTGAAAAAAAAGGAAGAAGCAGAGATGACGAAGCTGGGGAAGGTACCGAGCCTCTTTGCGAGTGCCAGCCAGTCGCGTCCAGTGTTGGCGGACTCGAGGAGCCTGGCGGCGTCACGCAGCCAGGGCGGCTCCTCCCAGCCGAAGGCCGAGAACCCCATTGGCGGCTGGTCGGCGTCCCAAACAGCAGTGGCGCTAGAGGCACGCCTTGCGTCGGCGCCTATCGGGAAAGAAAGATAAGGGGAGAACAGCGACAATTATTCGCTGGCCCATCCGAAGATCTCTTTCGCCGCACTGTTCAGACTGTTTTTTTGCTTTAGTTAGGTATTTTGCTTCAGCTACTGGAAGTTCTAACTCACAGCCACTGTCGGTGTGGGCAACTGCATTCTATAAAGTATAGTGGTGCCAGGAGGGGGTAATTTCGTAAGTTAGTGACATTTGACAGTCAGTGAAGGGGACGCGGTCTATGAAGCCTTATCACCCACGCAACGACAGACAGAGGAAGGGAGGGCGGGGAGATTGGGGAGAGTAAACACTAGACTTCAAAACAAATTCGCGTTCGCGCCCCTTTTTCTGTGGTCGTTCATAGTTGCTTTAGACGCGAAAACACAACACTGCGGTGGCGTGTTGGGTATGCACTTACTGTATCCTCTCATCCCGTGAACTGTGGCGTACGGGAAGTGCCGCCTCACGAATTCCGTCTGGACTCGTCTGTAGTCGCAGTACACAACCTGCGTAGGCAATCAGCGGTGTGACACGTAGAGATCGGTACACACCTGTTCCGAAGGCTCAATGTTAGTGTATAGTGCAAATATATTCAAGAAGCTAACACAGGAGTCGATGAAAACAGAAGGGAAACATCCCTACGGTTTCTGTGCCGAATTTTCTTACTTCTCAGTCACATGCTTACACATTTGGGGCGTTCCTATGAGGCTTCATAATCATTAAATCTGTAAAAACTTGACGCAGCTTGCACAAGTGGTGCAAGGCTGGAAAAACAGCATATCTGGGGGTCACCCTAGCTCCTTCTTCCCACACTGACAGCGGACCCCAGAAGAGAGGGAGCAGCCGGACCCCAGCAGTGCAAAGGTGTTTTGGATGGCAATGTATACGCAATGATCATCAAGGAATGCACAGTGTTTATTCAGTAGCAATCACCGTCATTCCTTTCGTCGTCGTCGTCGTCGAACGCCACAGCCACGCAGGCAAAATCTTCTTGTACCGCATCCTCGCCTCGGTAGACATCCACTTCTTCAGCTGCTCCGGCGGCAGCCACCACGTTTGGATTATGAAGGTATGGCTTGACAGATTCGCCGTTGTCGTCCTCATCGTGACGGACCCGCGGTGCGCCGATCGCTACACGATGACGGCGACGAATGCGGTAGCTTCTCACGTGCCGCAAGCCCACACGCAACAGCCTGGATGAGGCCAGGCGCTCCTCACGGGGCGCTCGTTCTCATGTGCTCTGTATTGTTTTCTGCTAAAACCACTGCGCGAAGGTGGTACCAGACTCCTAGCGCCGGTTTTTTCTTTTGTTTTGTTTGCAAACGCCCATGGAACAATATCAAGCTTAAACAGCTCTTCTGTTTAAAAATGCACACTATTCACATTCGCTGGAAATTTCTTGAGCAGCACTGAGAGAGAACACAGTGACAGGGGGTATAAGCTTGGTCTATTTCATTACCATGTTTAGGTCACAGACCAGGTCCTGGGGTATTGGGGGCAATTTACCCGCATTTTCAACGAAAAAATAGAGCCGGACAGTTCCGCTTCCGCCACATCATCCTCCCCGCCAATTCGCTGTCGTCGGTCCGCGAGGTGACTGGTGATTTCACGGAGATTTCAAATGGGGGAGAAGAGCGAAAACGACCGTTTGTCGAGATTTTCGCACGCTAAAGATCCCCAGGGAGTCAGAATTAATCCCAACCCCTCCACTACGGCGCGCCTAGTAGTCCGGGAGTAGCTTCGGAGCGTTAACCCAACCCCCTTTTTCTTGAAGATGATTGGTAGGGCTTCTAGCGCGTCCAGTGTGTAAATCCTGCGCGGGAACGTTCAAATGTATGCATTACATAAAATGAGGGACAAGTTTAAATTTTGAAGATTACAAGAACACCTTGCAAATCACTGTTACGTCATTACGGTAGCTCACAAGGCGGCCGCGAACTGCGCCCGCTGTTTTTTGTTCGGTGGAATTTTACGGATAAAATCAGCTTCAACAAAAAGCTTCCCATTCTTAAAACACTGATTACATCATGACACGCTCCGATATGTGCGAGGCATGCACAGTTGGACTACCCAGTCGACTGCGGAGGCCCTATGACAAAATGGGTGCTCTCAGGCGAAAGTAACTGGCAGGGCCTATTCGTCCGCTGAATAGTCGAACTTTATAATTATTGTGCCGTCGAACGCGGCGATACTATAGGTTATGAGACGCGCCGTAGTGGAAGGCTCCGGGTTAATTTTGATCCCCTGGGGATCTTTAACCTGCCCCGATATCTCGAACACATGGGCGTTTTAGGGGTGAAGAACCTTAGAGACTCGGGCTGTCGGCGTCTCCTGTCGTCTCACCTAGTCACGCTACTAAAACACCGGGACACTCGTTTTCCATACTAAAATAACACACCGGGACTGTCGTTTTCCAACGCCTCGCGCTGGAAAGTTTCATCTCCATGGGTAAAAACTGCGACGTGTGACACGAAGACTGCTTACGGCCAGTCTGCCTCTCATTTAATTGCTTAAATCCGGTTCAACGCAAGAGAGGTCGCCACCGCCTCGGCATGCGCGCGATTGCTCCTACCACTGGCGCTTCTCCGGTGCCCAATCAGCCCGCGCCATGTGGAAAGAGAGAGACTTACAATCTTTGAATACCCTTATACACTGTATACTTCGCCCCTCCCTATGCTTCACGTCAGTGGAAGATGGCCCGGGAGTTTTGCTTTTCGCCTCTATCAGGAATGCGGCCGCCGCGGCCGGGAATCGAACCCGCGTCTTTGGGCTCAGCAACACAATGCCTTAGCCACTGAGCCACCACGGCGGGTAATAGTCCAAGGATGGGTTATATTCGTAACCTGAACTGCACATTACAGTACGAAGTAAAGCTTACAGGAGTTCGTTTCAGCGTCCCTTCAAGGTGTACCGTCTGACCTTTCTGTGCAGGCATTCGTCGAGGGGCAGGAAGTGTAGACAGGCCTGCTCCTGGCAGTCCTTGGAACAGTGCTGGGCGCAGGGAACCGACTTGCAGGGACACGCGACGAAGCACTTGAAGCAGAGCCGATTGTACCACAGCTCTCGGAGCGCCTCGATCTCGGCCTCGATCAGGTGGACCACCTGTGAGGGGGAGTGTAGCATTATGCTTCAGCACGGTTGGTGACAGATCTAAGCATTCCCAGCTGGCATTCGGATTACGTGTCCAGTACCCAAAAAGCGTTTACTTCGGCACTGTGCGCATGCGGGTTCGTATGTCGATGAGAATCCAAAGTGCACTCGTGTGTTGTGCAACTGCCAAGGGTGATCTTACGAGGTGAGTTCATTTCTGGTCCGACTACTCCGCATGCAAGAGCGCAGGGCGAAATCCGCAGCTAACAGCATGCATCATCACAAGTTCCTAGCGCTACGCTGAACCAAAAAGAGGAATTGATGAGCAGAAAACGCCCGCCAAATGTGTGCCGTCTCTCCTGTCTATCATCGGATTACTACCGGATACGCCCCCAAAGGGAAAGCCTGTTCACAGCCTCTTCTGGTAGCAGTTTTCCGCGCGTAATCCTGATTATCCAAGGGGAATAAAATCAAAAGATTTGTACTTTGTACGTAAGTCATGTTACGTACAAGATTGTACAGAAGGATGTACCGAAGTCGAACTGCATAGGGACCTACAGTTAAAGGGGGGGAAAACTTGCTAGTTCTTGAGAACTGCGCAGGGCTCCGGCCTGTTTCCTTGGTTATTCACTAATCGTGGCGGAGGAACAAGGCACTGGCAATAAGTTTCCGACAAAGCGCTGAAAATAATTGGAAGCGCTGCCAAGAAAAGTGTCAGAACGTGAACAGGGCTCGAAAAAACTGTGGTTGATTCCTCTGTCATAGGAATCGGTAAAACACGAAAGTGAAATGTGCAGGGAAATCTGCAGTGGAATGAGCATGATTTGCGGGTCCGCGGCAGTCTTTTGGGTGTGCTTGGCAAGCGATGCCCTGCTGGCGGGTCACTTAGGTTGCTTCGACTGGCGTCATTTCCGTGACGGATATGACTACAGTGAAATCTTGGTGTATCCCTGCATAAAACACTTTCATGTTAAAATGTAAAACTCGAAAACGAACAACCATAAGTATAACGTACTGCAGCAGGGTTTGTAGTTGGACAAGTTGGTACATAATTTAACGAAACGGCGCGATGCTGTCCCGTGTCCCGATGCGATGCTGTCCCTTTGTCCCGTGCATCACGCTGTTTCGTTAAATAACATATTATTTAGTACTAAAGGTTGCTTCCCCGCAAGAAAGCCGCGTGTGCAGGGGTGCACCCTTTACAGGCCACTTGCTTCGCTGTATTGGCGTCACTTCCGCGGCGGATATGACGTCGGTGAAATCGTTGTGTATCCAGGCATAACACACTTTAGTGTTAAAAACGTGTTTCCAATTTGACTTGCTTAAAATGATACCTTTTCACAAATGCTGGGTTGCGGGATTCCACCCATCCAGTTTTCCATCGTGCTTGTTCTCTGTATAACGACCTGCAAAATAAAAAAAGTGAGATTGGTGCATGGCAAATAGCGTGCGTTCTCTTGCGATACAGAGAAGTTCAAAGTATCGGTGTGGCACAGCGGTTTCGTAAACTGGTTTCGCACAGTGCCCGGTTGTAAACAGTGATACGTTTTGAGCGCTGACCACAGCCGGCAGCGTTTCACGAATAAAATAACGTTTTTTGATGTGGCTGTTCCCCTAGAATACTGATCTAACTGATGTAGTTTCTTAGTGAATCTTTTTCGGATAAAGACAGGTGCACTTCCGTATCTTTTGAGGTGTCGTGAGTCCGTGTTATCTATGGCATTACCACTCTCGCTCTGCTGTGGTGCAAATCCGCTTATTTTCTCTTCCGCATATCTTGCCGTCTGTGGACCCATTCCCCCAGATGCCAGACTGCGAGCACTGCGTAAAACGCTGGGCAGCTTAGACTCACGAGGTGATCGGCAAGCTACCTCTATCGATTACTACGTCACCCTAAGGACCGATTTATTCGATTAATAAAGTTTGTTTCTCCACCTTTCTCCTGTGTTTCCTTTTTTTCCCTCGACGCCCGTGGCAAGGCCTGATGGTTGCTCTCCTTCAACTGTCCGGCGTGGCTTACGTTTTGTTGAATGCCGTGAGTAAGCCATGTGCAATTTAGCGCGCCACTACCCTGTGCGCGCGTGCTAAAAGTTTGGTGTACTGCGGGGAAGCTTCGCGTGCTTGGCGGCAAAGCTCACCTTCCTCGGACAAGCTATGACACGCAGGAGCGTTTCCACCGAGCAGGCCCTTGCTGGGGCTGAATCACGCCCATCGGCACTGGCTGTTGAAAATTCCGGAACCAGCTGCTTCTAGCGGAGTCGTGTTGATACGTGAATCCGCGAGCGGGCGCCGCCTGCAGAGATCTCTCCTTTCCCCCACTCTCAGACTGACTTAGAAATATCGTTCTTGTGTGGCTGTACTTTGTTTGGACCGTGTGCAAAGAGCCCCAGAAGGCAGAGGAACCGTTGCCGCTTCTGTGTACGAATTCTCCCTCTCGTTGGTTCGCGTATGTCGACATTAGGGGCTGAACTATCCGCTCTACCGGTCGGCTCCATGCTGTTCCTGTACTGTTCCTGTTCATTTCTCGTCAAGAAGTAAACCAGTTAAATTTTGCTCTCGGCGCTTTGTCGTCAACACCAACGCAGCACTTCTGTTCGCCGCTCTTTCACGACGCCACCACTATATGATGGAGGCGAAGGAGCTCGGTACTGGGACGCCTTCGCCAATGTAACAGCCAACGACAAGGGACGCATTTTATCGAAAGAGCCTGCTGCCGATGGAGAGACGCAATCTTATAACAATAACGGATGCGGTCTTCCGGATCATACCTGAATACGCCCCCTGTTCTGGCTAGGCGAGGTCTGGTGGAGCTTGAGCAGCAGGTCGTTGTCTCTGTCGAGGGGAATCGTGGCGAATTCGGAGGCGAACGAGGCTTCGCTCCAGTCGCACCAGCGCAGGAAGCGAACCACCAGGCGCGTGAAGAACCCCACTGAGGCAGGAGAAAAAACGACTGACGTCTTCATGAGCCCCGTCGAAACGCAATTCAGGTTGCTTTCTCGTATTGCGGTACAATAGCCACAAAAAGTCTGGAATGGCTACTACGATATTGTGCCCAACGGGCACGCGCACACACTGCGTCGTAATAACAATAATAATAACACTATAATATTCACCATCACGGTGACCCTCCCTGCTCCTATTCATACCAGGACGAAAGCTTCTAATCTCTCCTAGCCTTCGATTTCCGAATCACTTTTCTGCTACCGAATTTTCTCATTTTATCTATTTAGTAAGTTATCTATTATAACCGTACTTACACTTCCGACACTTGGCAGCTACTCTGCAACCCGGATGGCCCACCTGTCACTGACACAAAATTTTCGTCTTACGTTTTTTGCTCGCTGCTAGGTGTGCCTACGAGCCCAGTAATCATAGAATGACCCATGGAACGGTCTATTGCAGCGTAATTATTTACAGCCTCGTTTACTTCCGTCAGTTGCGGTTTCGAACAAACTAACGCCTAGGCGGCTGCCATGACAGGAGGGCGCTCTCGTCGCACTCGCCTGGGCAGCATGACGTCAGACCCAAAACCATCACGTGAGGCGCAAAGCGGAGTAGTTAGCGCCAACAGCAGCCAGCGGCTTGGCTACGTCACGGGAGCCCTGACGTCGGCAGTTGCGGCCAAGTGCTCAACGCGTCATGCTGATGCCGCTGTCGAAAGGGTATTGGTTCTGAGCTCTCTCGTGCGTGCAAAAATTACAATTGATCTATAATATGTTATAATGGACGGTTACGGTTGAAACTTCCTCGGAGGTGTCTCCAGGTGCAAAGGAAGCAAAGTATTTACCTCAGCTCTGAAATTACGTCTCAGTACACATTTAACGGTAAATACCCGGACTGACTACACTTCTTCCCACTTGAGCCTGTTCCCTAATCGAAGGCATCTTTGCACGTAACTCCCATCATTCTTCTACCTATGGCTCGTCGGGCTGGGAAAATGTTTCACTCAAGGTGCTCAGAAGGTCGCCCCGAGAGAGGAAGAGGTGCACTTCCAGAAAACGTTTTTTATGCGGGGCGCCCTCATTACCGAGCTACAGTGGCGGGGCGTCTACCTGGAACTCGGCGTAGTACACGTACATATGTTGCCACAAGTAATTGGAACAAGGATTTATGAATATAACAAAATATTTGTCTTACTGGCTTTATGAAAGCTACAACCGGTTTACAGGAAGCTTTTTCTATTAGAGCGGACTCATTTAAACGCGTGCCAATGCAGCGAGGCGGTTTTCCGGAGGAAGAAATACCAATAAATTACCGAGACCGTGTTCCAATTACTTTTTCAGCACCTGTACATATACCTATATTTGTGAGCCCCTGTTCGTATAGAGTCAATACCTAACCGATACCGCTACACAGTCTCGGTGTTCTGAAAACTCAGCCATGGGTCATTTCATTTAATAAAGTCATGTTTTGACTTTTAATTCCTCCGTTATGATTGGGCTAGCGGTGCGCAATTTCATGTCTGCATGATACCGTAAGTGCTCGCGCAATGATCGCACTTTTTTTTTTGAAAAATTGATGTAAATTTAGAGGTGCGGTCATTACTCAGGGTAAATTTTTGGCAAACATTTCTTAGGCCAGAACACGCAAGCAAGTTGTGGTGGTGGTGGTGAAAAACGTTCTTTACTGAGCTAAAGGGGTAGGGAAAGGGGTGTGGTCAGCCTCCTTCGTCCAGGAGGCCGCAGGCCTGCGCTGCATCCGTGGCTCGTTGCACCAGAGCGAGTTGACGCTCCGGCGCCGAGCTGGTCAGCGCAGACTCCCACTGCTCAGGGGATGGGGATGGGATGGGGTGAGGGTGGCGGGGACAGGAGTATACTAGGTGGTAAGTTGAGAGTGGGATGTCACACTGTGGGCAATTGTAGGGTAACAGGGATGGGGAGATGTGGGACAGGATGGTGTGGTTGTAGTATGTCTCGGTTTGCAGTCGCCGGTAGATATACGCTTGATGGTTGGAAAGAGTGTGATGAGGAGGTGGGTATATCCTTCTTGTGTTTGTGTAATGAGAGAGAATGGAGCTGTATGTGAGGTCGAGTGGGGTCAGTGCCTGTGGGACAGGTGGGGCTTGTCCGGTTCTTCCTGGCCTTGCTGTTGTACGATAGTTCCCACGAACATAATACAAATAATAAATAGAAGCATAATAAAACAATTAAAGCCGTTCCACTCAATGCGAAAGCTCTCGGAAGTGCAGAGCAGTGATTCGCCATAATGGGCTGTACCGCCGTTATCCGCTTACTGCTACCACCCCATGCAATTCAAATTTGCCGCCTTCGCAATTCTCGCGCACCCCCTGCCTGAAACTGTGCCAGCGGGAGTTCTGTTCTCTTTGTGCTCTTCTCCCCGCACGTGCCGGCGTTGCACGGCCACATTTTGCGTTTACTGTCGTAAAAACCAACCCAACGGGCGTCCTTAACTAAAAAAACGCGGGAGCTACTGGTTAATTACGTATATTTTTCCCCAAACGTACCTATAGTTTTCTTTGCGCTAAACAACGGGAAGATGTGTGACAAGCGCCAGCGTTTCGCGAGTTTCGAACGCTTATGACTATATAAACAGCTTGGCTTTCGAAGCCTCTGGGGTACACCGCAAACAACAGCGTTACCCCGGGACGCCGCCTTGGTGCTCTATATACTTGGGTCGAGCGAGCGACCTAGGACGACAAGGGGAGCGCCTAAAATACTCTGCAATTAAAACTCCGCACACCACCGCCAGCCGCTTCGCAAAGTGAGGCAAAATGCCGTGTTTTCATGAATTACCGAACGCGCCGGTACGAGTTTGCTGCGAGGTGACAACAGTTCGACCAATAAGTGGCTGCCACTGTTACAGTACGGGACATCAAAACAGACATGGCGGTTGACTCAGCAACCTAAGAGTGTTTTTTTTCTTTGGCTTATGAGTATATTATCTGCATTAAGTGAGAGTTTCTTCCTCATCAATATTGAACGCCTGCGCGCCGATATCGCTAATATCGGCAAGTCTCCCGCAATAACGTATCCATGTCCTCTTCGAAAGGGAAGGAAACAGGGACGCACGACCATCATCAGCTAGGTTTCGCACACATACGACATATTGCTAAGGTTCGTCCGGGGTGCGTTCACTGCGCGGGAAACAAAAAAAACTCCCCCCACCTCCCCGAAGGGGATCGTGCGGAAATGCGAATGCATTGGGTGCACCGATGAGTGCGCTGCTGCAAGCAATCACAGAGAGAGGCGCGCGCTCCACTGCATTTATATATATTTTTCCGAGCGCAGCGAGCGGAGAGAGGGTACGCGGAGAGGAGACCCGCGCAACACGCCCGCCCCGCGCGCGAGCTCTCTCCGGCGAGCTCCGCGATGCGAGCGCCCTCACACGCCCGAGCGCGCTCCTCCTTTCCACTCACTCTCCGCTACTCCGCCCGAGCTCCGCGATGCGAGCGCCCTCACACGCCGAGCGCGCTCCTCCTCTCCCCTTGCCCTCCGCTACTCCCGCCCGAGCTACCCCATGCTCCGGTTGCTAGGCGCGCCACAGCTGTTGCTAGGCGCACGCCAGCCAACGCACGACAACCCCCGACTAAGAAATGCATTCGCATTTAAAAAATCGAACTTGCACGACATACTTAAAGGAGCCATGAAGAGAAAACAAAAGTTTGTTTTATTCGAAAGATTAGGTGTTTCATAGTACCCCAAGCGCTTTCCCGGAAGCAAATGATGCTTTATTCACTGAGAAATAAGGCAATTTAAGCCAAAATTTTAAATCTCCCGCAAAAATTGAACATTCCGTGACGTGTACAATGACGTCATAGAGCCGGTCCATGAAACAGATACTTAGTATGTCGACTCCATATAGCACCCACACGCGGGAGTCGATCGAGACATAGAGATAGATCGAGACGGCGGCCATTTTAAAAATACTAGTAAAACCTAGTGCACCCGCAGCCCTAGTCATGAAATCGCCTGAACCGGAGAACAAAACTCTCACCGAGGAGCTCGGGCTTGCATTTAACAACCTCACACCACTTGAACGCTCAATGCTTCTAAGTGCACGAGCGGCAAGAGTTGTGGGATACGCGGTGGACGGGAAAGCGACCATTCCGCGATAGCCACAACAGACGAACGCCCAGCCGTCGGCACCGCTGCCACGACAGCCCCGTCGCGACGGACGAATACAGACTGGTACTTATGTGCCGTATTTTTATTACGGTTAATAATAGTTCAATTTCAGTAGCAGTATCGCTTATGCCGGTTGGCCGGTGTCGTGTATGGAAAGCCGTTCGCGCGAGCTCTCTGCTTCGACCAGAAAGATACGAGCGTCAACGCGCGGTGTTTACGGCATTTATTCCCCCAAGGTCAGAGCGCCTCGAACCCGAAAATTCGTCTGCGCGACGGCGAGATGTCGAGCTCAGCCAGGCGGTTGTTTCGTACGCATTGGCGCACACGCTTGCGTGTTCGTTCGGAACTTCAACCGTTTACTCCACCGTTCTTTGCCAGAAAAAGAATGTGCAGTATGTTTCACGGGCATTTAGCTCGCTATGCAAACTGTAAGCCCTGCCTAACATGCGTTTGCTTTTGCCGGCCTCCGCCAATCGCAGAGCATTCCCAAGTGACATCACAGGTTCTGTTGCGGAAAATGAGCTGGTGGGTCGCATGGTCATTTCCTTTTTTCCTAATTATGTAGCTTATTTGAGCGAAGTTTTCGTTATAAGTGGTGTCGTTATGGTTCTAACGAGACAATCTTTCGAATGAACAAAACTTGTGTTTTCTCTTCATGGCTCCTTTAAGGGGTGCGATCACTACGCGAGTGCGATCATTATGCCGGTAAATATGTTAGTTTGCGATTCCTCGGAAAAGTCTTGGGTGTGTCGGTTCACCTGGAAGTAAGCCAGCGAAGTCGATGAAGAACACGAGAGCGTCGCTCGTCGGTGCATTGCCCAGGGCCATAGATCGCGTCTGTGACGATGTCGCCAGCCACGGCACCACGCAGTAGATCTCATCCTCGTCGGCAAGAGAAACTTCCTGCGAAGCGTCACCCAAGGCTAGTTTTAACAACAGGTCCCTAAGCTACGTATTTCACGCGCTAAGATATGCTTTCGGAGGAAAAACGCGCATGCGCTGGGTGCCGGCCCCAACGAGTCCTATCAAAAAACCCGGCAAGCACTGAAAATTCATCTGAGGGGCCACAACAAAGAACAACTACAAGTCGCCACCCGCAACACCTTTTGCGGTCGTCGACAACACTATGTATAGAAACTAGTCGATGAGAAGATGTTTCTCCGCCTCATACTGGGTTGGCTACGACACAATGCGCAAACGGCATTTAACCTAACGCTGCGCAGCCCCTCTATCACGTCCGGCAGATGTAGACTAACCGGAACAACCGCACCTGCGATATATCGCAGCAGAGAAGGTGATCTTGTCGCTACAAGCCCCACGTCCTTCAATTTACTATTCTTCCACAGCGCGGCGGATAGTGTACGGAGACAAGCGTATGGCGAAGGGAGCTTTTAAATAATCGGCATCTACTAAGCAAGACAGCGGACGTGCCGCTCTGTTGGAGGCGATAATATACACTGCCTCAGGAGCACGTTTACATCAATAGAAATGCTGCCTTTCCCAACCTCGTTGTTTGATTTTTTCCTTGCATATTTAAGGAGCCTTTCTAATAAACGTCGTAATTTGCATGCGTTTAGCCCTTGCGAAGAACCACACACCCTTGTGTACTCCGTGCTAAGTCACCAGGATAACCGCCTAAGGTACAACACCACGATTTAGGCGTATTTCCAAACGCTTCTCTGCACAGAGCACCCACGTGACATGTCTGTTCACGCGATGCAGAACGGTAATTAAATGTCGTCATTGGTGGCGCGCCAAACCTGAATCGACCTAAAACATACCAAATCACTATTACATTAACCAAAGCAACACGTAGATTTGTGTTAAAAATTAAATTTAGAAGAAAGGTACGAAATTAGAAAAAACCTAAGAGGTCCACCTGCTGGGGCTCGAACCCAAGCCTTCAGCACCAGTACTCAGTTCTCTACATCAAGGCCACAGAGCCCGAACGGTAGGCGACTTTTAGCAGGCGCTCAAAAGAATAGCGCGCACAGTGACATCACACATGTCACGTGGGTGCTCTGTGCAGCGAAGCGTTTGGAAACACGCCACCAGACGGTGTCCAGATTACATTAGCTGGCAAATCAAACCTTAAATCTAAATTCTTCGCCCGCCAATCCTTCTTCATGCAGTATTTTCGAAGCAAGAATGTACGGAGATACGCATTTACTAATGACGAACATAAAAATGAAGTAAAAGTACGTTCGGACGTCACCAGAACGACCCACGCGTGCAGGGTTGGTTATACATTTCTACCAGAACGATGAGGGCAACAAATGGGCAGCCATGACGGGAGACCCTGCTCACCGACACAAGTCGTTCGTGCTGAGCGATCAGAACGTCGAGCGAGCTCAGAATGGCCACCAAGGTCTCCAGCTGGTCTGTCGAGTTGCTCCAGAGTGTCTTGAGCTGTCTGTAAGAGACCTTGTAGCTGGCCGGTTCCCTTTTGCCCCTGGAAGCATCTTCCCAGCAAATCTGCTTCTGAAAGTATGGGCGGGAGGGGTAAATGACGTCAGGAGTCGATTTCTTTGGATCGAGGAAAGTTGTCGTAAGGCAGATGAAGCTTCGAAGAGCTGCATTTTAGTTGCCTGGAGTAACCGCCTTATCAGCGAACTTTTTGTCAATTCGAAAAGTTGTTACACTTATCCCAGAATAGTGCTCATGATATAAAACACAGTAGACTCGATAAACGGAACTTGAATTGAGCGAAAAAATTACTTCCGTTTAACAGGAGTTCCGTTTACCTGAATAAATGTGTGAAACTGCAAATTTATGGGCATGGACACTTTTGGTACCATTTCATAACACATTAAGCTCTAGAAGGTGAATGTAGCTGATAGTTTTTTAGAAAGCAAGAAAACTACAAGAGGTTTAGGT
Organism: Haemaphysalis longicornis; assembly: GCA_013339765.2. Lineage (NCBI taxonomy): Eukaryota > Metazoa > Arthropoda > Arachnida > Ixodida > Ixodidae > Haemaphysalis > Haemaphysalis longicornis. The sequence goes on from CM023449.1 coordinate 20,952,958, forward strand.
ACAGCATTCACAAAGTTAATTTGGCAACAATGAGTCGCTGTGCACTACAAAACGCGTCAATTATTTTTGTTTGAGTCCTTGCAACTGCATCTTAACGGAGGCTAGAGGCCTCAACTTCGCGAGTGCTTAGGAGCCACCGAATTTTGAAGACGGGAACGCGGTAATGAAGCGCGAATAACACCACGATGTCGCGAACCGAGGCGGAAGGAGCTCAGCCCTGTAACCTTGACGTCTTGAATCGCGACTGAACGACTGGAACAAGAACTGCGATGTTGCAATCGTTGCGCTAACACGGCTGACCACTAACGAGACGAGGCTTACGAGGCGAACGAGGCTAAAAGAACATGGAGGAAGAAAAAAAAAAAACACGAAACAGCCGGAAACGTAAAACCTGATTCTCATGCCAACAGGTTTCACAAGAAGTTCCATTTCTGGTTCCGTTTACATGGTGACGCAGAAATTTTAGTTCCAAATTACCGAGAGTTTTTACGTTATCTGTATACAAAACCAACCAACTTACAGGCTACTGTTCCGTTTAAGCGGCAATTCCGCTTCAGCGATTTCCGTTTATCGAGATCTACTGTAGTTGACAATAAAACCTTCAGCCGGCAGAATCTAGGAGGGAAGTTACATTTAGAGCGAAGCTGTCTATGGCTGGGACGCGGGATTTTGTGGCGTCCGCGCGGAAAACCACAAAGGGGGAAAGCCAGCTTCCGAAGGTCAAGCTTACACCGGTACGGGCCAAGGGCCTTCATATTCTCATATAGAACGACTTATACCGCCCTTAAAAAATCACTTCCCAATAAGGCACTCATATTTAGAAGTGAAGCCCACTTTAAAGGGATCCCTGTAAGCTTGCTCATTTAAGCTGGCTTACGTTGGGTGTGGAAGCCAGGGGCAACAAATGCGTACCGAGAGAGGCTTACTAAAAAATTTCACGCGAACGGTGCGCGAAACAGCGACGTGTGTGTAGTCATCGACGGCGTAACGGTACTAGTGCGGCGTCCGAAGAGCGCGGCCTCAACACGGCCGGTAAGCGCCCAGCGAGAACAGAGCCCGCTCGCGTGCATTGGCGGTGAAAGCCTGGCGTGTAATTGTGACGACTACTTTTTATAAACACGCCCACCAGTCTACACGGCAGCCGCACCATTTTACCGTCCTTAATCCATCTTCAGCTACTTTTTCCACATTATTCCATTTATTCCACTTCGTTCGCCTTAATCCACCTCAATCCCCCTTAATCCCACCTTAATAATCATTGCATTCAATCAGAAATATCAATTAGTGCATCTTAATCATCACTATCAATCCCTAACCAATATTCAACATATACCACTTTATTTTTACTTTTACACACTGTAGTAAGTAGTGTGTTTTGCCCCATTGTGTTGCATCGTTTTTTAGTGTACTACATGCTTGTATCGATCCATTATTTCTGTGTAGATATGCGCTGGTTTTTACTGCAAATGAAGTGCACTTAAGCTTTTGTTTTTGGTTGCCTTCCGATCTGATTACGTTTATGGCTGTATTTATTGCGCTTGCTTTACCAAGTGTTTTTGCAAACATTATGGTATTTCATGTGTGTACAATCATTCAACCCTTGTCCTGCGCATCTTACTAATTTTTTGCTCTTCTGTGTAAGCAAAAAAAGCAATGCTGTAGGTTCTGAGGGTAAAATCAATCAATCAATAAAAAAATTATGATTACATTAAACACGCGTCATTTCAAATCCCACACGCACCGAAATGTTTTGTTTTTTTCCGAAGGCTCTCTTGGTACCATTCGTGTTGAAGTTGGCGGTGGTCACATTTGCCTCTGATGAGAGGCGTAAGCGTTTTGTCTTTAAAACACAAACGCACCTGTGGCGCACAGCCGACGAGCTTGTACAGGGCGTCCAGGAACCACTGCGGTCGTAGGATGACGATGCCGTCCCATCGACTGTCCAGAGTGGCCACGCCGGTGCCGTGGTGCTGGCAGCCGAAGCAGACGAGCTTTCCTTGCTGGTGCAGGAAGTGGACCACCGAGTGGAAACCCTCTTCACTCTCGATGCCTTCCTGCCGAGCTATCTCTTCAAGCTGTTAAGGAAGCAGGAGGTTTCGAGCTCGCACGGCACCTTCCAAGAGGCTCGGAGGGCATAAGGCTTTAGTGATGAACCGATGTGCCCGCCTAGGGCACTAGTGTTTTCCCGCAACCGAAAAAAGTAAAAAACAAAAAGCTGTAAAAGGTCGCCCAAATACATGCCTTAGCTCCCCTGGTGAAGCTTGAGGGGAAGTCACCTGTTAAAATTCCTATGGGACTACATTACGACCCATGGACTTAAAAACCATCGTGCACCTATACGAAAAGCTTTACAAATACATATCGGTGCCCGCAACAGCTAAGTTTGCTTATTCTAGAGACATGTCACTTCTGCAGTTGAACAAAAATACAAAACTCTTGCTTGCTACACAGCTAGCGCCATCTTGTGGAAACTGGAAAAACCAAAACGCTGTCTTTGTTTGTTTTTTATCTCAGTAAAAAAGTGATACATTTGTAACAGAAGCAAACCAGGCCTTTGAGAACATTTGTGTGAATTTGTAACACCTTTCGAATCGGTTCGCGACGCTTTTTAAGCCCGTGGGTAATGAATCAGTAAGTCCCGTAGGAATGTGAACAGTCAGACCCTCTTAATGCCTTAATTAAAGTGTTGCTCTTTTACTGAACGTGATCATATTACATTAGTGCTACAGAACTTTCTGTTGACCAAATCGTCATTTCTCATTTCACACAGGAAAGAAATTTCAGTGAAGGGAGGCAGGACAGCTTACGGTCAACCCGACTACTGTACAGGGTAAAGTTTACACTACGCCGAGATAAAGGTGTTTTTAACTTCGGTACGGTGTAGAACACTTTAAGCGCCCGGCTTCTCGTCGTAGCTCGTCAGTGGTCGTGCTGTCCCGCGCCAAAACGCACCCAAACCGAGGCTTCGAAAGGATGCCCGCTTGTCCCTCCATTCAGTCTTCCGGCCAAAAGTTACGCTGATACTTGAACAAGAGCTTTATATAGGCAGAACCGTTGGAAGCTCCTGTAACCGCTGGCACTGGTCATACATGCCCCCATTATTTAGCGCAAAAGAAAACTGCAGGTACATTTGAGGCAAAATATTTGTACTTAACCGGCAGTCCCCTCGTTCATTTAGTTAGGAACGGACGTTTGGTTGATCTTTACGAGAGTAAGCGGAAAAAAGTGACCGCGGAAGATGAAAACTACGCGTTCAAAATGGCGCAGAAAGGCTTTAGCGCGTGCAAGATGAAATCAAGAACAAAGAGAACAGACCTTCCGCTCGGGCTGTTGCAGGCAGAACAAGAAACGAAAGATAAAGAAAAAGATGCCACCTGTCCCAAGAGAAGGCGCTCGCGCATCGCGTACGAGGGAAAATTGAATTGCATTGAACAAAACTCTGTTCAATTCATCAAGAGAGGAGAGAGACATGGAGAGGAGGAGCGTGAAGTGTGCACAGACCGGTGAATAGGCACCGCGGCTCCCCTGGAAATCTCTGCGTATGACGGGGTATACGCAATATTCACCAACGTCATATCCATCACCAGAAAAAGGTTCAGCGGCGCGGAAGCGCTAGAGTTCGAGCCCACGATCACTCTGGCCGCAACGGAAGTCTGAAATGCTATAACGACTGCGCCATGAAGTCACGCCCAGGAAGCTGTACGAATGCGCCCTAAGTCCTTCCCTCTAACTTGTCCATTCAGATGGTGCTGCCATCTAGGAGAGGCGAAGCGAAGTAGTGCGTCATGATGCTAATGAGCGCCGATTGTTCGCGCCTCGATACGGGCAGCGTGTAGCAGCGGAAGCTTCTGTGTTACTCGTCCGCCGCCTACGTGGAACGCCGCTCAGCTTGTGGAAAGCCGCCGCCGCGTTCCACAAGTTGAGCTCGTCGCAACGCAAGTGTCTGGCGTACACGCCACGGAGAAAAACCAATGTTGTCGAACCTTTGCCTAAGTGACCCGCCAGCAGGATGTCGCTCGCCAAGCATTCCCACAAGACTGCTGCCGACCAGCAAATCAGGCTTTTTTCGCTGTAGTGTACTGCGACTTCACCAAACGATTCGCTGACAACCAGTTCTGTTTCGTTCGCACGGTTTGCGAGCGCCAGGGGTTTCAATCAGGTTTACGCTGTGCTCAGGCGCGTGTAATCCAGTGTCTAATGCTGATGCGTCTAACGGTGCCACACCGACGAAATATAAATAGCGATGTGCAAGTTCATACCGACGGACAACAAACATTCAAATGCTCCTGTGAAGGTACATTTCACTTTCGTGTTTTACCGATTCCAATGAAAGAAAGATAAACTACATTTTTTTTCCTGGTACCTGGTAGAGGCTGGCGAAGTAGACGCCGTTGTCGAGCAGCCTGGCCAGCGCCCTCTCGAAGGCCAGCCACCGGAGAGGCACCTCGTGTCCCACGCTGTCCATGCGCGCCGCCACGTGCTCCACCTTGCGCCGGAGGGCCTCCAGGGCTTCCTCCGGGTCGCCCCCGCCGTAGTCGCCGCCGGACTCCGTCGGTGACGACGGAGACGAGGAGTCCACGCGGCAGTCCACGGCGAAGTACATGGGCAGCACGTGCCGGCCGTACACCTTGTTGCGCAGCGTGTCCCGGAGCTGAGTGAATTTCTCCGATATCTGCGCAAGCGCGGCCATGGGTCAAATCAAATGAAATCTTTGTTTGGACACAAACCCAGGGTGCATTATGCCCACGAGGCAGGGCAAAAGGAGACCCAAACGTCTCCTGACGCGGCCAACGCTTCGCGTTTGCACATAGGACAGCAGTGTGCAAATGTAGCGTCAATCAACAGAATACATTCAATCTAGGGTAAAGACTGCACCGACATTTATACAGTACGTTGCTTGACACACGAACTACATTGGTAGTTTGGGGCTGCAGACAGGAGAAATAAATTTCACCATCCGCAGTAACAATCGTTGAGTCAGCGGCATCAACAGTTTTTTTATATTGCTTTCTGAAATGATGCGCCGCTTTGTTTTAGTGGGCTTCTTCGATCACAGGGGGATATGTGTTGATAAAAGAATATTGTTTTGATTACCTATGTCCGAATGCCACAGTTTGTTCAGGGGTCTCGTCCCCACTTAGGTAATAGTCCGCAGATTGTAGGCCACTTTACGAGTCAAATATTAAAAAAGAATAGCGCAAAGTCACATTTATTGTTACGATACATCAAAATTGTCAGTGTTCGCAAATTTTCATTGGACTCGCTGTGAGCGAAAAGTACACGACGATGCGACACGCCGGCGAGCATCGTTCCAATCTTAATGAACTGAAAGGATTTCGGGATACTAGACTGTGACGCGCATGCGTAGTTGGAGCTTGTTGTTTGCGGCGCTATTTGTGGCGTAGCTATAACACCATTCGATGATGCAATGGCAACACACATAACGGAGAACGGAAGCTTTGTATTATGTTTGTTGTGTAGATCGTTATGGCTTTTGAACAGCTGCCATATACCGTTTGATTCGCATTTATACTTCACCAGCTTTCTCCGTGATCGGTTATTACGCCAGCTGACCAGCTAGGACTTTATTCAAACAACGGAACTTGCACACCATTTGCCGTACAAAACAGACCGCACGGACTGAAGGCAAACAGCGGTGCAGTCTAAAATGGTGCTCAAACCAATCGCTAGGCAAGGAATTCTTTTCGAAGGTTCGCATAGCGGGCTTCCCAGTATAGCTTTTATCTTGATGCCCACCCGATATGCTTGAATGAGAAGTGCAGTGATCGGTCCTAAAAAACGTAATTAGATTAGTCGCGGGATACTTCAAGCGAAACTCGCCAAAACTCGCCAACAAGCGAGGCTGCAGCAACAGAAAAAATCTCAAATCCGGAATCGCGGCCATCACTGCCGACAACTGAAGCACCGCCATCGAAAACATAATGCTCGGATGGACGCTCGCGGTGAGCATCTGTTGGACGCCATGCTGCGCCTCAACCTGTCTGCGCTGAACACTGGTGAGAGCACTTTCCGGCGTGGCAATTCCGCAGCCACCGCCATTGATCTCACCCTAGTGTCAGCCGGGGTTGAGGCCACCTGGAGGAGGGAGCCCAGCACGTGGGGCTCCGACCACTACCCACTGCACATCGCACCACCCGACAGGACAACCAAGCGAGCCGCACTGCACCACGTCACCCACTGGGACCGGTTCCGGCGCTGCCTCGCCGAGCAGGACCTGGGGGAAGGAGCCGAGCTGTTCCGGGGCCTGGTTTGCTGCGCCAGGCAATCCACACAGAGCTGCACAGTAGCCGAGGGGGCCACCACGCCGGACCTGAAGCTGCTGCAGCTGCGGGCGGTGCGCAACCGTGCGGAGAAGAAGGCCCAGCGCTCGGGGGAGCGGGCGGACTGGACGGCGTACCGGCGAGTGGATGCGGCGTGCCGCCGTCACGCCAATCGCCTGAGCCGGCAGCGCTGGGCCGAGCTTTGCGTCAGCTCGGAGGCCGACCCACGCTGCCGCCGCCTCTGGGGCATCTTCAACTCCATCCTGAAACCCCAGAGAAACCGCAACCCCCTGGCTGCCATGGCCATCCGCAAGCAGGCCAGCTTTGCGGAGTTGGCCGACCTCTTCGCTGCACAATTCCTGCCGCCACACCAGGCGGAATCAGGGCCCGCTGCTGCTGTTGCTGGGACGGGGGAGGTGCACCACCCCCTCAACAACGCCCCCATCACAGAGACTGAGCTCCGCAGTGCCCTCCGCAGCTGCAAGCGTAAGTCGGCGCCAGGAGCGGACGGCCTCACCTACCAGATGATGCGCAATCTGGATGAGGTGGGGTTCGGCCGGCCCCTGGCCGCCTACAACGTCATATGGGACACGGGCCAACTGCCACCTGAGTGGCTGCTGGCCATCTTGCGGCCCATACCAAAGCCAGGCAAGGGCCTTGTGGCAGTCACGGCGTACCGGCCTGTGGCCCTCACATCCTGCGGCTGCAAGCTGCTCGAACGGGTGGCACTGCGGAGGATGGAGGCCATCGCTGCGGAGGAAGAGGCCATCCCCGAGCAGCTGACGGGCTTCCGGAGGCACCGAGCAGCCACCGACTCCATCGCCGACGTCGTGGCGGCCCTTGAACACGCCAGGGCCACCAAGCAGGTGGCGGCCCTGGTGCTGCTGGACGTGAAGGGCGCCTTCGACAACCTGCAGCGTCATGCCATCTCCCTGGCCATGGAGGAGGCTGGCATTGCGGGCAAGCTGCGGGGCTTCGTCGAGGCGTTCCTGACGGGCCGCACAGCGCAGGTGCAGGTGGGGGACGCCCTGTCGGCTCCCCGGCCGGTGGAACGTGGGCACCCCACAGGGCTCCGTCATCAGCCCCTTCCTCTTCAACCTGGTGATGGCAGCCCTGCCAGGCTGCCTGCCCAGAGGAGGGGGCCACCGAGTGTACATTTCGGTGTACGCCGACGACATCGCCCTGTGGGTGCTGGGGCCCAAGGGTCAGGGCCGAGCCATTGTACAGCAACTGCAGGCGGCCATGGAGGCAGTTCATGCCAAGCTGGCAGGCGTCGGCCTACAGCTGTCGGCGACAAAGACCGACGCCATGCTGGTGCATCCGGATGCCGCCGCCCGTGGATGGACCCGGCGCCTGACCATCGATGGCGAGGAGCTCCAGTGGAGGACCAGGGTGCGCTACCTGGGGCTCACCCTGGACCACCGACTGAACTTCCGGCAGGCGGCCAAGGAGCTCCGAGCCAGGGCGCAGCTGGCCACCACGGTGCAGTGCACAAGATGGTGGCCCGGGACAGCGGCTGCTCGCAGCGGACGGCCCTCCGGCTGTACAGTGCCTCGGCGGTGGGTCTCCTTATGTACGCGCTCCCACTGGTGACCCTGCGGAAACCCACCTGGCGGCAGCTGGAGGGAGACCACCGCAAGGGGGTCCGCGCTTGCCTCGGCCTGCCCCAGAGCTCGCCGTGCGAGAAGACGCTGGCCGAGGCGGGGGCGTGGACCCTAGAGATGACAGCTGACTTGCGGGCACTTGGCCAGATCGACCGGCTGAGACGCGCCGAGGGGGGCGGTCCGCTGCTGCGGCGGCTGAAGAGCCACCACCACTCGCGCATGGGGCGCATGCTGATGCTCTACGAGGAGGTGGTGGGCCCCGTGGACGCGGGACCTCGTGGCCCCACTCCAGCTCTGGCAGCTGACGTGCGGCTGGACCTTCCGGGGCTGCACAGCAAGCGGCGGACACCCCACTGCGGGCAACTGCAGCTGGCCCGGGGTGTCGTCTGGGGCGACCTAGACGGCCACGCCCTAGTATACACAGATGGCTCGGTGCGGGAGCAGCAGGGGTCAGCCGCAGCGGCCGCCGTGCTGGGAGAGGCCACCCGACAGGCGCGGCTGTCCTATGCCTCTTCCTCGGCCACGGCTGAGCTGGTGGGGGTCGGACTGGGCCTGGACCTGCTGCTGGAAATGGAGCCCTTGCCCGAGCGCTGCGCCCTGCTGTGCGACTCCCGAGTGGCCCTGGTGCGTCTTCAGGACGGAGACTCGCACTCCCTGTTGGTGCGTGGCATCCGGGAGAAGGCGGCACAGCTGGCGGACCGGGGCACTCAACTGTGCCTGCAGTGGGTCCCCGCCCACATTGGTCTGGATGGCAACGAGCGGGCGGACGAGCTGGCCGCCGGGGCACACGCGCTGCCTCCGTCGGACATGGTGGCTCAGGCGGCAGCGGACGACGCCCGCCTGCTCATCCAGCGACACATCCGGACCAGGCATCCGGACCCGCGGCTGCGTGTCGGAGGGGGCCTACCGCCTGTGCGGGCCTCACGCCTGCCTCGACGACTGCGCTCGGCCATCCTGCGCCTCCGAGTGGGGGACGTGTGGACGGCGGAGCGGAAGCACCGTCTGGGGCGGGCGACCAGCCCCTCCTGCACCCACTGCCGAGCGCCCGTGCAGTCCCTGCCGCACGTGCTATACGAGTGCCCCAAGTTTGCGGCAGGGCGGGCAGAGCTGCTGGTCGTGCTTCACGGAGCGCGGCCACTTGAGGACCTGCTTTGGCCCCCGGGCAGTGCTAGGGAGCGAGACAAAGTGCTCGAGGCCCTGGGTACATACCTGCGGGCCTCGGGGCTGCACAGCGCACTCCACTACAACTCTGCCTAGCTGCCCAGATTGTGGAGGAGTGCTGCTGCTGAAGCAGCTTCTGTACTTGTGTGTGTGCGTGTGTGACCCCTTTTACAAGTGTGCTGTGTCCTTTGTAGATTCATGTGTTGTCTATATCTGTAGTGTTTCTCTGTAATGTTAATTTTCCCAGTGTGCAACCCTTTTTTTTTCTCTCTTCTGTGTTTTATATTTACCCTTATTCCCCTTTTTCCTTTTTTTTCTCTTTTGTGTTTTATAGTTACCCTTGCGCGAGTTACATGCATTGTAATGTCAACCTTCTCCCCCTATCCTCCTATTCCTATGTATTCTTTTCTCCCTTTCCTCCCCCTCCCCCCCTACACCAGCAGGCGTTCCGGTGTCCGCCCCCTAGGCGAGACAAACTACGCCTGTTGGTGGCTTTTCCTTTTCCTAAGTACAATAAATACATACATTTTGGCGTCTTGTAGCGATCCCTAAGCAGCGTAGAGCTCTTGCTATGCAAAGTCCCTCAATTCCGTGACTACTTGGCTGTCCTTCGAAAAACCCAAAACAATTGCGTTTACTCTAGAAAAGCACGACTACAAGTGCAATAATTGAGACCAAAAATTTAAAGGGTCTTCGGACTTTATTTTTGGAGCCAATTTAACTTCTACTTTTTAGCTCCTTGCCTCCCTCTCCGAATCCCACACGAGTCCCCAGTCCTTTTTTACGTCGACTTCCTAAAATGTCCGCACCTCGCCGTCACTATTTCAAACGTCCTTCAGGCAAGGCGCTTTGTTTTCTTTTTTTTTTTTTGCGATTCACATTTGCTTAGTCATCATCCATCACCACCAGCTACGCCGACTGCTAGGGCTGAAGGCCTCTCCCATAGATCCCGGTCCTGTGCTGACTGCGACTAATTCATCCTCGCAAACTTCTTGATCTCATCTGCCGATCTAACTTTCTGCCGCCCCCTGCCACGCTTGCCTTCTCTAAGGGATCCCTCTGTTACCCTTAATGACCAACGGTTATCTTTCCTTCGCATTACATGCCCTGCCGACGTCCATTTCTTCTTGTTAATTTCTACTAATATGTCCGTAACAGGCGTTTGTTCCCTCACCCATTCCGCTCTCTTCTTGTCCCGTAATGTTATGGAGCACCAACCAGCTCGAACCCGCACACTGCCCTTTAACTTCTCCTTAACCAGAAAATTTCGCTATCGTAGAGTTTCCCCTTCCGCCGTCTTGTTTCAGCTTGGACAATAAAGAATGGCGCTGTTTCCCGTACCGTGTTATTTCTCGCTTGGGCGTTTCCCCTGAGCTTGGAGCGGTGCGTTCCCACGAGAATGACCGTGGGCAGCAGCTTGCGACGTGTCGCCGTCGTCGATGTCCTTGACGGACCCGAAGTCTCCGTCCTGGTGGGTCCTCGCCGCCGACACGTGGATGGACGTGAGCCACTGGTGCACGTGGTCGATGGTTGACATCGGCGCGCCCGTGTCTTCCATCTGCACGCGCGTCGACGTCGGCGGTTGAATGCGTTGTCCCCAAGAATCACGGCCAGACCTTTTGAACGCACGTGCTCAGGCTACGCTGACACCTTGAAGGTAAAGGTGCGCCAAAGATTTCTTGAAGCTCGGTGTATATGTATTCAAGATCGCTTATGTACTGGTTGGTAGGACTTACTAGTGCATTTCAATGGTTGATTTTGATTCCCCGCACAAGCAATTCTTCCGATTTTCTGATCACTTTGTGCTTGAGAGCAATGAAAACGAACCCCATTGCAGACGCTAACTACTTCAACTAAAAACGACTGTATTATTATTAACTGCTTTAGTTTTTAGCTACCTCATAAAGTATCGACACTTGCAGAGTTCTCGATTCTTCTTTTGGTATTTAAGCTCTAAAACTAGTCAATAGCCGGGCTCTAGATGATTGTCTGCGCTGCAATAAAAACTCGGTGATTACTAGCTTGGCTAGAACAATAGCTGAACCGCCATGGTGGCTAAGTGGCTAAGGCGCTGTCCAGCTGAGCTCAAGGTTGCGGGTTCGATTCCGGTCGCGGTGGCCTGTTTTCTGATGGAGGGGGAAAGAGAAAAACTCCCGCAGTGTCTAGATCTCGGCGCACGTTGAAGATGCCCAGGTTGGTCCAAAATTAATCCGGAGCTCTCCACTGCGGCGTGCCTCATAGCCCGGGTGTAGCTCCGGCGCAATAGCCCACCCCCATCTTACCCCCGCAATCAATCCATCAGAACAATAGCTAAGCAACATCAGCCTTCGGCTATGTCTATTCGGACCGATAGAAATCACCATAAACCAGCCTAAACTAATGTCGGCCTCTCTAGTCACTAAACGCACGATTGTGTGTGGACACAAAAACTTGCAAGCACGGAACACTGCTTACACCGCGTGTCTGGTCCGGTACATGGATGGGTTCTTCGAGGTCCCTGGTGAGGTCGAATAGGAGGAGGTAGATGCCCTGAGACGAGTAGAAAGCCTGCGGAGTGGGTGAAGCACAACGGACAATGAAAAAACGATTCCCTCATTCCATCCGATAAAGCAAAGCAATAGGCAAGCAATGCGACAGAGAAGCAAAAAATGCGCTTTTATTTTCTAGGGTTTTGTCTCAACGTACAAACAATTTCTACACTCTATAGCGTCTTTATAATGAGGATTACACGTCCACAATTAAGCAGAAGCCCCCGCACGCCGTGTTGAGTTCCTGTAGAGCCCACACTCTATATCAACAGTCGGACAAAATATTCCTATACATGTAAAAAACACGACTACTGGGCCCAGAGAACTGTCCAGCAGCTAACGATGGGAACTTGCGTGTTCGGCGACGCCTCGGATCGGTTACAGCAATAGCAGCTCCATAAATTGAATCATTGCATAAATGGTTCTATTTCGCGACATGTTGTCGGCGAACATAAACTATTCCACGTAAGCGCTTCATCAGGCCTAGCAACCAGGCTTGTGGCGCCGTCGACGCTTGGGCACCGGACGCACGGTCCTCCACTCTCCCTCTTCCTTGTGTCTCCCGCAGGCCTTCGTCCAATTAGCGAACTCAGCGACGTCCTCTTTCTCGACCAGGAAAAGTGGCGAGGTCTTCGTTCTCTTGAAGCACGCATCGTTTGCGCAGTCGGCGACGCTGCGGAGCTTGAGCGCAAAGGCCGAGTTGCGGAAGCCGGTGGGCAGCATCGAGTACAGGTGGTCGGCCTGTTGGCGCAGGTCTGGGATTCGCGTCGTTCGGAGTCGCCTTGACCAAGATTCGCCTCTACGGAGATGTCTGGTGTGCGCGACGCTCGTGTTTGGGTCCGCGTGTGGCAGGCCGTGGTAGAGCTCGGCGACGTGCGACAGCACGGCGAGGAAGAACTGGAAGCTCAGCACACCGGCGACGAGCAGCACGTACTCGAGCGTGTCCTGTCCCTCGAAGAACTGCTGCTTCCTGTGCCACGGCTGTCGACGGTGCATAGCGCCTTTCGCCGATGGTGGTGACCATGATGATGATTATGGTGCTAATGATTATGTCGACCACGACTGAGATGATAGTGTCCCCAACGCACTCAGGAGACTTGACAAGAGGGAATTTACAATGCGTAAGTATACAAATAAGAATGGGGTAAAATAATCGTACATGAGAGAATAAACTTTTTATTGAGAACACATTGGAGACTTCGGGGTGGCTTCCTCGGTCCAGGATACCTTGAGCACGGGCCACGTCAACATGTTGACGTGGCCCCCTCGACCAACTGACGCTGATCCTCAAGGGAGTTAGTGCCCTCTCCCAAAGCTGATGGGTGAGATAGGGATTGGGACGGGGAATCGGGGCTTGCCCGCAGCCTTCTAATAATGTGATGGAGTGTCCCGGGTGCTTCGCAGGAAGCGGCAAAGCGAGAAGAAACAGGTAGGAACCAGAATGCGACTTCTTGTGGGGTGGAGAAAAGTGTTCGTCTGGAGGGCACGGAAGAGTCGGTTCAGCTCCACCCGCCGCAGTGGCTCAGTGGCCTAAGGCGTTGTGCTGCTGAGCACGAGGATGCGGGTTCGATTCCCGGCCGTGACGGCCGCTTTTCTGATGGAGGCGAAACGCCAAAACGCCCGTGTGTACGAGATTTGGCCGCACGTTAAAGATCCTCAGGTTGTCAAATACAATCCGGAACCGTCCACTACGGCGCGACTCATCGCCTGCGTTGCGTATACGGCACGCGTTAAACCCTATAATCAAATCATTCCAGCTCTATATGGATTTGTGTGCTGCGGGTAATGTTGTCGCTCTAGTCGGTAGTGCTGTGTAAGTTACTGGTACATGATCACTGGATGTCTGCGCTCGGGCTCGCTTCCGGCAACAGTGGCTCGGTGGGATAGCTCTCGAGCCAGGAGATGGGCGGTCTCGTTGCCCGGAACGCCAAGATGAACCGGGACTCGATCCTTCTGAAGTGGTTTGGGGAGCGTTAAGTAAGAAGTTGGCGGTTGTGCGGTGAATTCTGCCGCTGGTGAAATCGCGGCACGACCGTTGCAAGCTAGTTACGATGACAGCAGCTTTGGTTTGACTCACGGTGAGGGCGATGGCCGGTTCCTCCGCTTGCAGCAATTCTATGTTCTTTCCCCGCATTGTAGCCAATTTATTCCATACAGTTTCGAATTTCCCAATTAGGTGGGATAAAAATAGCCACAAATTCTCATTAGAGTCCTGAGAGTAAACCCTGTCCAGATCGGACCCTGCGCAGCAGCTTGCGCTGATTAGTAGGGCCAGGGCTGCCCAAATAGCTTCTGGGGTTTTGGAATTTAGATCCCACCTGTCATCTCTCTCCTTTACCTTCCACCTTTTACCAAATAAAGCTTACTACAACTCCGCTTTCAGTCGGTTATGGTGTGGTATAGTGAAACTGGTGAGGTGGTGTCTCTTTATGACTACAACACCGGTCGGGGCTTGAATCCCGCGGTATGTGGCAGCGTCCGTGTAGGCAGTGCCGGATTCGTTTCCCAATTTCTTATAAATTGCTCTGCCTCTGCTCTCTCGTTTCGTCGCGTGGTGCACAGGGTGAATGCTGCGCGGTGGAGGAGGAAGAACAAAGCATTGACGTATTGTGCGTGGGATGCTTCTTAGGTAAATAGGGGAATGTGGAAGTGAAGCTGAAAGCCCCAGGCGGGAGAGAATGGCTTTGCCTACTTCTGTGGCTCCCAGTCTCATTCTTGAGCTCGAGAGGTGGGCCTCAGTTAATTCTTTTGTGGTGTTGTGGATGTCAAGCTTGAGGAGTCTGTGTGAAAGTGCTTGCTGGGAGTCCGATGCCTTGGTTGTAGGCTTTCTGGATTATGGTGTGTATGTACATTCATGAGTTCTGCCGCAGACAGATGAGCGAGCGGTATAGAGTAGGCGATCCGGGATATGACGAATGCCTGGACTAGTCAAAGCGTATCCGCCTCCCCCTGGCCTCGCGTATTGGTGGAAATGCGTCTGATCGTGTGGGTTTCTTGTTCTGTGGTGTGATTAAGCTTGTTGATTACAAAGGAAGAGGTTCGTTCTGCTTGAAAAGTTATACCAATGATCTAAATATGTTGAGAGGGGGTGATGATATGGCCATCCATGTGGATACTAATCGTCGTAGATCCAGGTGGCTGTTTTTTTCCAGGGGGGGGGCTGTTTTTTCCAGGGGGAGGGGGGGGGGGCGGGAGACTAGTAGCAGTTCAGACTTCTGCTGCACAACTAAGACTGAACGATTGGGCGCAGCGGTTTACCACGCCCGCTGCCGTCTGCAATCGGTACTCAGTCTCCCCTATATATTTCAGTGGACAGCCAGATCGTAATGTCCTCCCCGTACAGGCTGTGCTGGACGCCCGGTATGTCATTTAGCAGAAAAGGCAGGCCAAGCATGGCGATGTTAAACAGAATAGGTGATAGGACTTTCCCCTGAGGTGTGCCGCGCCCACCCAGAGGAAACAGATCTGCGTCGTGTTTCCCGACATAGCGGAGGGCTTGTCTCTTGGCGAGAAACTTTCGGACGCACTGATAGGTTCCTTGCACTGCAGTCGAAGGAGTTGAGTCTAAGCAAGATGGCGGTGTGATTCACATTTTAAAATGCGGCTTTTAGGTGTAACGCCAAAATGGTGGTTGTAGAATGTCATGCGGCCGGTGCCATTACCTCCTCTTTGATTTGAAGTAGGATGTCCTGGGTGGAGAGATTGAGGCGGAAGCCTACGATTCTTCCTGGCAAACATTGACTAATAAACTTAATTGGAAGGAAGCGAACGACAAGCAAGCACACAAGCAAGCACGCTCACTATAGTCACTTCCATCCAGAGATCTTCTCGGATAAGTGCAAACACTTCGGCCACCGCGCAGACCTCACACACATTATGTGGAAATGCCAAAGAAAACCACGGAGCAATACCCCTCTACCCCCCATAGATATCAACCACCTAGAGCTCTGGGAAACCCCGCTGCGCAGCTCTGATCCTCTAACGCAGCTACGCCTTGTCCAGATGGCCGAAGAAGCCGCCAGAGTCCAAGATCTTCTGGCTGACTAACGCGGCAAAGAGAGTCCAAGCTCTCTACTTCTGGGCAAATAAAGTTCTTTCTCCCTCCCTCCCTCCCTCCCTCCCTCCCTCCCTCCCTCCCTCCCTCCCTCCCTCCCTCACTCACTCACGCACGCACGCACGCACGCGGCACGCGGGCACATGGCGGAAACGGGAAGAGCAAAGACGTTCTGGCTGACCTGATGCGTGAGGAAGTGTTTGGGCTGGCCGTCAAAGTCCCATATCATGAAGGTGACCTGGCTACTGTTGGTTCCCCCTGCCCCGGGCAGCGCAGCGGCGGCAACCGTGGTGCCCCTGGCTCCGGAAGACGAGGACTGCAGCCGCGGCACCTTCTCGCTCTCCCTCGAGTCCAGGTCCTGCTTGCTCTCGGCCTCCTTGAGGAGGACCTCGACGAGCGCCACCACTTCGGCCGGCAGGTCCTGGGGCATCCCGTCCCAGCTGGACAGCGACGTGCTCTCCTTCGGGTGCGACGACTGCGGGGAAAAGAGCGCCGTTGGACCAGCTGGCAGCCCACGTCCCGAGAGAGCGTTAGAGAGGTAGAGAAAGTAGTTACACACAGAACATTGGTCCACTGACGATTGAGCTCCCGTCCACAACTCTTGGAACATTTGGAGGTTCTGCAAACCATCGCTACAGCGAAATCGCCGTTTTTGAATCTATTCTATTGAGTGTGGAGTGTGTTTAATGGTTCGTACGGCAGTGCATCCAATGCAAATCATCTGCGCTTTTACAAAGTATAGCTTAGAACAAAATCCAGATTTGCGTCGCGAGAATTTTGTTATAACCAGGGCTTGCGGTATACCGTGCATACCTAGTATGCAGGTTTTACTGCATACCTAGGGAGCGGCACCGCATTTTATCACCAGATAGAAAGTGGCTGCGTGCAAAAGTATACCCGTGCGTATACGTTCGAAGGTATACACTCTCGTCAACAGTGCCATCAATACGGGGAAGGGTTGATGCAATCATCTTTCGATTAATGGTTGAGGAGGCAGATTTTTTAAGGCTGCTGACTTAATTTTTCTGCCTTCATGGAAATCTTCTCTGCCTATCTTTGGTCGAAACCACTTGTTAGCGTTCGACTTAGGGCGAATGAATTGGCAGATATTTGCGTACTGTAAGACCCGTGCACGTGGATCGCGCCTGCTTTGCCAAATCAGAAATAAGGATGGATAGTGAGTGATGCAAGTGCGAAGTGTGGCATTGGATAAATACAAAGTTGTATAGAATTGAGTGGCTGAGCATTCCTTGAAATAATTCATTTATTTATTTGACGCCATGGTTGCAAAGTGTAACTTATTTACGGGCTTTATTAGAGGTCTCATTTCGATATGACCTGCACTTTCTGCACGAGTTCACGATTAATTCAAAGGACCTGCCGCCACTGCAGAAGCAGTGCTGCAATTTCTTTGTATCTTCTGCACCTTCTGTCTGGGAAGTTCAGGGAAAGCCATCAACTCATCCGGCACTCTCTGCACTGTCGGTATTTGAAGAGAGTAGTGCAGGCGTCGTGTGCTGCACTCGAAATTCGAAGAGGCGAGTGTTGCACTGTATACTTCAATGAGTTCAGCGAGTGCAGCCAAACCGAAGACACCAAAAATATGCTTAATTCCCTGCCCTCCTTCATAGCGGGTTATCTTTCGTCTTTGTAATGCACAGCCGACAGGTTAGTACTTTCTACATGTTACACTCACTAGGCAGCGTACCCAGAAAATACCATAAAAAGAAAAATACGCAGGTAAGTGCAATACTTGTAAAATCAAGCTTCACATACTCTAATGTTGGGCGAGGGTGTCCATTGCAGAGGAGGA
The DNA here is from genome assembly GCA_013339765.2 of Haemaphysalis longicornis. Taxonomy (NCBI): domain Eukaryota; kingdom Metazoa; phylum Arthropoda; class Arachnida; order Ixodida; family Ixodidae; genus Haemaphysalis; species Haemaphysalis longicornis. Next base: position 20,970,399 of record CM023449.1, read on the forward strand.
GCCCAGCTGTGGTTCCAAAGATTAGAAGAGCCATCAGTTTTTTTTAATGAACGTTTATTTTGCCGCAGGGCATATAATATGGGGGTATGAGTTGATGGTGATTAGATGAACATGAAAATGTTCGCTTCGCGGATGAAGTCAATGAGTGCACGATGATGACATCCATATATCCATGCGGCGTATGCGGCGGCGTCGTCTACGCGGAGGCCCGTCGCCGCAAGATGCCGTAGTCTCGTCGGCCTCAAGGCGAGGCAGGACCACAGCAAGCGGTGGAGGTCGGCGATCGCGTCGCTGCGGTGGCAAACTGGGCAACCAGGGTTTGTAAAGGAACCTCGATATTGAGGCCAGTGGCGGGTCACGGCGGGAGTTCAGGCCACCCCCACCCGAATCCTCCTAAGCGCCACCTCTTCGGCACGGGTAAGACCCGGGGGGAGGGTGACAGCGCACGGTGTAGCAAGCACGTGTGGGGCGCCGGAGGTTTTCTTTTCACGTCACCAGGAGAGTGGCATCATCCAGCTCTAACGAGGAAGTCGGGTAGCAGCCATCACTTGTTCACGTGTCTATTTTATTTACCGGGATCATTAAATATTTTTTTTTATTTTTTTTTTATTTTTTTTACCAGCATTCCGCGCTCTCGATAATGGTAGAGCAGGCCCCATCACCGTCGTGATGGGTATTGCCCCACCGGATTTGAGAACAACGAAGTGGCATGGGTCTGAGAGCTCACCTATTTATCTGATGAAGGTCGCTTCAATTCCGAAGGGGCCCCTAGAAGCAGAGTTACTCAATATATACAGTTGCGAAACTCCGCTTCTCTATGCCGGGCGGCGCTAGCCCCCGTGCTTCGTGGAAACTGAGGGGCAAGTCGACGCGCGCGGCACCTAGGAGACAAAAACTTAACTTCGTTGAACTATTATTTTTCAAAATTTCTTGTGAAATAAAAGTTGATTTTTAAATTAAAATACATTAATTAGATGAAATGTACTTGTGTTTTTGCGGCTTTTCTTTTTATGACTTCCGGCAGCAGCCGCAAGCCATTGAGTACAACTTCAATGTTATGCCGACCGACGACAGCCTAGTCAGCTTGCCCCGTGCTTGCCCCGGCGCAGGGGGGCAACCGAAGACCGGCTTTCGATACATGGGGCCTATGGGGAGTTTCGCAACTGGTATATATCCCGTAACTCTGCCAAGAAGTATTCAGTAATTCGGAGTTTTGTTTTTGTCATAGCGGACTTTCATTTCGCGCCTCCTCGCTTCCCTTGGAATATTTTAGGTTCCAATTGAAGTACACACTCAACTATTTAGCTCTAGACAATCTCCCCTTGTGGGTATGAGCCAGAAACATCCAAAAAACCATCATCATCCTCAGCTCGCGGGCCCACGCAATTTCTACAGGCTAATTATATAGGGCCATGAGGTGGGCGTTGTAGCCCCAAAAAGCCACCCCGTTCTTGGCCAATCCCCCACGAGGGTATGTGCCACTAGAAGAGGAACAACAACAACAACAACAACAATCCAGCCTTTTTGCGATCAAGTGTCATGTTCTCGAGCAATACGATAAGGGGGCATAGGGTTCGCCGCTCGACCGAGAGGCGAAGCCAGATGGTTGCCGCGACCACCATGGCTGCGCGGCAGATATGCACGTCAGTAACGGCAGCGCCTCCAGAGCCGGGACCGTCGAGGGCCACAACGACGGGCAGCACAAAGACGGGGTCTACATCAGGGACGGCACAAGATGGCGACAGAAGCCCCGCCGGTTGCACGAGCCGCCACTGCGCAGAGGCCGTCCTTATGCCTTGCCGCAGTGGGCCCAGTAGAGCAATCGAGCATGGTGTGCCCCGAAGAAGGCGCCAGGGCCCAACGCTCTGTGCTCCGCGGTCGGTGCTTCCCACCGGACTCGTCTGTGCACCGCTATTGCATTGGGGAACGGCTTGAACGAGCGCTTCGAGGGCGTTGCCGCGTTCCCCTGGTGCCGTACGTCTTCCCTCGGCCGGCCCCCTTGCAGCTACCGTGGCCGTGGGTCCGGTAGGATGCGTCGCAACGAGGCCACGCTGTTCACGGCCAACCTGCTGTTCAGCGCGGGCGACATGGACGTGCTGGCCGTGGCTGGGCAGTACGCCTTCTTTGAGTATTATTGGAAGCCTGCCGCTGCGGCCGGGGTGTCCTTCCGCTGATTCCCGTGAATGCGAGCCCTACTACTTATTCGCCGCGGCCAGCTGGAAGAGCACCAATACCAGACTGCAGGTACTTCTCTATGCGAAGGGCATCGGCGATCTTGACTGGTCCCGGTACTCACGCTTGCGTCTCGTGGATGGTGTGCGGGAAAGGTTCCCTTTTCTACTTTTGTTCACAAGGTATCACGATCCTTCGTCAGAAAATTAACGACTGAAGGCATTTTTTATGTGGCAAAAATAAACATTGCTGTTCAACCCTTCATATGCATCTTGCTAACACTTGACAACTTGCCAGTACTTGCCAACACGGCCACTACACCTCACATCATCCATAAATGGCAGACACTTGCTGACCGGAAGAAGGGCATTGGCACCGCTGCCCCCTGCACGTGTACCTTCTGTCACACTGTGTGTGAAGCAAACATGGACCATCTTCTTCTACACTGCTCCGCTTTTTACATTCATCAACTGCACCATAATGTTTTTCCAAATTCAGATATAGAAGCATTACATAGGGACATTCTCGAACATCCTCAACACCTGGTGACCTTAGCCGAGTTTGGCGTTGCCAGTGGCCTGGCGAGCGTGATTTAGTGGGCGTCTACCTCCCTCCCTATTCCCCTCTTCCCCCTCCAGCGACCTTTGGTACTCCCCTTTCTAACAAAATAATTTATTATCATCATTCTTTGAATCACGTGGAACTAGATTTTTAACATGGAAATGCATTTGGGTACGAGCCGTTGTTCAGCATATGCGTATGCACGTTACAGGTAAGCTCCTCGGCCACGGATATAGTTACATTGTAGTGGCGGCAACACCATCTGAATTTAGCGCCACCATCATCATCATCCGCATCCTGCCACAATAATCATAAGTGGCGTCTGGCCAGGTCAGCACGCCACGCGACACAGAGAAGTTCAAACACGACTGCGCTCCAGGTGCGGTCGCTTGTCTACACCGCTCTCTAAGTTCCGGCTGGGCCTTACGCGTCTAAATAAATGTAGGAGAGCCACAGCGTATCACCGAGACCAGGGCTCCCTTTCTACTACATATTACAGGGTAAGGGAAGCGACCACGGCGCATGCGATCACGCGGCAAAGCATGCATAATGTGTAAAACTCTATGACGCACGCGCACGCGTTTGCATATGTAAATACTTATCAGATGTGATAAAAGCGTTTCAAATATTGTTCCTGTTTTAAATGACTTTTCGCTTCAGACTGCTCTAAATTTTACCGTTACTTTATTTTTGACCTCAGTTCGTTAGCGCGACAGAAACAAATGACCATTTTCAGCGCGGGCAGTTGATATATCTGTACTGTGGGCCTGTTGCTAAAAATGATAGCTCTAGACTTATGACAATTCCATAACAACTACGGGTTAAAATAAATTAAAATGGCTGGCTATTGCCGAAGGAGCCTTTGCCAAAATAGCAGCCTGAGGGTAGTTTTTCTTGATTCCCAAGATGACATATCGATTGTACTTTGAGTGCACGTTTGTGCAAAATCGGCGCCAACGTACTGAAAGGAATGACGGTTTTCTGTTACACCTACTACATGGCTAAGGATGTGTTGAACACGACCATAACAAGTGATTCGCTTTTTGCTGCCCTGTAGCCCCAGATAGTAGGTTTCGACTGAGCGTTGTGTACAAAACAGCAGCTTTCGTTCATTAATGACCACGAAAGCATTAAATGCACATAGAGCCAAAAAGCAGGCGTGCGGTATATGTAGCAGGTCAACGATGTAAAATGACAAACGGCGCAAAGAGAACTGAATTAAAATGAGTCTAAATAAAAGTAAACCAATTTGAGTCTGAACGAGATTCGAGCCGAGACCTTCGTAATGCGAGTCGAGCACGCATTCCACCCCACGAGTTCGACCCCATCGAGTTATCCGTACTTAAAGGTCGACCTAAAGAATGCATTGGCAGACTATGGTTTAGGGGTGCAACTTAAGGCTGTGTCTAGAGTGCCGTCGGACGGCAACATTAACATTTCCCTAAAGCGACGTCCACAGGCGTTTCGTAAAAAATGCCGCGTCTAGCACTTCTTCGTTCTTCCTAACGTAACGTAACATAACCTTGCGAACAGTAAGCAATCATTCAGAGCTACAGAAATTGACCGAAGCTATAAAATGATAAATGAAACTACAGATAACAAGAATAAACGAGGCAAAAGCCGGACTCGAACTTCCCGGTTGGTATCACGAAGCTAAGACAGAACCTCTACACTCACACCGGCAAACACTCTGTCCTGTGATGGCCCCAGGAAAGCTTCGAATGTCTTCGGTCTTTACTCTAGCAATGGCTGCAGCGGTAAGCTAAAGCGCCGTCGTATGGCACTCTTGACACTGCGAAAATTTAACCGGTTCACGCAGCTCGACGTCGAAAGCGTCTGGCGTTGCTTGGCACGCAGGTAAATTGTTCTAGAACCGTGGACTTGTCCCTCGAAGCAGCGCCAAGCTTTGAAGAGTTTGCTCTCTTATTTGGATGGCATTGCTCTAATTTCGAATTTGTAAATTGCATGGCCCAAACTAAAAACAAAAAAAATATGTTAATTCCTGTGTCATGAGAATGCGGTAAAACACGAAAGCTGAATGTGCAACGAAATCTGCAGCTGAGCATGATTTGCGGGCCGGCGGCTGTCTTGTGGGTGGGCTTGGCGAGCGACGTCCTGCTGGCAGGGTCGCTTTGGCAAAGGTGTACTGGTGTCATTTCCGTGACGGATATGACCTCAGAGAAATCTTGGTGTATCCCGGCATATAAAACTCTTTCGTGTTATAATATAACTCCCGATAAACGAACAACCCTAAATATAACGTACTTTTATTTCTAAAGGCTGCTTCCCCGCATGAAGTCCCCTTGTGCAGGGGATGCACCCTTTGCAGGCCGCTTGCTTCGTTGTACTGGCGTCATTTCCGTGACGGATATAAAAATTATAAGAAAGTGTGCGCCATTGGTATCAAGCGCCGGTATATGAACGCACCAGTACGCAGGCGTAAATTTAAGGCTTCAAGGTTCGCGTCATGGGTGACTTCATAGCGACGATTGCCGATTTCAACAAAAAGGAAAGGGACAGAAAATATATCCCACCGTCTTGGCGGTGGCTTTATGAATAGTCGCTAGGGCAAAATAAAGTCTGGGCGAGAAAGTAGGTGGTAAATCGTCACCACTTCATCTGTTTTTCTAATATCTCGTAATTGTTTAAAGTTTGCTTTGCAATTGCGCCACTGCCCTTGGGGAACAGCAACATTTTAAATTTTTGTCGTATTTTGATTTGACTGTTGTTTTAAACTACTAATTCTTTTTCTAATTTCTGTGATAATTGAACGCATCGAACCGGTTCGCGAACCGGTTCGGTACGTGATTTTGTCGAACCGGAACTGAACCGGAACGAAATGATTTCGCCTGAACCAGAACCGTAACCGAACTGGTATTTTTTTTCGGTTCGACACACTGGTATTTACGAGAGTGTGAATGCTTCTGACGTGATACTAGTGCGGTACATTCGGTTCGCATAAGCGCCAGGTGTGTGTCGCAGGCCGGCCTTGTGAAGCATCGTAAGTAGCGCTTGAAACGGGAGGACAGATAAGAAGACACACACGACGGCGCTATCGTGTAGCGCCGTCGTGTGTGTCTTCTCTTCTGTCGTCCCGTTTTAAGCGCTACTTACGATGCATCAACACCAACTAGCCCAACTGTCAATCTTACTGAACAGCCTTGTGAAACCGGCTAATGCATGGACCTGATTGTAATTCCACGGCCCTTAAAGCTACTAAAACTACCTCCGTAAGCGGAATTCGTTGAAATACTCGTGCTACAGCTATACATAACGATGTAAATCGGTTTCGTGTGCTGATATAATCTAGCGGAGCACAGCTCGCCAGTATATTGATCAGTACCCTGAACAAGCCAATGTGGCATAAATTTCACGGATATTCTACGAAATAAATACGATGCGGAAACGCTTGTATTACATGCTACTGGGGGTATAACACGAAGCTGCATTTAGATGTTGCTTTTCTTTTTTGAGCATATGCATATCTATGCTACGGGGAAGCTTGTCGATTACTGAAATATTTGCAAGTATAGGGGGTTAGCCTAGGTGGTTGTCGTAGAGTGATGTTCGCGATAACCGGCCGGAGCGGCGTGTACACGGAGAGGGGTATACGCATATGGTACGCATGCACGTGTTTGCGTGTGTATGAAGATATCTGAAATACACTGCAAATCGTTTCACTTGTTATCCAGTAAATGACGTCTCCTGACTACAGCAATAGCCTTACCGTTACTCTTTTTTATGATCCGAGGGCTTCAAGGTGACGGATAGAATATTATGACTACGGTTTGATAAGAGAAATTTGTATCTGTTCGGTGGCTCGTTTATTGGCAATGGTACAGCCAGAAATATGAAAAGTAGCGTGATTTGGAACGGCTGCAAGGAAGGTTTATTGATATGGTTGGCTCTCATCGATGGAGCGTAGCGCCAAATCTGAGTCTCAATGCAGTTTTATTGGCTATAATAATTCCAGATATGAATAACGAATTCCTCTACCCTGTGCTCGTTTGTATAAAATTGTACATTGTAAAAAAAGTCGTATTCAGTTGAAGTAAGTGCTGTGGTCTTTGCCTTGCCAGCTTTGCAAATGCACCGCTATAAGAAAAAAAAAATTCCGTCTTAAAAACCTCACCCCACCCGGGTCCACCGCTTTCAACCTATACTCCCAAGAGCAGCTGAGGTATTCCTAAGCAAGTACCTAGCCAATGCCAGGCATGTACCCAAACACTAGCAAATGGTACGCGCCTACCACCATACCACGCTGCCCGCAGTGCCACTCCCGCTGCCAAAGCTGCCTGCACCATCTAATTTGGTTTCGCCCAAATTTACTCGCTCTAGAACCCCCCCCCCCTTCCTCCACCAACGATTCTACGATACCCATAAATACTCGTTCCGTGGACAATCTTCCTCTTCACTAATCGCATTGTTCGGACTATCAAGCGGTCTTGCCTGAGCAGTATAGAACGACGGGTCTACTCTCCGCTTCACTAAAATCCTCCTCCTACTCCTAGAAGACTCACAACCAGACTGAGACCCTCTCAATTCCAGAGCTCACTTCTTACCCCATCATTTAACCTGGTTCCACCTACAAACATACAGCCCGCCTTCCCACCAATAACGGATTTCTCTCTCTCTCTCTCTCTCTGTCGTACCTATTTTAAGGAAAAGCTTAATTAATGTCACCTAGCGGTTTCGCTGTCCCGTCAAATTTCTCCTTCATCTGACCGCAGCTGCGTCGTACCAGAGTCCTTCAATGCTTTGAAGGACTCTGGTCGTACCCTAGGCAACGCATCACGCGACCCGCCGGGCCGAGCTCGGACGGGGGCTGCGTTCGCTATCCGCTACGGCCACCTATGCCGTTTGGCGCATGCGCTCTCCGCAGTTGGCTCACTCCTCACCCCGTGAGTGATCGCGTACATGCGAGCGTAGCCGGGCCGTGCCGTCTTTTATGAGCTTTGTGCAGGAGCTGGAGGCCTTAAGCCGTCGTAAGCATGCGGCGTCTGCTGATATCGTCCGGTGGATACCACCCCAACCGGTGGAAATCGCCAGGCGGATTACCACCCCGCTGACGTCGCCTGGCGAGCCGTTCCGCTCAAGCGCCCGAAGCGGCACCGCAACCATAGACAAAGGCAGGCTTCGGACGAATTGTATTGTTGTGTGACCCTTATAGACGGATGCAAGATCGACTGTGTGGTGTTGCGCCGATTTATTAGGCGCGGCGTTTAAGACGGAGAGGCGAGACAGCATGTCAGATTTCAGCGAAAAATGGCTAACGAAACCAAGCACGCGGGGCCAGGGGCACACGTTTATGTCGTCTCCGTGCTACCCGGCTGGCCAAGAAACACGGCACGTATCCCTCACTAGGATATTGTACCAAGCTCTGTGTTCGGTACACACTTTAAACGGGGGAGTGCTCTGCTTAACACATAATCCACGCGACAGTATCATTATTAAACCTAAATCAAAGGTTAACCAAGTGAATCCAAGACTTAAGCAGGCTTTCGATTTAGATATATAGCTGAGCTAAACCACATTCACCCCCCCCCCCCTTTTTTTTTGTGTTTTATGTTCCACCATAATTTTTTTCTTGCTTGCTCGTGTGATCAGAGGGTTCCCATACTTTCCACACTCGACACACGGGATGCAGTAGCCGATGTGTGAATGTTCAGACCTTGACCGAAGTGGAGCGTGCCTGGCCGTGTCCTCCGGCCGATCCGTCGGAGCTGCCGTGCCTGGCGGCGTTGTTGCGGTGCCGCAGCGTGCTCTGGCCCTTGACCGAGCTGCGGGTGGATCCCAGCAGGCGCCGCTTGTCCTCCTGGTGCTGCCGCTTTCGCTGCTGGAGCGTCATCTCGCGCACCACGTTCAGCGCCACGGCCTGGTAGTACTCGGCGTCGCTGATGTGGCCCACGTCCGCTGCGCCGCCACCAAAAGGTCGAGCTTTTAACACGAAAGCGTTTTATTCTCGGATTCTCAAGATTTCACTTACGTCATATTTGTCGCGGAAGTGACGCCAGTACAACGGAGCAAGCGGCCTGTAAAGGGTGCACCTCTGCAGACAGGGTATTCTTGCGGGGAAGCAACCTTTAGTACTAAACAGTATCTTATATTTAGGGTTATTCGTTTTGGGTTTTATATTTTAACACGAAAGTGTTTTATGCTGGGATACACCGAGATGTAACTGACGTCCTATCCGTCACGGGAATGACGCCAGTACACCTTTGCCGAAGCGACCCGCCAGCAGGACATCGCTCCACAAGCACACCCACAAGACACCCCCAAATCATGCTCAGCTGCAAATTTCGCTGCACATTTCGCTTTCGTGTTTTACCGATTCCTGTGACAGAGGAATCAACCACACTTTTTTAGAGTCAGAGCTAGGACAGGCCCTTTCGTACCTCTCGCTGTGAAAAAATTGGCCGCGTATCTGCTCGCTTAGCTGTAGATTTCATGCAATCTTCTCCCCTGTGATGCTAATGTTTTCCCTCTCTCCCTCTCACCTCTTTAGTCTTCCCATGATTTCTCGGTCCCCCCACGATAAACAGGGTGGATGTTTGCTCAAGTCAATTCAAGTTACCCGCGTTCGCACTGATGCCCCGCCGTCTGCTGGGACCTTTCGTGGCTGCTGCGCTTGGCGCCACAGCCACGAGCTCAAGGCACCAGCGCGAGTTTTTTTTTTTTTTTGTATTTGCGGTCATTATTCTGAACGCGTTTTGTAGCGTAAGCTACACTGGCCGAGGTTGAGCAGTTTCGCGTGGCTCCTGGAGAGTCGTGCTGCGCATGCGCGAGGAGCAGTGACGTCTCACGGCGCACAGCTGGCGCACCGGAGCCACCGCATTTGGATTGGATTGGATTAATTGAATTAAATTGGATTGGATTGGATTTGAATTGAATTGGAAATAGTTTTATCAGCAGTAAGCATGATAATCAGCTAATCCTAGACAACCAGGAAACCTAAGAATAACCACCTGAACCTTAGCGTACGCTACGTATATCCTGGCATAGCCGAGCTAAGCCAATGCTAATTTTTTTGTTTTCTATCGTGAAAATTACGCCCAGGTCTGTTTATTAAAAGATCACTGCTAGTATCAGTTAAGTAGTAACGTTTTCTCTCAAATATCCCCAATGTTTTCTTTTCGCTAAACAATATTCACAAGTATAAGGCATGCTACCAGTTTTATGAGTTTGGAAATGTTTTGTCCATACAAACGTTTCGTTAAAGGATTCTCCTAACTTCAAAAGGACTCCAAAGAGTAATTCTTTCTAGAATGGGAAACTTTTGCGATAAATATAACATACTCAGCTCAGGGCTAAGTGAGGTTATAATAGGAGAAGGCTTCAGAGAACTTACTTAGCGGGCATATTCTATGCTATCGGGGACCTCACGAAACGAAAGACCAGCAGCGTAGGATTTGTGATCCAGAGGGAGACAGCAGGGAGCGTGGAAGAATTGTCCAGTGTTAACGAAAGGGTCGGAGTCGTATTGATCAAGCTTAACAAGCTGTACAGGATAAAGATAATACAAGCGTACGCACCAACAGCTAGCTACGAGTATGAGGCCGTAGATAGTTTCTATGAAGGCGTCGACTCAGCAATGAATAAGGGAACCACACAGTTCACAACTGTCATGGGAGAACTTAACGCAAAAGCAGGTGCAAAGAGAGTAGGAGAAAAATCAGTGGGAAATTTCACAATAGGCACTCCCAACTGCCAAGGAGATACACTGGTTGGATTTGCAGAGAGAAATAACCTCAAACTAACGAACATATTCTTCCGCAAACGCAAGAGTAGGAAATGGGCATTGAAAAGTCCTGATGGAATGACAAAAAAAAAAAAAAACGAAATTCACTTCATTTTGAGCGAGAACCCAGATATTGTGCGAGTCGTGGAAGTACTAACAACTAACAATACTAACAACATTACAAACACATCAACGTCGAAATGGCACCAAACAAGGAATTGCGGACCTTATTTTCCCTCTAATGCGATTCTCCTGAATCTACAGGGATCGCTTCTTGCAGTTTATGTATTTCCCTGTACCTACGTATGGCAACCGTAACTTATTCTTTATTCTGAACTTATCTGTTCCTTGATATTGTTTTTCTCTGAACCCGTAGAAATATGCATGTAATCGGGACTGCGGCGCGCTTTTTGTTATTGTGGTGACTGTATGAAAAAAAATGTGTGTAACCGACACTGTTGCGGGCTTCCTGTATTGCAAAAAATGTGGTTGATTCCTCTTTCATAGGAATCGGCAAAACACGAAAGTGAAAGGGGCCTTAACAGGACCACTTGAATGTTAAAGGAATTTCCTGCTTGTGAGAAGGGTTCGCGAGCCTGACCCCGCCAGACACGAAGTTACTCCGACACGCAAGAAACAAAGAACAGGGGAGGGTGCCGGCATTCACGCGCTTTCCCCATACAAGAAGGCGCTGGCATCGAGATGCCCACTGTCGGCGCTCATTAGCGTCATGATGCGCCAATTCGCTTCGCCTCTTCTAGACGGCGCGCACCATCTGAATGAGTCACAGGGAAGGGCATAAAGCGCGTTCGTAGCATATGCTCACGTTTCGGTTCGTAGCGCAGTGGGAAGAGCGCCACGTACCTCCCGTTGCGGCCAGAGAGTCGTGGGATCGAAACCGGGTCGCCGCCGCGTCAATAGGCAGTTTTTCTTGCGACTGCCACTTCCGTGACGAATATCACGTCACCAAAACTCTTTGTGTAGCCGGGCATAAGACACGTTCGTGTTAAAACTGTTGATTGTTTGTTTTCTTACTTGCGCTGTTTCATGTTGGTCCTGTAAGCTGTCTAAAACTTAAACGTGTCGTACTTGTAGTCAAGCTGTTCATACAGCTTCTTTTCCTTGCCTCGCTCATTTCGAAGGACGGGAAATAAAGGAATCATTCTTATTGAGCAAGACAGCTGGATCGAGGGAGGGACGGACGGACAGACAGACAAAAATTTTCGCGTTTAAGTAGCGCAAGCAAGATATACCATCTTCAAAAGCGAAACTTACTCAATCGATCCTACCTTCCTCCAACCTCTCGATCCAGGTGCAAAAGAGGTCGGAGCGAGGCACTCAGATAAAGGATAGCTGACAGCTGGAAACGAGGGCGTGGTTTGTGTTGATGGCAAAGGCAGCTATTTTTCGGTTAGTGAGTTGTTCAGTTTTATTATTTGTACTTAATCTCCCCACCAAGAAAACTGCTACGCAATCATGATCGCTTGATCGCGAATACTGTGCAGACGGTTCAAAACCCACACCCCAATGTGCGCACAAGCAGTGTCTTGTATCCAGCGCAATGTACCATTACCCCCCGACATATAAATGTTATGAGATGTGTAAAGCAAAAATAACGATAAAGCAAGTTGCAAATGTGGGATTTAGCTCAGGGTACTTTATGTCCTCCCCAAAAAAGGTGACTTCCAGCTGTCGCCGTCAAGGACTAGAGTTAACGTAACCGCGCCTTTCCTTTATTTCAGCCACCCGGCCAAAGCAAAACAATGCCTGCCCTTAGTCTTATATAGTCACAGCTAAATCTACCCGTCTATGTCCGGTGTAAGGTTCATACTTGTCAACATTGTTGAAGAAGAACAAGACATTACGCAATATGAGACAGCAAATCAATACAGAAAGTGATATTTGCAGTGTTCCTTTATAAAAAAAAACCAAACATGCTTGCTTTTGGCGAAATTAAATACTTCATCAACTGCAGAAAAAGAACTCACTCCGCCGTCGCCTGCTGTCGCCCCCGCGCCACTCTAGCTCCTGGCGCCATTTTATCAAATCAACCGGCAACAGTTACGCAAGGTTACAGTGCACTAGAGGGCTTTTGGGCAAGGTTCCACTAGATAGGTTCCACGTTCTGCTTGCAAACGCACGTGGAGTAGGGAAACGCGGTTGTGTAAACGTTGAAGTAGGGTGCCTCGATTAACGTGCGTCTTCGCCGTACGGCAGCGTTCGCATCGAGACACCCGGTTTGGAGCAGTGGAACGCGGGAAATTTAAAATGATTTAAGCAAACCTTTGACGTCTTTACCTTGGGAGGAGCGCGACGCAAGAGGAACAACATGAGAGGTGAGCGGCAAAGCGAAGGGAGGCATTTACTTTGCAATAGCCGATAAAGACTATCGTCTTTTGACGACATCTGCAACGAAAGGAGCAGATACGCGGCCAATTTTTTTAAAGCAACGCTTTCTACCTCTACCAGCCAACGGTTTTTTTCGCGGCGTGAGGGACAATAAACTTCCAACGCGGCTGAGGCGGTGGCCGGGGGGGGGGGGGGGGGGTTCACTCACGGAGCATACTGTAGATGGTGCGGCGAGTTTACCCAGCGTTCCCTGCGCGGAGGTGCCTGCTCGACGGCGGGCGCGTCGGCGGTACGTCTTTGTCGTGTGCTTTAGTGACGGTTGTTTTGGAATTGTTTTGGCGCAGCTTCGCGTCCATCGTGCGGTTCCGTCGCACGGCTTGATTAACTTCTTCGACAGCATCTCCTGGGTAACCCGGACCCGACGGAACTAAGTGGTCGTATGGCAAAGGTACGTTAAGGATTGGTTTGTAGGGCGCGTAAACAAAATGTAGAGACCACATACAGACATCTGGCCGCTAGAGAAACGCTACCTTTTGCGCACTGCTTGCCACGAATAGGATTCCGTTTTTTAAATTGATGAATACCAATCCAGTTGTGTTTTAATATGTATTACAAAAGGCGGAAGGAGCAATTCTTCCTGATAAATAGCGATTATAAGAGTTCGCTAAGCTTTATCGCAATTCTCAAACTTACCAAACTAACTAGTTTAAATTGGTATAAATTAGAATCCTTAAGCTCACACGCGGAATTGATTCGGTGTTTATTCTTGTGTCGCGCGGTGTTGTAGCCCCGATCTAGCCCATCAGGATGTTTAGGTTTCGCTGTGTCACCCTTCGAAAGACGCTCCTCTCCGTTTTATTTCATCCGACGCACGGCCGGGTTACGCCGGCGGCGTCCACTGCTTTAGCCCGGCCGTGGCCGACGCTGCTTCGTTCGGGATGCCGACCCCGCGAATTCCAAGTAAAGGCTGGCAGAATCTCTCGTTTACTCTTTGTAGAGCCACGTGTGTGAATTCAAGTGACTACGCATGGGCAATTGTTGTGAGCGTCGTTTAAAACTTTGCTTGCCAACGACCTTCACAGCGTGGATTGGAGCCTCTTTTTTTCTTCACAGATCAACGTGAGCAACACTATGCGGAACTAAGCACCATTGTCAGATACGCCCGTAGGCGCGTGGAACACCGATGGTGTTATAACATTAGTGAAACCTCTCAAAGATGACACGTCTAATTTTTCTGATATTTTTTTCTTAAATTACTGCTTAAATACGAAACCCATTAAAAACCATCGTTAGGTATTTACGCAACTTTCGTATGTCCGAAGGGGGGGAGTTGCGAATAGATGTTGGCAGCTAATTATTAACCCGGTTTTATATTACAATGCGGTCGTAAATTTTACCACCATCTACTTTCTTTTGGCCATCGAAAGCCACCAAGAAAATATATTTTCACCTTTCTTTCAAACGGAATTACTTTACAACGTCTTTGTGTGGGGCTACGTAACTTCTAGGTTCGACTAATATAAAAGAAGGATTAAGGGCGTTGTTATAGGATAGTTACTGCATAGGCATCATGGTTTCAACTACGCAAGAAAATACCTTGGACGGAAGCGATGAAGAGACAGGACAACTGGACAGGCCCTGCCTCTTCTTCCCTTTCGTTCAGCGTCTT